>JAWWLV010000040.1:8805754-8820979 GCA_035041135.1 Platyrinchus mystaceus
ATTCCAGAACCATCTGGACACAATCCTGTGCCATGTGCTCTGGGATGGCCCTGCTGGAGCAGGGAGGTGGCACCAGATGACCCTCTGTGGTCCCTTCCACCTGAGCCCTTCTGTGATCTGATGGTGTGACAGGGAGTCCTCGAGGGTTTAGAGCAGAGGCTGCTCTTCATGGCCACTCAAGCTTTTGCCTGTCACTGGCACCACACAGCAGCACAACAGGCCACCAGCTGAGCTGAAGGTTTCTATGCTGTATTTTACAGTTTTCAGCCCGTCAAGACTTACTCAGACCTTCCACCATGGAGCACCAAGACCGAGGGCGGGTGGGGAGACATCAGCTCCTCTGTCTCACACACTGACCTCATAGACTGTGCTGCAGCAGCCTGGGCTGTGCAGCCCTGGCAGAGGCAATTCCCGCCCTCCATCAGCCACATCTCTGGCCAACCTGGCCAACAAACCCAAGGCAAGGCCATGGAAACCAAAGTCCGACCTGCCTGGATCAACAAGTGCTCGGTTTGGAGGTAGGAAACACGTTGCCCTGGTCAAAGGGCAAAGCAGAAGCTTTCAGAGCTTACCTGGCTGAGATTAAGGAGCACAGACAAGCACAAACAGCAGCAAGGTCTGGCAAAGGATGTACAAAACCTGCATTGCTTCAGTAACTGGCTGCAGTGAGGACTAAAATCCATCAGTGCTCTGAAGGTGGGATCCCAAAGGATCCTGGAGAAAGCAAAGCCTCTGCCTGCATCTTGTCTGCTGGAGATGTCACCCTTTCCTCCCCCCTCATACAGTGGGACATGGTATAAAAAGGTGCAAAGGTCTGGATGGGGGATGGAAGGATACTGCAGGGTATCCTTGCCCACGGCACGGCTTTAGAAGTAGATGATCTTTAAGATCCCTTCCAACCCAAACCATCCTGTGATTCTAAGATATCCACGTCCCTGCAGCACCCAGACAACAGCAGGAAAGAAGACACATCCCATTCTTCTCCCCTGCCTTGCCCAAGCACAGTGCCCACTGCAGTGATCCCATCCAGCTCAGCTGATGAGCTCCCACAGCTCAAACCCAGGTCCTCCAGCAGCCACAGGGCACCACCAGCAGCTCCTCCAGCCATAGCCAGGCCACTTTACTTTCCCTTCCCCCTCCACCACGGCCGGCTCAAACCTCGGAGCCAACACTCCGAGCACTTTCTCCTTTGCGGGAGGAGCAGCGATCGCGTTCCCGGGCAGGGATCCCGGGGGCAGCGCCAGGCTGAGCCACCGCCCCGCGCGTGACCGGGCGTGCCGGGAGCGGCATTCCCGTGGGAAGGAAGGAGGGAGCCGGGCTGGTGAGTCAACACTGCAGAGCTGCTGCGAGAGGAGCGGGAGGCAGAGCCAGGCCGGCTGGGAAGGACGGATTTAGCTGAGCCCGCGACAAAATGGTTTGAGTAATTATCAACGGTAAGGAAACCTCTGGTTTGAGGCGAGGCAGCTCAGAGGGATTCCCGCAGGGTAAACGCTCCGCGTGTTTGATGGCTTTGGCTTGTGGGGGGAAAAAGGCTGGAGTAGCTGGAAACACAGCCAGGGCTCCCGACACACTAACAACTCCCTTTTAGCCTGTTAAACCCAGTCCCTCCATTCCGTCTGCTGCTTTTGGCCATAACCTGCCGTGGGTCCCGCAAGCCCCGCCACGATCCCCTTCTGGGTGGACCCCCAGCTCAGCAAGAGGTCCCGCTCTGGGCTTGCTGGGGAGGGGGTGTTCTGGGGTTGTTTCAGGTTCCTGCAGTGAGCAGAGGTCTCCCCTTTCCCCCCAGCCTGCCGCTATGTGGCCAGGAAGATGAGGACCCTGTGGAGCCGGGAGCACCGGGAGCCACCGCCCTGCCCGGCACAGGCTGAGCCCCGCGGCCACCAACAGGGTGAGTCCGGACCCCGGGGGCACAGGGACATCTACATAGCTGGGGTGGAGGGGCCAGGGCTCCCCTGGGCTCTCAGGGCACTCCCACACCTCCCTACCCCCCCTCCGTGTGCTCCAGTGACCATAGTCTTCCTCAGAGCCGACACTTTGGCTGAGGAAGAGCAGGAAAAGGTCGAAGTTATAAAAGTTTCTTTTCTTCCCTGCCTTATCTTTCCTCACTGGGTTTTGTTGTTAAATGTCCTGGTTCCATGCCAGCCCCTGGCAGAGGGGATGAGCAAATAGCAGCCTTTGGAAGGGGGGACAAACACGCTCTGGGTGTGGTACCAGAGGGGCAAGAGGATGGCACCTGCTCCCCCAGGGCCACGTGTCCCTGAGGTAGTCTTTGTCATTTCAGGCACCCTGTTAAATACTAAAATACACCTCCATACCCCCAGCAGGCAGCAAGAGATCCCTGGCCTTGCTTCCTAATCTTCCCCAGCTCCTTCCTGGCTCGTTTAAACCACACTATTCATGGTGACTTTGCAGATCACTCATGCAAAACGCCCAGAGCAGGTGGTCCCAATTTGACACAGTGGGTACAGCAAGGGCCATCCTGGCTCCTCATCCATCCCGGCCAAGGCAAGGAAGGTTCACCCAGAGCTGCTTCTACCTCACCTTGCTCAGGTGTTAAACCTCACTGTCAGAGTAAACTCACTTTTGAACAGCAGACAGAGGAATCTCAGCACAGGAGAGATCTGCCCTGCAAATACCAGTTGTACTGGTTTGGCTGAGTCACTCCTGGTTGCTCCTGGGCCAACATGCCCAGAACTGCACCCAGGCAGGAGCACATTCCCAGGCAGCTGCCACAGCAGTCAGCTCGTGCCTGGGATCTCCTACCTCTGCCAGGAGCTGTCACTGGAGACTCCAGGGACGATGTAGGGCTGAGCCATTCCCTTCCTGCTGCTCCCATGTGCTGGGGAGGGGAGAGGAATGCAAACTGTGTGCCCAGGGGGGTCCTATAAAGTCTCCAGAATATCACGTATTCCCTAAAATAGCAGCCAGATCTTTAATGGAGAAGGGAAAGGGAGTGTCTCCCTTCACTAATGCCTTAATTAAGTGCATATGAAGGAAAAACAGGGTGTTTGTTAATCATCCTGCAGTGGGAGTCAGGATTCAGCAGAGGCTCCAGCTGGGAAGATCAGGGCAGGCACTTGGGTGTATCAGTGAGAGGAACCAAACTCCTCCTCTGAGCAAAGAGGTTCAGCTCCTAACTGCAGTTAATTGCTGGGTGTTTAATTGCAATCAGGGGAGATGCCAGGCTGGCACGAGCAGAGGGTCTGGCCCTGTGCAGGTTGGGCACAGCAGCCCCTCAGATCTGTGGATGCAGGAGCTGTGCCGGTGCAATGGGGGGCTGCACATCCCTCTGTCCCACAGCATTCCCCAGCCAGGAGCTCTGTGGTGCCCCAGGGAGAGCTGGCCCAGCACAGGGTGTCAGGGGCACATGGCTCAGCAGAGGAATGATCTGCCTGGGAAATGTGGACGATCCAGAGGCACTGGAAGCTGTGGCTCTTTATCCCCTCCTTGCAGCAAGGTGGGCTCCCCATGTCACAAACCTGGCCTGACTCCTCACTCCTAATGTTATTTATGGTTCCCACCAGGAGGTTTTTGAAGCACCTTCCCTGTTCACATCCCAGCCTTGACCCTTCAAATCCCTTCAAGTCCCTTCCCTTTCCCCTTGGCTAATCCCAAATCCCCCTCTTTTCTCCTATTCTTGTGCATTTGCAGATGTAAAGGCAGAGGTATCAACACCCCCTGAAGCAACAGCCTCCCTTCCCAGGAACATCAAACCCATCCAGTGCAGGTCCTGACAGTAAAAGCCTTCAAGGTCCTCCCAGGAAGGCCACAAGATTTCTTCCCACTGATTTCTCCAGGGAATCCATTTGCTGGTTATCCTGCAGCCCAGGGATTGGAAAATATCAGCCAATCCCTCCTGTATCTGCTCTCAGCACAGAAGCACAAGGATAGAAAACATCTTAATTGGTCTCCTGTTATCAGAATTTTCTAGCTGGCAGAAAAAAAAAAAAATTCCAATGTGTATCAGATGCTCCTGGCACTGCTGGGCCATGGAATACCAGGGGAAGAGCTTGAGCCATTGCATCCTAGCAGTGAATTGGATTTTATCCTGTGAAACCAAACTGTGCTCCCAATGATATTGGTATAAAATCAGACAGTTTCCATGAAGGTCAAGTCAGTCCCTGAGCTGGAGTGAGTAGTCCGGGAACTCAGGGCTGTGGAAATCCCACAATGGTTTGTACAGCCCCTTTCCTCATGCCCAGTCTGAATGGGCAACCAGTACTCCCAGAGCAGGGGCTGCAGGACCACATCTGGACCCCCCCTACCCCCCCAGACCCTGCAGTGTCACAGAGCAATGACAGCAGAATCACAAACCCCACACACGTGGGGAAGACTCTGCCCGACCCCCTCCTGTGACAGCTGAACCAGAAGTAAAGTTGGATCAAAGGCAGCTGGTTGGGAGAGTGGTGGGTTTTGTCCTGGAACGGGTTTGCTGTCGTTGTGGTGCTGGGACTCGATGCTGAGGGTCATCTGGCTGCTCATGTAGGAGGAGGTGGCTCTTGCCTCACCCTTGCTTGTGATAGAAATAATAGAAGAGGGAGCAGAGTCATCCTGCACCCCTGGGAAGAGCTCAGTGAAAGCTCCCAAAGCTCCAGGGCCCAGCCTTGTGCTGCCCTGAGTTTTGAGCAGGTTTGGCCTTTGCTCACCATTACTGACCAAATTACTGACCTTAATTTTAAAATCCTCCTGGCTTTGTGTGGGCCAGGCTGGGCTTTGTGAAGGTGGGAGAGGCACAAACCCTGCCCTGGGGGCTGGGGGCTCTGCAGGTGATGGGGGGAAACAGGGAGGGCAGGCTGGAAGGTGGAGAACAGTCACAGCAAGGCTGGAAAATACAGACCTTGGGCTCTTTATTCTGACATTGCCACTCCATGGGACACTTGTCACCACCAAACTGGGGGTTGGGTGGTCACACTAGTGCAAGCAGCCACCTGAATGTCATGGAAGGGCCTGGCTGTGGGACAGGAGGACACCAGCACCACCTGAGCACACAGCCCACAGTGCTTCATTTCCCATTCCCTCCTGGATCCCATGGACACACTGAGGGCTCCTGCTCACCACTGGCTCCTCTCACGTGTTGTGTGCAAATGCAGCATGGAGAGAGG
The DNA here is from genome assembly GCA_035041135.1 of Platyrinchus mystaceus. Taxonomy (NCBI): domain Eukaryota; kingdom Metazoa; phylum Chordata; class Aves; order Passeriformes; family Tyrannidae; genus Platyrinchus; species Platyrinchus mystaceus. The sequence goes on from JAWWLV010000040.1 coordinate 8,810,857, forward strand.
AGGAAAGTTAAAACAAAGGAAATCAGCCTGAAAATGGAGCAGAAAAGGGAGCCTGAAAAGAGCAGTGCCCCAGGATGCCTTACCCAGTGCCCTCTCCAAGGCTTGATCCCAAGGATCACCCTGGGGTCTGGTGGAAGGTGTCCCTGCCCGTGGCAGGCGGTTGGAATAAGCTGAGCTTTAAGGTCCCTTCCAACCCAAACCATTCTGTGTTTCTGTGAGGTGTGACTCTTGGGGATGGGCCTGTTCAGAGCCAGGAGTGGGACTTGATGATATTTGTGTGTCCCTTCCAACTCTGTGATTCTGTGATTCCCTGATTCCCTACCCTCACCTTCCTCCCAGGGGAGGCAGCAGAAGCAGCAGGTACTGAGCACCGTCCCCACCTTGTTCCTAAGTGGAAAGTGTGCTGAGTCATCAGCTGAGACACTGCCCACGTCTGTCACCGACAGCTGTGTGACACAAACACAACCCAGAGCGAGTATCACATTTCCAGCACCGCCAGGCAGTGTTTCCCTCTCTTCCTTGTGCTGAAAACTCCCACGTGCTTCATTCCAAAGGCGTGGGACTGGCACCTGTGGTTATTCCCTGTGGGTCTCTGAGCCCCCCCAGGTAAGAGCAGTGAGAAATGTCCCACAGGAGCTCCAGCCTGTCCCTGGATTGCTTCTGACCCCTGGGGCAGCTCCTTCTCAGTGAGTCAGGGGCAGGCAGGTCTCCAAGGCAAGCAGCTTCCTGTGAGTGTCTTGCATGTTTTATTGGAGTCCACATGTTCATCTGGGTAAATGCAGGATGAGGGATCACAGCCCTCTCTTCTGCCCCACTGGTGTGGAGGGACAGCTTTCACTTTGGTTGTTTTCCAGCCCCCTCTGGGCGTCACCTGCCCAGGAACCAGCTCTGGTGTGAGTTGAGCACGGTGGTCTGGATGAACTGGCACAGACAGGGCACGGTGCTGTGCTCCAGGTGCCCCCCTGCCACGGCCCCAGGGAGCTGCCCAGTGACCAGGAGCCGGACGTAGCACCCGCTGAAGATCACCAGGAGCTGCTGGGCCATCACCTGGAACGAGCAAAGAGGTGTCAGAGCAGGGCATCTGGGCAGAGAAAGTGGTGTTAAAACACCATTTGCTCCCTCCTTCAAGGACTGTCCTACTCCGAGAGGAGCAGGACAGCAGCCAATGGCACATATAACTGTCCCAGATCCCCTTCTGGTCAGCACTGTCCCCACAGGGGAGGGACACAGAATGACCCCTGGGTGGCCTGGGGACCTGCCCACTCTGTCACTGCCTCCTCTGGCTTTTTTATTTTTTGCCTGTAGACAGCCAGAGAGCCTCAATCTGCAGGGATGGCACCTGCACAGAATTCACTTAGTAACAGCGAGAGGAAAACTGGAAAATAAATCAAAATCATCCCTTTTGAAGCTCCTTGCTGAGCAGGAATGAGGACACATTTGTTGCCCAGCGTGGCACAAGTCTTTGAAGGCATTTTCCATGGAGAGGAGAAAGGCTGGGCATGTCCATAACTCATCCCCAGCCTGGGCAGGGGCACCAGGTCCCTGTACAGACCCTGGATGGAGCTTGTCTTCCAGACTGAGACCCCTGGCCACCAGCAAGGAAAAGCCCGAGCCATGAATTCCTCAAGGATTAAACACTGGCTGCTCATTAAGATTTAACTGCTCAGCAGCAGCAGGGCTGGAGAAGGTGTGTGTGTAATCCAGGTGCTTCTGGCAGTGAAAAAGGAGGTGTCTCCCATAGCTGGCAGGTGCTGGGATGAGTTTTGGAGTTGAGCTGCCTGGGGAGGTGATTTGGTGCCTCGGGCTGACAGGGAGGGATATTTCTCCTTACCTCTGGTGGGCCCTCAGGGACAAGGCAGAGCAGCTCATTGCATGTCACAGGCTTTTTATTCAGGTTCTCCCCACTGGATAAAAGAGGGGACTCTTCACATGGAGCCTCCTCATCCTCTGTTCCCAGGTCGGGCTGAACTGCTGCCTCCATGACCACACAGAGCTTGTCCAGCCTGTGCCTCAATCCTGCCTGGAAGAGAAAGATTTCGGGTTCTCCAAAAGCAGTGGCATCCTGAGAACAGCTTTTAAAGGGCTTAAACAATTTCCTCCTGCATGTTTTTTACTCCTGGGGTTTGCAATCCCAAGCACTTGGTGGGTGTCCATCCCACAGCCCGGGTGCCGTGAGCTCTTGGAGCAGTGACTGTTCCCAGCACGACAGTCATGGCCTGACAGGGGGAATCTTGTCTTCAAATTCTGAGGTTTTAAAATCTGAGTCTTCAAAATCTGAGTTTTTAAAACTCTGAGTCTTTAAAATCTAAGTTTTTAAAATCTAAGTCTATAAAATCCCCTGTGTGTGGACTGGGGGGTCACTGTCCATCCCCCAAACTGCAGCTGTTGGTTCAGCAGGGAGATAGATGAGCAACCTGGAGATTTTGGGAGGGTTGTACCCCCTCATCCCACAGCCAGTAAGGGCAGTTCAGGGGATATTTATACACCCACAGAGAGACAAACATTTCTTTGAAGGCCATGAGGAGAAAATTTTTATCCAATTAACCCAGCACAGCATTTCCTTCTCCCTCAGGCCATCCCGTTTATCCCAGGAGGGCAGCTCAAGGTGTCAGCTGTTTCAAGCTGGGACACGTGCTTCCAAAATTTGCCTTTCTTCGATTCCTGATGACTTTCCTTCATTAAAGTTGGGCAGTTAATTACCCAGACACGCACATACCAAACAAACAAATCAAAACAAGTTCCTGCTGAACTGGGCACCAGCAGGTGCAGCTGATCCACCTCCCAGTCTGCCCAGTTCCCAGCAGGGACAGCCCAGGAGGACACTCAAACACTCGGCTGTTCTTGCTGTGATGGACTGAAAGGTTGTTAATCCCTTAAATATTGTCCAAATCGTCACAGAGTGATAATAAATTATCTATTTTAATCTCTCTCCGTCACTCTCTTTCTTGCCCCCTCCATCCTTTTCCTATTTCATTCTCTCTTTCTCTGCCTCACATGTACTGTTAAATAACAGTAAATTACACATTTACTGTTAAATTGTTGTTACTGTTTTAATTATCCATTGGTACTGTTATTAACAGGTTAATATTCAATTAATAGTAATTGGTTATTATTTCATTATTCAGTCTTAATTATTTTCTGTATCTATTTGATATTATTTATTATTTAGTATTATTAATTATTTAATAGTTGATTATTAATTAGCAAGTATGTAATCATTAATTGGCACTGTTAAATTATTAACTGTCAAATTACTCACATTTACTGTTCAATAAAATCCGGACTCTTGCCTTTTTTATCTGGTCTCATTTGCACCTTAATTCGGGCAGAGGTGTTTCTAATAATTTTAATAACCCCCCCCCTCATCCCACCAAACCTGGGGCTCAGGGCTGGACCTGCAGGTGTGCCCAGGCCGTGCCCACCCCCCTTACCTGTGCTGTGCCCTGCAGGTGAGCGAGGAGGGAGGACAAGGCCTGCAGGCAGCGCTCGGGGCTGAAGTGCACAAACCACAGCTGGAACGGGCAGGTTAAGGAGGGGATATTCCCACATCCCCCCTCCCAGCCCCTCTGCTCCATGGGGATGGCAGGACAGGTTCTCCCAGGGAGCAGAGCTGCTGCCTGGGGGATGCTCAGGATACAGCCAGGACCCAAATAACACATCACAGGGCTCCTTTTAAGCCATGAGCGTCTAGAGGTGGTTTTAAGCCATGTCTGGTCTAACACAAAACTTTAAGCTACTGGGGACAAGAAGAGGGGTGGCAGAGGAAGGAGACATTACCCCAGCCCTCCTCCCTCCCCTCCTGCAGCCTGGGGTGGGGGAACAACAGGGATAACCCAGGCTCACTGCCCATCACTCCCCTCAGTGCCCTTATATCTAAATAAACTGGTGAGGCACAGTGACTTTGCTCCCTTAAACCCTAACCCTCCTCCTGCTTTCTTGGCTTTGTTTCGTTTTCTATTTCTATATCCTAAATATATTTTATATTTATATTATTTACATTATGCTTATTTATATTCCATTTATATTCACATCCAACCATTGATAATACTTCCCCTTTATTTGTTACCAAATTTACCACACTTGGTGTTTGTCTGCAGGACAAAGACACTGCTGTGAAGAGTCTTCCAAGACCAACATGATGGGAATGCAAGTCCTGCCAGCTCTGAGGCAGCCAAAGGTCTGCCCTTGGACATCTCCTCAACCTGCCACCATCAAGGGGATCCAGGAACAGCATAAAAGCCAGAGGGTTAAAATAGATCTGACATTGAGCAGACAGAGAAATTGTAAATTATTTGCTGCTCTCAGGCAGTACTGGGACACAAAAAGGTGAAGGCTCCTTAGATTAGTCCTCACTTACTGAGGTGTAGAGCTTTGCTGGTGTGAATAAATGTACAATTCAGGTTTGTAATTATTGTAATTCAGATTTGTAATTGTCCTCCTCCTGCAGAACTCTGTGCCTGCCAGTCCTCCTGTGGAATTCCCTGCTCCCTTCCCTGCCCCTGTGCTCCACCCTGGGTTCCCTCTCCATTTTTATCCCTTATCTCTTTATACATCTCTCCCTCACCTTTCTTTTACACCTTAATGGGGTCTTAAAACTCTGTTGATTCCCCTAAATCTTTGCCTAGTCCAGAAAAAGTATCTCTGAGAAGCAGCAAATGAGCCCAGGGATGGGGACTCTGATTTTTTTCCACGTTGGATTTGGGGGGGGACACTCTGCTTTTCTCTGTGTTGGTTCCTTTGGGGTATTTTGGGTTTTATTTTTGCCGTAAGCACACTGGTGTCACTCTGCTTACAGTGAGAATCATCTTCCAGGAATAATTGTCTGCCCTAAGGAATCTCATTTCAGTCCTTTAGACTCATTATTTCCAATTGACTTCGGGCATATCTCAATCAACACTTACAGGAGAAACAAAAATACCCCATTCCTCAGGCCATGCAATAAAAAAAAAAAACATCCTAGAAATCCTACCCTCTGGATCATAACATCACTACATACCTCCACATCATCCCAGGGGGGATATGAACAATTCCCTACACAAAGGATACTTGCAGGATGTTGTGTGGCCCCTCCAGGACATCTGTAATCCCCAGAATTAAACTGTGCTTGATAAAGATTTCATTGACAGCTGCCAGCCTCACATCTGTGTTCACATTTATCTGTGAAAGAATGCAAGGAAAATTAACACCCTCTACAGCAAAAGTTGGGCCAGCTACAAACTGCAGCTGGATAATCCCAAATACTGTGTTTCTGATGGGAAAACAGTGACATGAGCAGAGTGTGGGCAGGGCAGGGTGTCACCAGCCATCAGTAATGGCCTCTTCACCACCAGCAGACAGAAACCCCACTATGGTTTATTTCTGTCATAGGCAAAATGCCTGAAGCTGAATTGACTTCCAGAGTCACGTTCTCCCTTCCATCCCTCAGCAGTCCCTGAGGGAAGGACTCCTTTCCTGAACCTCTGTGCAACCCCACATTTGCCAGGTTTCCTCTTTGAGGAATCATTTGCTCCAAAATCCATTTAAAAAGCCCACTCTGGACTTTGAATCAAGCATTCCAACATTATTCTTCAAACAACTCCATAGAAATTTCCACACTCCTACGACTCCTCCCCCAAGCAGTGGAGGCTGTGGGTGCTTTCACACCAATATCACCTCCCTGCTTCCTCCTCCTGCCCAGTCTGCCTTGGGTTTATAATTTGATTGCAACTTCTGTGTGTTAAGAGCTGCCTCCTTGTTCTGTTGCAAGGCAGGTGCTGTGGGACCTTAACCAGGGCACAAATAATGCCATTAATTCCAGAGGCAGCAGAGACTGCCAGGACTGGCATCAGAAGCAGGGCAGGAGCTGGAGCTGCTGGAGAACCCCTGTGCCTTCCCACCAACTATGGGAGCATGAACTGTGCTTTGCAAGGGTTTGTCTCCAGGGTGACCTTGTTGCAGCCTCTCAGGACCTGAAGGGGTTCCAAGAGAGCTGGAGAAGGAATTTCACAAAGGCATGGAGTGACAGGCCAAGGGGGAATGGCTGCACACAGAGAGGGCAGGGTTAGATGGGATGTTGGGGAGAAATTCTCCCCTGTGAGGGTGGGGAGGCCCTGGCACAGGTTGCCCAGAGAAGCTGTGGCTGCCCCATCCCTGGAATGTTCAAGGCCAGGTTGGACAAGGCTTGGAACAACCAGGGCTGGTGGAAGGAGTCCCTGGAAGGAGATGGGTCTTTAAGGTCCCTTCCCACCCAAACCATTCTGTGACCTCCAGCCACAGCAGGAGGTTGGAACCAGCCTGACCAGCTCCAACATTTCAGCCATTACAACATCCCTTGCCTCAACCTGATCCCTGAGTGCTGTAAAAATACTCCTTCCTCCTTGGATAATTATATTCTTTGTATGCACAGGGGATGACCTGGCTCCCATCAGGAGTCCTGCTCCTCTTGCCCCACATTCCCACACACAAAGAGCCTCCTCTCACCTTCCTCTGGCGCCGATCCATGACCAGTATGACCAGCACAGTGACTGCCACAGCAGCCAGGGTCACCAGCACACTGGACACCCAGGAGCGCCCGAAGGAACACAGCTGGACTGTGGAGTAAAGGTTTGTCCAGAGAGACATGTAGAAAACCTGGAAAAAAAATAATTAAATAGAGGCTGGGGATAGTCACAAGCTCATGAAAGTGAGAAAAGTCACGGGAAGAAGAAAACCAACAGCTCCTCTCCCTTCTCCCTCATCATAAATTAAGTCACACGAGATTTTCAGAGGGTGAGAAAGGACAGAATTGCTTCCCAATAATAAATAAGGGAAAGAAAGGACTGGAAGGACTGAGTGTGCTCTGGTTTATTATAAAAAAATCACCAGTCACCAAAGACAGAGAGTGAATTATTAATGATGATTCATACCCAGAAAGGATTTCAACTGAGTTCTTCCATTTAGAGCAGAAATGCGCTCACTGAGGGATATTGGTAATAATTCTAATAGTCCTGTATTTAGAAAGGTCCTGTGTCAAGGTGGTGCAGGGACCACTTAATTACAATAATGTTCAAATAGTGGACACAGAAATGGAATCAAGGACTATGTTAAGGGCTGATAAACTTGGCCTTTCTATTAAAATGGGAAAAACTGAATTTCTTTACTCCAGACAGCAAGTATTTGGGCAGGAGATGGCCTAGAAGCAAGTATGATGTGTACACAGCATGTCACAGCATCACCTTGTAATAACATAATTTATTTGCACTAAACAGGCACCAAACCCCTCAAAACACTGAGCCCCAATTCCTTCAATATTAGTGAAAGGAGGAAAAGACAGGTATGATGGTATCCAAAAAAAACACCACGAACTAAACCAAGGAGTTGGATTTGATCACACCCTCAGCACACTGCAAACAAAGTACCAGCCCTACAGCAGATGGTGGGGTCTCTGGAGGAGCCTCTCTCACCAGAAGAAGACAAGCAACTCTAGGCAGTCACTCAGTAACCGAAGTTAACTGGTCCATCAGTCTAAAATAGCATCAGGACCAGAATATCGTCAGATTTTTAAAATCAAGTTAAAAACCAAGTCTGCTGTAGGTACCTCAGCTGCCTCAGCATATGCTGGTCATCCAGCCATGGACAACCTGCTTTGGTGGGAATGCCAGCAAGAGGTTGGAGGAGGTGCCTTGTCCACCATCTACAGAAATTCTGTGAGCTGGGAGATCTGGTTTTTAACTTCCTCCTTTCACTAATAGTGTAGGAATTGGGGCTCAGTGTTTCGAGGGGTTTGGTGCCAAAGGAACCCACTAGGATGGGTGAAAACCAGTATTTCCTCCCCACCCAAGCCCTCCCTGGGCACAAGGAAACCATGCATAGGTGTTGGTGCCCCTCAGGCAGTGCCTGGAGATCCCCCTGTCCTCACCACTGCGATGGCAATCTGGAACGCCCTGGAGTTGTAGAACATGTACCTCCTCACTTCGGGCTTCAGGACACCATCCTGGATCAGGTTTTTCCACTGATCCATTGGCACCTGCTCAGGGAGCAAACACAGAACCAGACTCACCCTCCAGTTTGGGCTCCCAGTCCCCACCAGAACCAGGCTGGGCAGACATCGTGGGGCCAGGCTGGCACTGCAACCCACATCTGTGTCCCCTCCCACAGAGAGCATCTCCAGTCCCATCCATGCAGCTGTCACAGACTAAAATCTTGTGTTCTTGCCTCATTTGCAGTGAGGAATATCTGCCTGGAATATCTGCCTGGAAAGGGCAGGGAAAGGCACAGGAGGAAAAATGCCTTTTTATGAGGAAGGACAAGACGTAACAGATTGTCCCTGGGATGCTCCACCCCATCAGAGTGACTTCCAAGCAAAATTCACTCCAACCCGTGTTCAAAGAGTTTCCTCATGGATGTTTAATCCAAGATCACCCCAGCTGACTTGCAATTGAAGTTGAACTGAAACAAGCACCTCTCAAACCAAAAAAAACCCCGAAGTGATGTGGCTGCCAATGCAAATGATGCCAATCCAGCTGGGATTAACTCCCACAGCCTCCCCAGGGCAGCTCACCTGGACCCCGAGGGCCTTCAGCTTCTCTGCACAAAGCTCCATGTCGAAGCAGGAGGTGGAGCAGGTGTTGTCCATGCTGAGCACCAGGAGCACCTGGTCTTTGAGGGGTTCTGCAAGAGCCCAAGGAATCCATGAGCACCCCACTGCAAGGGGGGGGTGGTCTCCCAGCAGCCAAGGAACACATGGCAAAGGGAAGGCTGAGGAACTAAGACCACCCTGATGTGTTGAAAAAGGATCCAGAATTCCCCTTGGACTTAGAAGGAGCTCTGGAAGCAGCCTGAGGTAAGGAGACAACCCACAAAAAGGGAGGAAACCCCAAACACATTCCAGGAGTGAGCAGAGATAACAAGAGATAACACAGTGCTCTGATCTTCAGCCAGATAATGTCTTGCCTCACCAAACCCTGACTGAAAGGAGAATGGCCTCAGGCTGCTGGGTGTTGCTAAGGCTGATCTACCTCTTAGAGATCCCCCCTTGGCCTGCCCACCCCACCCACCACAAGCAACAGCTTAAGCAATCAAGCTGAAGTGCTTTCCAGTAATCAGGTTGCCTGGGATGTGGCAGGGCCGCCCTGGAACCTCCCCCACAGATCCTCCCATGCCCAATTCCCCACTCCAGCAGCACTCCTGGGATCAGATCAAGGCCCTCAGCTTCCCAGTGTCACCTCAGAGGTGCAATCTAGAGACCCAAGTCACAGTCAGGAGCCTAAAAAATGTGAGGACAGCCTGTCCTAGATTTGAGGAGCAGCCTTGGAGCAGCACAGGAGAGGTGTGATCTCCAGGCATCCCATCTGGCATCCACCTAGAGCTTACACAAGCTGTGCTATGTCAGGAGGAAGAGTTCAGGTCTGAGGAAATGGCTTGTTCAGCTCAGATCCTGTTTCACTGAGACGTTTCCCCCAGCTTTCCTTCCCCTTTGCAGCTCCAAGGTCAGCCAGGTGTCCCCTGGGCTGCTCCTGCTGACACTTTGTGCTCTTCCAGACTGTGGTGCTGATGAAACACCACATGTTCACCTTTCCCCTCTCCCCCATTTCTATCCTCCATCCTCATCATCTCCTCACTGCTCAGGACAGGAGATGCCACATGAAACAAGGCAACTGCAACAGGGTGTGACTGCACTGAGCCAAAAAGGGAAGAGCAGGAGCATCTGAAACCTCCAGACTCACAAGGTGCTGTTTGTTTGCTGAGGTTTATCTCCTCCTGGCACAGAGGATTGGAGATGGTGATTATAAAGCAAAAATAAAGCAAATGGCTTCAGCCTTGGGCCCAGCTCTCCTGTTCTCCAGGGCTTTAGTCTTGAACACTTCCAGGGATGGGGCAGCCACAGCTTCTCTGAGCAACCTGTGCCAGGGCCTCCCCACCCTCAAAGCTAAGAATTTCTCCCCAGTACACCACCTAACCCTGCCCTCTGTCAGTGGGAAGCCATTCCCCCTTGTCCTGTCACTCCAGGCCCTTGGAAATAGTCTCTCTCCATTTTTCCTGTAGGTTCCCTTCAGGTCCTGGAAAGCCTCAATCAGGTCACCCCAAATCTTCTCTTCTCCAGGCTGAACAATCCCAACTCTCCCAGCCTTTCCTCCCAGCAGAGCTGCTCCATCCCTCTGATCAT
>JAWWLV010000040.1:8822505-8832680 GCA_035041135.1 Platyrinchus mystaceus
GTCCTTGCTGTGCTGTTCCCCAGGGCTGGAGGCAGCTCTGCAGGGGGGTCTCACCTGAGGGGGCAGAGGGGCAGAATTCCCCTCTTCCCTGCTGCCCACAATACAGGTCAAGTTTCCCAACTATTTCCTGACTTTGAAGGCCAAGAGAAGAGGAATTCCAGGGTCCTGGTTTTCAGTAAGTGCACATCCATTAAATTCTATATATCAGGCTTTCTAAAAACACCTCCTTCCCAAAATGCTGAAACAACCACACTTTTTAGTTACTTTGGCAAATGAGATGCTGTTAAAGAGCATCTTTGAAAAAGTTTGTCTGTGGTTATTTTAAGGGCCCTGTGCTCAGATCTGCCTCTCTGCTTATCAGTAAGCCACTCACCTGTCACCCACTGCAGGGATTCTTCCTTTAAATCACTCTTACAGTAGAGGAGGGAGGACCCATTTTTCTCAGTCCCACCAATTTGGCTTTTCTGGGCCATGCTGGAGGTGCCTCCCCCTGAGGGATTCTATGTTGTGTTGTGAGAAATTCAGCATTTATCTCTCTCCCTGCTGAGAAGCAGCAGCTCAGCCCCTCGGCAGCCGGCTGGGGAGCAGATTGTGAAACCCTCACTCACACTCCCACTGCTGCCTTCCTCGAGATCCTGCTTTCCACGAGCCAGGAGGCATTTTTTTTTAGCCCTGAAAAGAGAAAAAGAAAATCCTAAACCTTGCAGAGACAGCAAATAAGGGATAACAGCAGTGACTTTGCTCCTTGGACCCTGCACTTGGTAGGTGTTGGGCAGCTCTCAGCACAGTAAGCACAGACTCGCCTTCTGCTGCAATTACCTTCGGTTTTTGCTAATAGCTGGAAATTTTGTCCTTAAATATTCCTTAAATTATCCTGACATCCTTAAGCATTCGCATTTTGTAAGCAATTAGCCGAGAGCAGGCAGGGTTTCTCCTCATGAAACCAGCAGGCTCTTTGCCCTTCAGAACGCGGAGCCGATGGAAATGCCCCTCCCTGGAAGCGCCACTCCCCGCTCACCGTCCCGGGGATAAACCCGCTCCTCGAGGAGGGAACAGGGCAGATCAGGACGCAAAATGCCTCTGCTGAAGGCAGAGTCGAGCAGGAGCTCTCACCCAGAGCAGCAAAGCCTTTGAGGGTCTCTGCTTTCCTCCCCTCTCCCCGCGGGCAGTGCCAGGAGCCGACGGGCAGGTTCTCACAGCAGGCTCTGTGCCCGCGGGTTTGCCTGCTGATGTAAGTCTCTAACCCGCTGCCAGGACCTGTGGGTGGCTATTAAAGCTTGGAAGACTCTGAAGTTTACTTTTCAATTATCTTCCCCTCACGTGGCTCGGCTACATCCGCACCAGCTCTCCCAAAAACATCATCTACTTTTTAACCTCTGCGTGGACCAGGAGCCTGTTGCTGTCTCCTGCTGTGAGGGTCCCTCCTGGATTTCACTCACCTTCCAAAGAGGATTGTTTTCTTTCTGACTGGGGGTTGTTGCTGCAGTTCCCCCGTTGCACAAAGCCAGGATAGTCCCTGGGTGATGGAGTGTCGGAAAGGAGACAAGGAAAGGCACAGCACCTGCCCTTCAGGTGAGGAGCAACTCCACTGAATTCTGAGCACAGCCCTCCCGTGAGCACCACGGGCAGCCACGTGTTACAGAGCACATCACCCAGCACCAAAAGGCGGATTGAGACAGTGAATTTTCTCACTCCTTCCCCCCTTTCGCCGTCAATCCTTTCAGGTTAGCATCAAACAAGAAGGGAAAACGAAAATCAAGACAGAATAGCCCACAGAAAACAGCAGCAAAGAGTGAAAGAACAGAGGAAACGAAAGGAAAATCTAATTAGAAACTAAAGAAAAACCTAATTAAGATCAAACAACCTGTTGCTGCTGCTGGCACATTAAGTTAGAGGCGAATCAAGGCTCTGTGGCTTAGATGTCTTAGAGAATTTGGGGTCTCTGGAGGACAGTCCCCAGGAGATGACAGTGAGGGTGCAGCAGGTCAGGGCAGCTCAGCCATTCCCAGCCCATCAGGGAGCTGCAGGAAGGAATAGCCTTCCCCAGCCAGGACAAGCTCCTTGGCCAAAGCAGCTTTGCTTTTACCTCTTTGTGCAGCACAGACCTCGTTTGGCTCTGCTGCCTTGTACTGCAGAACTGCCCATTTTGGAGGTTGAGCCCCCCTGTCCACCCCAAATCTTCCTCTGGTGCGTCCTGTGCCAGCTGGAGGAGCAGCCTCTCATCTCCTGCACTCCCAGGCTCTGTCTCTCAACATCTCTTCCTATTTTTTATGCAATGCCAACGTCTCTGTGGTGACTTTACCTCCTTCAGGCGAGGGACCCTCTTTTTCAGATACCTCCAAGCCCTCACTAAACAGCAGAGAAACATCCAAGCAAGTCCTGCTTCATTTCCAGAGCAGCCAGCAGAGCCTTACCTGGTCCAGCTCGCTCCTGGTTCTGGGGAGGCAGCTCAGCTCCCTCCTCCTCCTCCTGCCTGGCCTTTCTGTGCCCTTGTCCCACTCTGCACTGCCCACGTGCCACCACCAACCAGGAAGGTCTCTGGTCCTGCAGCCCTGACCTGTGCCGGGAAAGTTCCCTCTCTTCCCGGAGTCTCCCAGGATCCCAGACTAACCAGGCACAGCTCAGCCAGGGCAGGCAGCCTGTGCCCCTGCCTCCCTCTCCTCATCCTGAGCTGCAAGCACCAACTTGCAAAATCTCCCTTGTGCATGTGACTTTTCCCCTGGGCTGCTTTCAGAAATGTGGTTTTAACCCTCTGTGGTTCCTCAAAAGTGTTTCCACACTGAAGGCACAGCCATGGGAGCAGATACCCAACCCCCCAGGAATTATCCTCACCTTTGGCAGGGTGGGGGGCCAGAGCTGGAGCTGGACCCTGAAGCCTGTGCAGTGTCACAGAAGACTCTCCTCCTCCTCCTCCTCGATCAGCCAGGCAGAACTAACAAAGCACAAATCCCCCAGTTGCATCAGATTAGTTGCTGTGGGAATATTAAAGCCAAACACCCCTGACAGGGCTGGAGACACCAGAAGAGGCAAATGAAGATCTCAGGGCTGACAACAGGTCACTCACATTTGGCAAAAGGTCACGTTAAAGCCCAGAGGAACAAGGATAACACGCAGGGCAAGAATTGTAGCCCTCCTCATAACAGGAGGCTGGGCTGACAGGGAGCAAGTTTCCTCTCCAGCAGCACCAGGAGAAAAGCAGAAGGCTCAGGTATGTGGTCAGATGGACCCTCCAGAGCAGCTTCACATGCTAGAGAAGTTGTTTCATCCACGCAGAGAGACAGTGCTGAGAGAAACCACGAAAAGGAGGCTCCTTGGCGTGGGAATCGTGGTTTCAGAGCTCACCAAAAGCTGGAGGATCCATGGAGGGTTGGAACAGAGCGAATCCAGTGTCTTGGGGACTGTTAGTCTTAGGGAATGGTTTAAAAAAATAGAAAAAAGCAGCTTCTTGCAGTGCCTGTGGACACTTCCTGGAGCAAAGGCCATCCTTCTCTTGGAGGGATGGGTTTCTGCAGCCCTGCCTGCCCCAGGCATTGCTGAGTGATGTGTTCATCACACCACGTGGCTGCACAGGCCACAGGAATGACTCCAAAGCTGCTTACACGGGATCTTGGGACACTGGGAGCTGGGAACTGGCACAGCAACACCATCCAGGTATTGAGAAAAATCAGATAAACCAGCTCCAATCCCCACCCACGACAGGGCCACTCAAAGCTTTGGGTTCTTTTGTGAAAGCTCCTCATCAGAAGCTTTGCCTTTGTTTCCTCCTCTCCTCACCCACACAAAGATTCTGGCAGGGAATGATAATCCAAGTGCTTCCAAAGAGCACTGTCAGCTCTGCACAGGAAAATGCCCCAGGCAAAACCCTGAGGGGGCAATAAACTTGAGAGCAACATCAATAATTACCTACGAGGTGTCCACAAACCCCGTGTGATCTCGGCATGGGCACATCAGCACAAGCAGAAAACTCCTGCTCCTTGGAAAGTTTGGGATCACCAGACTCGCTGAGGCTTGAATCCCAGACTGGTTTGGGTGGGAAGGGACCTTAAAGCCCATCTCATTCCAACCCCCCTTCCATGGGCAGAGAACCTTCCACCAGAGCAGGTTGCTCCCAGCTGACTTCACCAAATTATTTGCTGGCTCTGGGGGAGTTCGGCCCCCGTTTTTTCCCCAATCCCTGCAGTGCTGTGCAGCTGGTTATGGATTGTTTGCAGGTGGTGTATTTGATGTCACCTTCCTCAGGTGGGTGTTACACTCCTCATGCTATTGGTCTCAGATCATTTCTCCCACTTATCAAGATCATTTGGAATTGGGATTCAGTTCCTCTGTACTGTTTGTATCTCTTCCCAGCTTGGTGCCTCGGCCATACATCGTACTCCCTGTTCCACACACTGCATTAATGAATATATTACAGGGAACCTGATTCCAGGAGAAAAAAAAACCAACAAACCTGCTGTTTCAAGTGCTTTTCCAGACTTTTCTGACCCCTCCTGTCCTCAGGGATAAACTCACCCCCCATCATGTCCTTAATATCATTTCTGAGGTCGCTCTTTGCTACCTACTGCAAGTCCTACTGCTTTAAATACAAGACATACACACTTTAGTCTGGTTTTCCCTATCCTAAGACCATATTTCCTCTATATTTAGTAGATGTTTTGATAAACTGAACTCTTTGCAATGTTTGGAAGGCTGATAATGCACCCCTCACTGTGATTCCTGCTTTATTGGCCACACTCTGCACACGGTTGCAGTTTCTCTCTCCCTCCGCCTTGTTTGGACTGTGCTCACTGCAGCCAACACTGGCACATCTCATTTTCTTTTGATGAAACTGCATTTTCTGTGGATAGCTGTGCCATCTTTTTCCTAGTTTTTTTCCTAGTGAGCCCTAATTAGGAAAACAAAGTTATTGAAAGCCTTGTCTTGCCCTTCCTGCACACAAAGTCCTTTCACAGACTCTGAGCTGTTGGGTTTTTTTTTCTCAAACAGCTCAGCAAAGCTGACAGACTGACAGTCATTAAATGTAAAAATTTATTTCACAATATCCCTAAATTACAAGTTTCAAATGAGAAATGGCACTTGCTTAAGGCACAAAGTGTGGTTCTCATCTTTTTTTTTTCCTATTTCTGCCTCTTGCCTATGAAGACTTAAAGTATTCTTCTTTTTAGTATGGTAATGCAAAACCTCTTTCTTGCATCTCAAATTAAAAGAGGGAAAGCTCACTATTTGCCTCAGATAATGATTCAGCTATTGATCCAGAAGATGCTTTATTAGATTATTTTAGGCAGACAAATGTAATTTAATACCAATTTATTTTCTATTCCTATGCCAGTCCCAGATACAATATTTTCTGCATGAAATTAGCACTCTCTCCTTTCAACCTCAAAGAAAAATTACGCTTTGCTCCTTGCTTGGATTAGCTGAGGGAACTTTTTCACCAAAACATTGATTTTGAGGGTTCCTGATAGTGGTTTCTATACCTTGAAGTCAAAACCTCAGCTGGGATTAGCAGGTTCCAAGCTTGCCTCTCTCATTATTAATGCAAGAACTAGTGATGTCTGATAAATGGGGGATTCCAGAGAAGGAAAACAGAGGGAAAGAGGAAAATTGAGCAGGTTTAATGCAGGCAGAGAGAAGGAAATGACCTACAGAGGACACTGTGTGATGGTACCACACCAGGACAGCACAGGAAGGATTTGGGGCAGCCAAAACAAGGGGGTGTTTTTGTGCCCAGCTGCTCCCCATGCAGCTCTTGCTGGAATACACCATCCTGCTGCTCACACCTCCCACCAGCTGCCCCCCAGGCCAGGAACTGCTGCCTTTCCTCTAGGGTCACTTATTGCCACCAAATTCTGCCTGCTCTGGGGTCAGATGTGGGAGAAAACAGCAGGAGCAGCGGGAAAGGAACACAGGCACTGCCAGCTTGTATGTAGCATTAAAAAAACTCTGCTTTAACAAAGATCATCAGGACCTTACAAAAGCAGAAGAATGAGGTGTTTAAGGTTGTCAAATATGGACTTACACACTGGAACACCTCAGAAGATTCACTGATGTTCCCAGCTGGCACACGAGGCAGCACAAGGAAAGGCTCACTGACCTGTGGCATTGGGAAAATGTGGGGTCCTCCCTTCTGGTTCTGAAAGTGCCCAAAACAAGCTGCCAGGGGAGCTTCTGGGAGCTCTGACAGAATTGCTGTCCTCTTAATGAAAGCTCTCTGGGCTCCAGATAGGGGGTTGGGGGTGATTCCCCTCCTTTATTTCATAGAATCACAGTGAGGAGGAGACAGTGACCTTCACTCAACAGTGTGAGCCGAGCGGGGAGCAAGCTCTGTCAGTGCAGACCTGCCTTAAAAACTGAACTCTGGCTTCAAGCAGCACAAATACGTGTCCTAATTGTACCTCAGACTGCATGTTAAGCCATCCAGATGACACTCATATCCTGGTGTTCGTGTCATTTGTCCATCTGGTGCTTGTACAGATGACACACCTTCTCAGTGGCACGTCAAAAGTGACAAATACTAATTCTACAAACATACAGATGACTGGAAAGAACTTCCACAAAAATCAACTCCAGCCCGTTGTTGATGACCAGGGATGTGACCAGAGGCAAACTGAACCTTGTGACTCCTGGTCTGATCCCAGGAAAGTGTTTATTTGGGAGCAGTTTTAACTGGGAGGGATCAAGAGCAGCAGCCCCTCACTGACACTGCAGCAACAAGACACGAGAGCTGATCATTTCTTACCCCCCTTCAGCACCAGGACTGTGATATTTCTGGGACTCAGATGGTATTTCTAGGGATGGGAGCTCAAATCAAGGGAATCAGGCAGTGCTGGGTGTGCCCAAAGCAGCTTCTGGCTCATTCTGTGGTACAGGGGATGCTTGTGGTACAAAGCTGTGGCTCATCAGGGCTTATCACAGAACCACAGACTGGTTTGGGTTGGAAGGGATCTTAAAGATCACGCCATTCCACCCCTGCCACAGGCAGGGACACCTTCCACTAGCCCAGGTTGTTCCAAGCTCTATCCATCCCTTGAACACTTCCAGGGATGGGGCAGCCACAGCTTCTTTGGGCAGAGGAGCAGCAGGGAAAATTTGGGTACCGATTCATACCAGCAGCTGGGTTTGGGTCTCACTCCTACTCATCAAACTCGCTGCAGAACATCTAGAAAATCAGATTTCAGAGGCAAGAAGCCACGTTTCCCACTCCATACCTCTGTCAGAAGAATGTCCCCTGCAGAGTATTTTCCTGGCACAGCCTGGCTTAGGCACTCAGACAGCAGTAGGGCTCCCCTTCCCAGAGCAAGATAAAAGAATGTCAATTTGAAATAAAATCTTCACGCTGCAAACAAAGCCAGCCTTCCTGGAGAGCAGTAATTGGAAACCCTTCCTTCAGTGCAAAGTTAAAGTAATTCTCAACAGTTAAGTTTCAGGGAAATATTTACAGAAAATTGTTATTCTTGCAGCAGTTCTGCATGTTCTAAAGGGAGCGACTTCACAGCGCAGTTGCCAAGAGGAAATGATCAGGGAGGGTTATTTTTCCCTTTTTATTCCTGCCACTCACTGTTCTAGAGAGGAAGGATAAAGTCCTCATTAACAAGGGGAAACTTAAGAACCAAAAGGAGAAAATGGAGCACACACTGTAGCTCTCCTGGCCAGAGCAGGAGTCTGTCACTGGTGACAAAGGGGATGAAATGGCTAATTACAGCCCCAGGGCTTTCATGAGCAGTGTCCTGCTGGAGCCTGAGCACCTGCTCTCCTCAGGAAGAAATGTTTCTTCTCCAAAGGACACACCAGAATTAAAATGGCTGCAACCTTTTATGAGGCCACAGCACCTCTCCAGTCACCCCACCACGCTGATTAAAGCTGCTTTCATCCTGTTCTGCTTGTACCCACCTGGCTTTTTTTTTTCTCCAGCCTGGCACATTTGACTTTGCAGGAAGCTTTTGTTTCCATTTTACAACCTGTTTAATGGCTTGAATTCCTGAAGAGAACCTTTCAGGAGTACAGTGCAGCACCATAAAATATTCTAGGTGACACTCCAGCACTCTGCTCCTTCAGTGGGACTGCAGAATTCACATCCATCCTGCTTTTTTCCCTCCCAGTCACAACCCAACTCCAGAGGTCCAAGAGGCTTTGGAGTCTGAGGGGCTGTGGAAATAGAGGATGTTCTGAGGAACAGAACAGCATCAATGACGTTCCTTGTGTAAATCCTGGCTGCACAAACTGTGGATCTGAGCAGGGACACACTGACTGAGGTCCCTTTTCTGCAAAAAACCTGAAATTAAACTCAACAAAAAAGCAAAGCTGCAGTTAACATTCTGCTGGTGGGACAGGAAGAAACCAATAAAACATGAAACCCCTTGATATATTTGTGTGTATTTTTGATTTAAAGAGCTAGAAAGTGATGCAGGACAACCCCTAAACACTTCTTTCCCACTGCTCCCAGGTACAGGATGGTGCAGGATCCAGGATGACCTTGGTATAAACAGTCAGTGACCAGTACTGGACCAAAGGAAGGATAATTACTGCTCAGCACCTGGCTATCAAACTATTCCAATGAACTGGCAACACTTTATTTCCCCTAATGGTCACAAGAACATTTGTTCCTGAAGGTTTTCAGAATGATCTGGCAGGTAAAGCATCAGACTGGAGCCAAGAGGAGGAGCTCTGTAACGAGTCTGAACTTACCTGCTGTGACCTTCAAAGAGTTTCTGCCTCTCTTACTCTTTTATCAATCCTTGATGGTCACTCTGAAGAATCCAGACTCCCATGGTGCTCACTGAGACCTGCCAGCATTCCCAGGACAAGTCAACATTCCCAGGACACGTTAGCAGGAACGACCAGACTGACAGGAGGCTTTGGAGTGAAGTGTTTTTACTTGCAGGTGTCACAGTGCCAGACTTGTACCTCAAGCAACAGCAGAATATACAGAGGATATTCAACACAAGCACCTCAAAATGATCAGCACTGAACAGCCAGAGAGCTCTTCCCCAGGGTTCAAACCCCGTGCAAAGGTTTAACAACACACTGAGAAATGCAGTTTGGTCAATGAGAATACAGTTACACAGGTTTGACAATTACTGACACGGGCTCTCCCTTTCAATCTGGCCAGAATCTCCCTCTCCTTTCCACTTCAGGCAGCACTGATGTGCCAACTGGATTATATTTGTTTAATAACTTAGCCCAGACGTGGCCATTTCATGTTTGACTGAGCTCTGAACCCGTGTCAAAAAAGAAACTAAGAGAACTCCAACAACTCACTGCAATAATTTAACACATGGACAAGGAGCACAGGTAAGGGATGGTGAAGGGCTGGACATTCCACCTGAAGCTCAGACACCACTCCCAGCACAGTTTTCCTTCTTCCCCCACTAGCCATTGATGCGATAATTCACGTGGATCTCGGGTTTGATGTCACACACCAGGGACAGCAGCTGGGACAGAACCACCTCCCGGTTCTTCTGGAAGTTCTGCTGGATCACACTCATCTTCTCCTGGGTCTCCTTCTCAACTTCAGTGGTGCTGCTGCCATGGGATCCAAGTGCCTGCAAACAGCAAAGGAAAGAGGAAGCTACTGTGTGAGCAGTGTGACCAAGAAATCACCACACCAAGCTCTATATTTTGTTTTTCTGGACTGTCTTGGGCATCTCACCCATTAATCTTTGTTGAGGGAAGATGAATGTGAATGTTTATGTTAAAAAACCAAAAGAACTGTTGGATTTTTTGCTCAGATTTCACCCTAAACTTGTCCAAATTTGTATTTCACCCTCAGCCCCTGCCTTTTATTCTCTTTTATAGAGTCACTGAATGGTTTGGGTTGGAACAGACCTTAAAGATCATCGTGTTCCAACCCAGGGGAGCATTTATTCATTATCAGTTAAGAGCATGAGCTTTTAAACGGTCCCAAAATAAAGGCCCTGCTGTACAGATAATTGGAACCTGGAACTCCTGGGCACTTCTGTACTAGAGAGTGCAAGAAACGTAACACCCCTGAGTTAGTTTAAGCACAATTCACACCATCCCATTCCTTCTACCCCTGGAGAATCTTTATAAAAATGTGTGACCAGTGACAGGGCCCAGGGAATGGCTGGAATTGTGTCAGGATTAGGTTGGATCTCAGGGAAAGGTTCTTCCCCCAGAGGGTGGTTGGCACTGAACAGGCTCCCCAGGGCAGTGGGCAC
>JAWWLV010000040.1:8836285-8855382 GCA_035041135.1 Platyrinchus mystaceus
CAGACCCTTCCCCAGCCTCCTTGCCCTTCTCTGGACCTGCTGCAGCCCCTCCATGTCCTTCCTGAACTGAGGGGCCACAACTGGGCACAGCACTCGAGGTGTGTTGCCACAGGGTGTGGTTTAACAGACTTGATCCTAAGCAGCTCTCTAACATCCAAGTTGTTGAATCTAAGTCAACTGTTTTTTTGCTCTTGGGAAAGGGCTGTAGGACTTTGGTTCAACGATGCCTGACCAACCACATCCCACCTCCCTTTATCGACCTTCCCAAGGCATTTCTTTGCCCCCCCGCCACAAAATCTGCAGTCAGCCCACCTTAAACCCCTTCAGGAAGATGGTGCTGGGGGGTTATTTTTATTTATTTCATAGGTTTTAATTTTAATTTTATTTATTTTCGTGGTTAGAAGCACAGCAGTCCCAGGATGCACATCAGGCTCCCCACAGGCTACCTTGGTCCCCTCTGGGCTGTGCCATCTCCTCCAGTGTTTGTCACCCCAAGCCCAGACCTATTGACACACGAGACATTATAATCAACAAGAACCCCCTTCTCCAGGGTCTCCCACTGCCCCCAAACACCCCCTCACTTCACCCCATCCTGGCCAACCCTCACCCATCACACCCCAGGGACAACTTTAAACTCCTGAATGCAGCTCCCCCAGCATCTTTCAAGGCATAAATTACAATTATTGTCGAATAATATGGCTCTGATTAAGCATCAGAGCCAGGACAGTGACTCATCACTGCCGGGGGGCTGCTGGGCCACCTCCTCCATCCCCTGTGATGGAAGGGATGGGAGAAGATGAATCAAATGCATATTTATAGTGCTCAGTAGGAATTATGAGTGTTTTCAGGGTGACCTTCAGCTGGGCCCACTGATTAACTAAATGGGCTTAGCAGGCCTGTCCATCCAAGGGTATGTTTGCTTCAGGAAAAGAAAGAGAAAAGGAAACATCAGGAGAGCAGCTGTAAATCTGGGGATTGAAGCAAGCCTGGGCCACTGGGATGGGGCACAGGGATCAAGAACAGCTGCTGGGAGCAAAGGGCTGAGCTGTGGCATTGACTGGTCTGTGCTGGCAGCAGGGAAATCCAGCAAATCTGATCCCACATCATCTGTCACAGACAGGGCAGGTTCAGCTCAAATGCTGTGCTGGTTATCAGGGAGCACAGAAAGGATGGAAATCACAGAATCATCACAGAATGGCTTGGGCTGGAAGGAACCTCCTCTAGTTCCAACCCTTCCTGACATTCTGTCTCTATTCCAAAATATGCCACAGCCAAAAAAAACCTGCTGGGGCTCAAGTGGGACAGACCCAGGCTGGTTTGAAACACTAAACAGCCCAGGTATGAGATCCTCCTTGTCTGACCCCAAACGTGAGCAGCCCCTGCCCCCCTCTCACCTCAGACCTTTGCCAAAGGCCACGAAATCATTAAACTCTCCCACTGACCCCCCTAGCCCTCAACCCCAGCCCCATCCAAAAACCCACCATTCTCATTAGCTGCTCCAATTTTTGTTTCAGGGGTGTCCCCTGCTGCTAATTAAAGCACTTGAGCTGAACTGAGAGATGATCCCAGAGCAGGATGCTCTGAAGGGATAGCAGGGATCAAACAGGCTTTGGAGCAAAGGGGTCCAGCCCTGCCCTGCAGTCACAGCCAGCACTGGGGTGTTATTTTCTCCTGGGTGATGGTGATTTTTAGACTCACAGCTTCTCTCTGCAAGGTGGTGATGATAACACTGCCCTTTTCTGCCCTTGAAACACCCTGGCTATGATCACACTAAGTTTCCAGACAAAAATCCCTCCAAATTCCAGTTTTGCGTTACCTAAAAAAGATGTGATGAGTTTTCAACGATTTCATTTTGAGAGTTAACAAATGAGGCAATAATAGTATTTAAAACAATCTTTCTCTTGGTTGGGCTGCTTTCTAGTTTATTATTGCCCAAAAGCTACTTGAAACCTCATGGTGTGTGTCACATGAAACACATGTGAAGCCCAAAGCTGTTTGAGCAACTTCTCCATTCCCTTAAAATTTGTAAAAATTGCTTTTCCCTTCTTGCATTAAAAAAAGTTTCCAATCCTCAAACCTGCCCAGGTGTGGACAAGAGCTGCTGGTACAGCTTTAATTCTGCCAACAATGGATTTATAATTAATTAGCATCACAAGTACTTCTGAACTTGGCTTTTATTCCCTCAGATTCATTGACCGTGAGCTTCTAATTTGCTATTAGAGAAAGCAGCAATTGCTGATGCTGATAATGGCATCACCTTATTTGTCCAGCACTGATTTCTTAATATGATAAATTTTACTGATCCTAAATTCCATATACCTCACATTCAGCAGAGACTGGAGGAAGAATATCTTTAGAAGATTAAGGCTAGTCCTGCTCTCTAAAAGGGGGAAATAAATGGTTAAAATAAAGACATAACAGCATTTTCTTCGCCTTCTTCCACAGGTCAGAGTAATGAAAATTAAATTAGACTGAACACATTTCTAAGTTTTCTTTCTATTTCCAAAAGCTTTTTTTATTATTATTTTCTTGCAAGTGTTGAAGACTTACTTTCATTTTGGAGCTGCATCTTTGCTCTTTCTGCTTTTGTACTACACTGGGTCATAACTCCAAGTGTGGGTCACACAGGTTCCTGAAATAGCAGAAGATATTTCTAGAATCAGGAAAAAATACAGCTTGTCTTTATTATTATTAATTTATTTATTTTTTAGTTTCCAAGCCCAGCAAACATGTGCCATGTCTTATGATCCCTCAGTCATTAAGGATTCCCAGACACAATTCATAAGAGTGAGACTTTAAACACTGTCTCTGGCTGCTTTCCAGATCAGGTAATTACATTTTCCCCCTCTCTAAATTCCCTTGCACTTTCAACTGGGTACATTATTATTCTCCATTCCCCAAGTTAAACTGTTATTCAGTGCAATTGTTACTCTTTTGAGGAGGTTTTGTGTCAGTGCCTGGGAACTAAAAGTGGTCTCTCTCCTCTGAGGTTTAATTCATTACCAGGAATCACTTCAAGGCATTGAGATGATGCAGCCGTTGGATGTTGATAAATGATCCTTAGTTGATCATTAAAAGACAACCAGCGAAAAATTATCAATTAGCAATAGTTCAAAGGGATATTTTAAATTTATAAGCAGAGTATTAGAAATTCAGGTACAGCATAGCAGTGGATTTACATAGAAATCAATTAAACCCTGAAGTGAACAAGTCTGCACCACTTGTCTGTGCCTGACCTACACCAAGAACTTGGCTCAAACATCCCAAAATAACAAAGAATGTTTCATTTATCATTTGGAGTTCCTTTGTGATCAAGGACAATTTAAAGCCTGGAGTAACCCGACTGCAGTGATGGAATTACAGCGGAGTGGACTCACATTTATAGGGCAAGAATTGATTTTTTTAAAAGCAGTTCAAGAAGCCATATTTCTGTGTCAGCTCTCGTTACCTCTCCTTGGGATAAGCAAACTGCTCTGAGGGGGCTGGTGCCAGGGTTCACCAGCCTGGAGACTGCTTTCTGGAGCATCACCCACCATTAGGAGCTGATTAGTGGCAGGATAATTTACCCTCATGAGGCCTAAAATCCAGTCAGAGAAATGCAAACAATGCAAATTATTTGAGGTGAGTTGCTACTGACACTGGTTTGGTGGTGGATTATCCTAAAACCAGCCTAGCTCACCAAACTCCAAACACACATCCTGCTTTTTGAAGCAGGATTTGACAGATAAGCTGCTGGCTGGCCTGGGAGTCTGTGACTGGCAGTCAAACACTTTATAACCATAAAAGCCCAATCCAACTTTCATGTGGCAGACTCTCTCTCAGACTCTCTTAGAGTGTGTGGAGCTGGTAAACCTCTTCCTGATCACTCTTTTACACTCTGTAATAAATAATTCTGATCAAGATCTTTCATCTGTTCGCTTGCCTGTTCATTTATCATAATAAATAATTAATTTCATATAAATATATCTGATTTGCCATCATTAAAATCCACGGGACAAAGTGATTTATTCACCCTGGGCTTCTCAGAGGTGGGAGAGGCCCACAGGTGTTAAAAAACTTATCCCTATTTATACATTTTAGCAAAAAAGGAATTAATTCTTACTGTCTACTCAGTTCTCTTGTTAGTTAAATTATTCTAGTGCTAATTAGTCCCAAGCTCAGTCTTTCTCTTCCTTTGAGTTAGTGGCAGAATTACCTCTCACAGAGCTGATCTCAGCCCAGCTGCTGAGCTGGCTTTCCTTATGGATCCTGTGTCCATTCTCAGGGATCCATTCTTCTCTCTAGGTCTGAGATAACACCCAAATTGTACCACCTTTTTCCTATCTCAGATTCCCACTGTGGTGGTTTAACTTACAGTCCAAGTTCCAGGTATCCACAGAGGATTATTCAGGGGGCCTTTGGCAGTTGTTGGTGGTCACAGATACCACGTGTCCCACTTGGGGTGAGCTTTGTTTGACTGTGTATGAGCAGTTACCTCCTTACACAGTCTGCCATGGGGGGAATTTCGGTCTGGATGTGTTTTCCAAGATGTGAGAGCCTCCCTTTTGCTTCATTCTGTGCTTATCTCACAACAAGCTCCCTCTGTGGCCTTAGCAGCATTTGAGACAGGCAACTGTGATCTTTAAGTCCTTCCACCCACCACTCTGAGTTCCGCATAAGTCAGGATCTTCTGGTGGGAGCCAGAGGAGCTGGCAGCTCTGTTTATGTATTCTTCTGCTGTGATGAAATGTCAGCAGATCTTATTAATCCCTTGTCTACCAAAAGAAACCTCCCAGTCATCTTTCCTTGACATCTCCTGCCATCCATTCTTAATCAGAGGTCAAATGTCCCTTGCAAAGGACGTGTCTGGAAAGATTCATTAGTTTGACACGTGACTGAGGGGGCAGTTGCCCCTCTCTGAGGGATCTGGTGTGTCCAACATCCACGGAGCCATCGGGATTCCTGCACCAGGGAACACACTGGGAGAGCTGTTGTGGACTCAGCCACGCCCATACAGGTTACAGGTTGTCTAGATTTTTAGATGTGACAGCAAAACAAAGCAGGTCCTGGGATACAAAATAAGAAATACCAACCCAAAAGCTTGGACTGCTGAAGGCAACTGCCAATTCTTCATGAGCTCTTGCAAGAAGAGCAGTATTACTCTCGCTCCACTGGGAAGAAACACACAGAAAATCTTATTTTCTCCACATTAAAGGGAACTTTCAGCTTTTCAGCTCCACTTTCTCTGCCCCAACCCCCTGAGTAATGTCATTGTGTGCCACTGCTGGGCTCGTGATGGATGATACAACTCCTGTGTACGTAGATTGTTTGGTGCTTGGAGATGTTTGAGTAAATGACACAACCACAGCATCAGACTCATTATCAGCACTGCCTGGAAATATCAGAAACGTCTGAGGACTCAGTTTAATTTGGATGCTTATCATAAGCTCGAGAGAAATGGAAATGTGTGACAAGAACAAAACACTGCAGCAGTGATGCCGAGCAGCTCATGTATTTCCAGGCCACAGAGGAAGAGCTGGGGGTGCTGGGAGATCCTTCCTCTTGCTTGTTCCAACAAAAGGGATGCTGAGAAGCATCCAAAAGACACTGTGTGGGGCTGGAGCAAACATCCCCCTTGCCTCTGGGGCCTGATGAGACGTATAACAAGAGCTGCTGATGTGCAGGTTCCTCGTGGGGCTGCTCCCATCACTCAGCTCCAGGGCTCCTGCCTGCTAAATGAAGCAGATTTGTCTCCATAAAGTCAGTGGAGCGATGGACCCTTCGCTGTAGAAGTTCAGCCAAACGCTCTGAATTACCCCAGGAAGGTGAACTTCCCTCACTCCCAGCTCAGCAGAGTTTGGAGCCTGAAGTCAGACAACAAATAGCTCCTAAAATAAGGGTTTTCAGAGGTACACAGGCACCTATGCATGCAGAGAGCTGCCTGGTGGAACTAATTTGTTTACAACATTCATGGAAAAATCTTAATAACCAATTTCTATATTTAGTCTGAGTGCCTTTGAAAACCCAAGCTCTGTATCCCTGTGCTTCCTGTCCCCTTCCACTCATGTGGGGCTACAGGAAAAAGCCAAAAATAAACTCACAGCCAGCACGACCCTCCTGTGGTCCTGATGTTTGTCAAACATGACCCAAAGGCTGCTGCTCTGTCTGACCACGCTGTAGACCCAGTTTTTGACTCTTAATTACACAGCTCATTGCAGAGCCAAGTGAAATACCCAGTTTACCTGAATTACCCCCCATTCTCTCCCTGGATCAAAACCCTACTCCATCCCACTTGATTTCCACTGTGATTTGCCAGACAGCTCTTCACTGCGGGCAAAAAAGAAAATCAATCTGTTTTTCCACTACTTCATCCATCAGCTTCATGCATCGAGCCTTCTGCTGGCAGGATGAGCTCTGCAGCACTTGGCCACCACCAAACCAGCCCAGGGCCATGTGGTCAGCGAGTTCCAGAGCTGCTGGAGCAGAGGCTGCAATGATCTGCCTGACTGTGCCACGGGCAGGGGCACAGGAGCACAGCTCGGGCTCCATGTAATGAAAATCGCACTTCAGTAGGTTTCAGGATATTAATAACGTGATTAACCTGAAACAACCACAGTAACAAATTGATTATCAAGAGCAATAAATCATCTTACACACAGGTAGCCTGAGGGTTTGTTTTTTTTTTTGAATTGCAAAGCCATGAGTCCATCCACAGGACTGGAACAACTACCAGCACAGAGCAACACCCTGGAAAAGGCTGAGCAAGACTTGATTAAACTATCTGGGGGATGCAGAAGGCAAAGGAGGAGAAGGCTGCTGGGTGTTACATCTCTAAGATGTGGATACAAGTTATGTGGCTTCTTTTTCTGCTTCTCTCCACCTACTGCCCAGTCCTTTCCAGAAGACTTTGGGGATGATTTTGCAGGGCTGGAGCCAGGACAAGATGTGGCTGCTCTGAGCGTGAAGGACACGGGCAGGAGTGTCCCCAGCACTGAGCAATCCAGAGATATAAATTACACCAGGCAGCTGAGGGATGGGCTGCTCCCCCCTGTATCCCAAAGCCCTGAGCTCCCTGGATTGGCTCATGCAGTTTTCCATACCAAACCCTTGGAATTCAAGGATTCTAAAGGCTCAGCCCTGCTGGATCCAGCTGCATTCCCACCACAGGAACAGGGATCCAACAGGGCTCATGGTGCTGCAGTGTTTGAAGGACATTAAAGCACCAGTTCCATGGAGCAGATTTGAGTATCTGGAATTCTGAGCTCTCAATTCCCTTGAGGAAAAAGTGAATAACTCCTGCACATGGACTACAAGTCATCTGCTCACATCTCCTGATCCAGACAGGAAACAGTGAGTGAGGGCCCTGCTCACAGCCAGGCAGGGAGAGTTCTGGCCCTGCCTTGGGGAGGGCACTGCCTTTCCTGGGAAGTTCATTAACCATGGGCTGGGACACTGCCCTGCCCGTGCCCACATCACCAGAGGGAAAAAGCATGTGCCTCCCAGCCTCTGGAGCAGGCTATTTATAACACCAAGGAACATTCCAGGGAATAATTTTAAAATTAGGCACAGAAGCAGCAGCAGAGAAACAGCCTTTTGGCTTGGGATTAGCACCCAGAGTCCTCTGCTACACCCAGTCCACATCCACATGCAGGGAGGCACCAGCAGGACTTAAAACACACCAGTGCCAGGGCTTATTCCACTTCCAGGTGTCTCCTGGGTGCTCCCAAGTGTATGTCAGCTGTAGGAAGGTGCTCAGAACGCCCCTGCCCACATCCCTTCCATCAGCTCTGATCCACAAGGGGAATTTCCAGGTGCCAGAGCCCTTCCCAGCCCTCTGGCTCTGCAGTGCACAAGGAGTTACACAGCTGCTCCTTGTACTGAGGCTGAGGGTGGAGCTGGAGTCTTCCCAGAGACAGATGGGACAAGAAGTGCCAACTGCTGCTGTTCAATAAGTCAAAGCAAGTCTGGCCATCCAGTTCACATCCCTGGGCCACAGCTCACTGCTTTAATTTCAGAATAATTTACAGCCAATGACAAAAACTAGATCCAAGTCAAGGAGAGCACTAAGACACCCAGGGGTTGAGGCAGGGGAAGTTGATACCATGAGATCTGACCTGGATTAGTACTGGCACCAAAGAAAAAACACCCACTGGGCTTTGAGACCTACTGGGAACTGCAACAAGGCTCCCCTGCACCCCTTCCTTCTTCCCAGAAGGAGCCTTTTATAGACATTTCTAGGCCAGGAGGAATCCAGAAAGGGATTGGCAGCTTGGGTGTCTCAAAGCCTGTCACACATTGCAGTGGTGGTGGAGTCAGGGCTTGGAAAGACTGGGATGCAGGTGGGAGAACTTGCATCTCTTCCAGCCTTGGCAGCAGAGCTCCCTAAGGGGTGAGACTCCCATCCTGCTTCCCTTCTGATTCCTGCAGTGCAGGAATCACTGAGCTGATCTACCCAGCTGCCATCCTCCAGCCCGCAGTCCCCACATTTTGGGGAGCAGCAGACTTCAGGTAACAGTGGACAAGCTGCTGCTTTCTCAGGGAATTGAGCCTGGGCAGTAAGTCAGCTCCACACTGCCAGAGCCTGCCCCAGAGCAAGGTCAGAGCAAGCCCTGAGAGCTGCAGGAGCCTTGAATTCCCTCCCAGTGACACACAGAGCAGAGCCCAGCAATATCCTGTGCTACGCAGCCTGTCTCATATCCAGATCACACTGACCTGATGCAGCCTAAAGTATCCCTTTGGAGCAGGATCAAGCCCACCTGGCACCAGCAGCACAGCTCCTGCCCTGCTGCTGGTTAGGTTGGTTGTTCTGCTCAACATAAGACGCAATAAACTCACTTTGCAATAAAAAGGAAAAAAGAAATCCAACCAAACATGGAGTTTCTCTTTGCCATCGCATTCTGGCCCTGGTGGAGTCTCAACTCCAGCTCCATTGCAGCCAGCCCAGAAATGGAGATGGGATCAATTTTGCTGTTCCTACCACAGACTCCATCACTCCAGGAAACCTGGTCCTGCTGCTACAGAAAAACACATTTGTGATGGCTCAAACCACCTCTCCAATTCTGGTCTAAGTTTCTTGGTATAGGAGGCATAAATGACTGATTTTGTGTTACCAAGCCCAAACATTTCACATACAGAGAGAACCTATATAAACACATACATCCCCTTCCTCCTCTCCCTCTAATTTTGAGAGCACGTGGAATCTGGGGCTGACAGTGAATGGATTGCATGGAGCTGAGTGAGACACACCATGCAGCCAGATACACATTTCATTACAAAAAGCCCAGACTTCCCTATTTAAACCCCCTTTCCATGAATGATGGTTGGTATTTAAACAACCACGCAGCGTTTTCTAAAGCATTTTATCCACTTTAATTAAAAACTAATATTTATAGAGCAAGGCAGGTGTGCTGTACAGCAGGAGAAGGTAACAGTCCCCACTTTG
Source organism: Platyrinchus mystaceus (assembly GCA_035041135.1). NCBI lineage: Eukaryota > Metazoa > Chordata > Aves > Passeriformes > Tyrannidae > Platyrinchus > Platyrinchus mystaceus. The sequence continues at coordinate 8,845,707 of JAWWLV010000040.1, forward strand.
GGTTGCTGGTGGCTTTCTGCAGTGAGCAGAACATAATCAGTGTTAAACTGGAATAAATACTATTGATTGTGGTCTCTAATAGAGGATATGATTTTAAGAGCTCACAGCACCAGACTGTTCAAGCTTATTGTATTTATTGATTGAGACTGTGTGAAAACACAAGGTTATTCATCATACACTGGATATCCAAAACGAGCATCCAACGCTGCCTAAATGATAAAAAACAAGTGAAAATATTGCTGTGGAAGGGCTTTGTCACCATCCCATGACCAAAACTGGAGTGGTGGGGATCCCATGTGCTGTTCCAGGCACCAGCCACCACACAGAGCTGGCTCCTGACCTCTCCTGGGGAAACAGGAGGGCAGCAAAAGCAGAGCCCCAGACCCCCCACAAAACACATTGAGGGGAGACAGAATCCCTCACACAGCAGAGCAACAATCTCAGCCAACAAGTTGTTGGGCAGCATCTTATCCAAAATCAGAGGGCAATGATTTCTTCTTCAAAACCAAACCTGGCTGATAACAAACATCAGAGTATGGACTTCATATAACAGAGCTACAGGTTCAGTACCAGGATAAGAAGGGAGTTCATGGAGCAACACCTCCTTTTTATGCATTTTTTAGTTACCCACTTCTCACCTGGTAACTGCTGCTGTTACTGCCCATCCTCCAGAGCCTTCCATGTAGCAACACAGCTTATCAGCTATCACTTCTCACATTTTTTTTGCCATATGCCACTTCATACATGGCCCTACAGGCTGGGCACAGCATCACAGCTCCTCAGGGCATGAGGTTGCTGCTACAGCTCTGGTGGCAACTGCCAGGGAACAGCAAAAGGGAGCTGCTGTGCCAGGGAGGGGGAACAGGGAGCAAAGGGTGTCATGTACCTGCAGGAGAAGGAGAGGAGCTCCAGATTGGCCAGGAATCCTTTGCTTTCCAGACAGGTCCCCAGGAAAACTACCCAAGAACCCAAAACACAGACCCTCTCCAAACAGCACAACTTAAGTGAAGGGCTGAGCTTTAATCCATCCCCAGCACACAGGTGAGAGCTGGTGGGTGGAAAGCCCAGGTGGGGCTGCCCAGGGCAATCACAGCCAGGTGAAGCACAGGGAGGACCAGTGCCAAAGCCAGGCATGACACTTCATCTGCACATCCCAGCCTTCTGCCAGAGGAATTCAGGAGTTATTAAGTGAAATCAGTCCTTAAAGGAACTCCATCCATGTGTTCTTGCAATCAGGAGTGTCAGTGCTTGTTGCCACATCTTCCTTCACCAGATCCTCTCTGTCCTCCTTGTCTCTGTTTCCTCCAACTTCACAAAAACTTTCCCACCACAGTCTCATTACAGATGCTTTTACCAAAGAACACCTACATGATTTAATGCCTTTCTGGTGCCTAATCAAGCATTCTACTTAAAGAAGTACTAAATTAGCCTTGCATGTTCCTTGTCAGATCATTAGCCACGTTGACTTTTATGCTGTTTTCCACTTAAATCTGGGCTTTCAGTGTTTTCTCTCTCCAACTTGTTCTGAAGCATCGTGTGCTATTTATCAAATAAAAGGTTGCTGTTCTGGTGCCACAAACGCACAGCACTGAGGATTTTTGCACTGTCCTGAGGTGACTCTTAAGAGTCCTCTTTGCTCTGGATTGCTGTTTACACCAACAGCAAACACTCAGCTTGTTGAAATTTGGGGTTTTCTCTCTGTGCCTTCAGGAGAAAGAGGTGATCAGGGTCTGGTGCTTGGGGAAAACACAAGATCTCGGTGCAGCAGGTTGGGTTTAAGTGCAACACTACAGACAGTGCTTGTTTTGGAGGATGTGCTCCTGATCCATAAGACCCAAATCAGGGCAATTATTTCATTCTTGGAAAGCCAAAGGAAGTTCAGAGGTGTTCACAAGGGTGGTTTGGACAAAATTAGTCCTTTACAAGTTGCTGCAGCTCAGAAGGACACCATGTGAGAACAAGAGACGACTCAGAACGTGATAGATTTCTTTCTGCCTCTCTGGTTTTTGCATTTCTTGTTAAAACCCCTGCAAAGTCCCTTGTCAAAAGGGTAATTCAGAATTGTCAAGGTTAACAATGCCTGCTGGCCTATCTGCCTGCATTTTATACATATCCCAAATGCATCTAATTTACTGCTTAAATGCTCTGGTTTGTACCAGGGGAAAAAAAGAGCAGCCTAGATTGAATGTTAGGCAGTAGGTCCTAACACACAGTGCTAAAATTCCATGGAACAGGGCTTATCCTGCAGGGAGAGCAGCTCCTGGAGCTGCAGGATGCTGCAGAACAGCCAGACTGGAGCCACCAAAGCTGCAGCCTCAGCTACAGCACTGACCCCTCAGAGACAAATTAATTTAAACAGTAACTACTTGTGCCAAAAACTCAGCAAATGGCCTGTCACTGGGAATTTTGCTTGAAACCAGTGGAGGGAAGGCTAAAATCCCTTCCCCTGGGGAAGGAAGGGCATGTCCTAAGCCAGCAAGGCTGAGGACACTGCAAGAGCCAACAGGGAAGGTGGGAGGCTGAGGTGGCACTGGGGATTCTACCCTTTGGAAGAGAGACTTGGAAGTTGCAGATGGGGCCCACCAACCTTGAGATGCCTCTGCAGCTCTGAGAGCCACTTCTGGACTTGGGGAGCAGAGGAATCAAGAGCCATTTCCACATCAATGGGGCAGGGGCCACCCAGCTGCCTTTATGTGGAATATTCTGTTCAAAGAGTCAACATTCCCCAAGCACAGCATCTTCTCCCACAGAAATCCTAGGAGGGAAGGCAAGAAAGAGCTTGGGTGATGGAAGACTTCAAACTCTGGTGTTTATTGGTGTAGGAGGACCTGGGAGAGGTGGGCTGGAGGGTGTAAGAGGGAAGGGCAGTGCCAGATGCTCCTGGCAGAGCTCAGGGAGGAGAGCAGTGGCTGCAGCTGCCTTGGGTTGTGTGGGCTGGAAGAGTTAAAGTTTTCTAGGGAGCTCTGCTTTGGGAGCAATAACTTTCCAAAACAGTGGGAAAAGGCTGGGATTTGGGGCAGGCACATGGATGGGAGGTTGGAAAGAGCAGGAGCCAAGTGTTAACACAGACCCTTTGGGCTGGGGGAAGCCTGAGGGGATGTGAACACAGATCCCAAGATCTGCTGGAGCCCTGCAGCAGCAGAGTTTGCCTTCCCAGCCTCCCTGGAGCAGTAGGATTTACCTTCCCAGCCCCCCTGCTTGTGTCCAGAGGGAAGGTGGGTGTCAAGTGCTGTCTGTCTCTCCTGCCTGGCAGTTGGCAGCTCTCCTCCTCCTTTATCATCCTTCCCAGTTCCATTGCCAAGTTTTTATGCAAAGCAGAAAAGCCTCATTAAGTGATGCTGAAAGAACTTCTCTGTTGGTGTTAAAAAGTGACAACCATCTAAGTGAGCAAAATGTTCTGGCTGGGTTGGTGCTTTGTACAGGTACAAAACAACTCGGGAAGGTGCAGAGCAGGGAGAAATCCATCCTGGGAAGGAAGGTGGACTGCCTGAGCTTGCAAAGTGTGTCAGTCTCAAAGTTGGGAAACGAGCCCAGACACCCTCATTGTAAGTCTGATATTCAGCTGCACATGCCAAATGCCTTCTGACTTCTCTGACAGAGCTCCAGGCAGCGAATCCTGAAGGACAGTTACAGCTGCTCTGCTACAGCAGCGTTTCCTGCAGTCTGTGGATGTGCAGAGCTTGGTTCCATGAGGCCTTTGGAGTTGGTCTTCAAGAAGTGATTGGACAACACTCTCAGGTACACAGTGGGATTGTTGGGGTGTCCTGTGCAGGGCCACGAGTTGGACTTTGATGGTCCTTGTGGGTCCCTTCCACTTCTGGATATTCTGTGATTCTAAATCTCTGTGGCAGCCAAAGGTGCTGTTGTGATTTATACCAGGCGAGTTTGTCCTACAATTCCTTGTGGCTGGAAGCCCCTCTGTCCATCACCTCCAGGAGCATCTGACCCATAAAGCATCAGCTCAGAGCAAATCCTTGGGGAAGAGCACCAGGAGTCATGTTCAGACATAAAGATGGGAACTGGAGCAACGGCAGCCATGAGCTGGGTACCCCGATGGTGTGAGGAGACCAGGGCACCTCTGCAAGGGTTCTAAAGGCTTTACCTTTGATTTCTTCTCTGAAAAGCGCTGTGCTGATGGTGTGGTGGGAGCAGAAAGCAGGGACAGCATGGATGCACCTCCAGGGAGTCCTCTCTGCCTGGGAGCAGGAGAGCCTTGAACTGCTGGCAGCCTCTGTGGGGAGGAGGGACGTGCAAATTCTAGTTCTGCAGCTCTAGATATTAGAAAAAGAAGCACCGAGATGGAGAATCACAAATTAAAGCCACATAAGGCTCTGGGCCTTGCCAGGGGTGCTTTTTTAGGGCTGGGAGGAGCAGGGGTGGTATCACTGTTGTGCACAGAGAGCTTTGGGTTCTGCTGCTGGAAGTCAGGAAATTTCAGCTACTGGGGGGAGATTCTCCTGAGCTGGTGCCTGAATGAATCCTAAACACCTCAGAGCACCTTCTGCCCCAAAAATGGAGTGAGACATGGACTATATCTTCACTTTTTTTTGTAATTCCCCTATTATAAAGGTCTTCAAAGGTTACAGAGGTGACCTGTGCAGGTGGGTCTCTCACTGGGAGCAAGGATTTGATTGCTTCTCTTCTGCCACGTGAAACTTGTTTGCATCTGTCTGCTGATGGGCTGTGGTGAAAAGCAGAGTAGAGAATGTACAATTGCAGCATTTGTCAGATAAATAGTGCTTAAAATATTCCTCCTCACTGCATCCCATTCCATCTCCTCCCCCTGTTGCTTGTCTCATTCAGGGGTACCATTAACTCAATCCTCAATCACTGTAGTCCCCCCTCTGCTCACAGCATTAAACCAAAGAGAGCAACAGCTGCTTGAGATGCAGCAAAATTCAACTTTCTCTCTATTAGCTGGAGGCCTTGGGCCCGCACCAGGGAGAAGGTAAAAAGCAATTCATATAGGAAAGCTGGAAAATTAAATCTGTTGTGGCAGAGAGGAAGATTTAGGCCACATGAGAATCCATTTACTCCAGTAGCCCCTGCTGTCATTCCTGATTTCCAGCAGGGACGTGATGACAGGGCTGGGAGGAGGCAGCTTTCATTCATTCAGCCACCCAGGTGAGCAGCTATTCAGAACTCACTGTGAGTTTGGTTGTCTTAATATAGCTTAGGCTGAATGAAGATATTTTTATTCCAGGCTAAACGAGGTGTTTTTAATGTCAGCTACTAAATTACCTCATGTAATCTCCTCGCTGCCTCCTGCTGAAATGATGAGTGTCTGTGCTTGGGAGAGACAGAGTCATTTCCCTACCAGAGCAGCCTGACAGTGGACTTACTCTGAGACTCCTTGCCAGGAGCAGCAATCCCTTCCCCAGCACAGGGGAGGCTCCAAGAGGAGCAATATTCCTGGAGGAATAGTCCAGGTAAAGGCTGAGACCTGTTGCTGGCTCTGATCCGTGAAGGAATAATTTCCTCACTCGCCACTTAGCTTTTATTTAGCTCTTGCCTTTAGCTTTTGTTTAATGGGAATCTTCATTAATAATATTCAGAGGCAGAAACTGGATGGGGTGGGCAGCTCTAGCTCAGGTTCTTCAAATGGTTTGGGTTGGAAGGGACCTTAAAGACCATCTTATTCCACTCCAGTTCCAGTACACAGAATATTCTGAGTTGGAAGGGACTCACAGGGATCATCAAGTCCAACTCTTAAGCCAGATTGCTCCAAGTCCTGTCCCTCCAGCCAGCCCACACCCAGGTTCAGGCTGGTAATTCAGGAATGGTCACTAAGTGCCTGTGGACTGATCCCAGCTCTCACCTCCCGTGTGTTTGGCTCCTGATGGCAGAAGGACAGAGGATGCTGCATTAGGAGCGAGCCTGAGGCTCAGCCTCCTCTTCTCCTCTTCCCATCTGGCAGCATTTCCCTCTTCTCTCAAAGCAAGTCACTGAATCATCTCGTGTGTGTGGAGCAGTGATTCCTGCAAGCCTTTCATCCTGCCCATGTCCCAGCAGGAGGCAGCTGGGATAAGGGCCTTGAGCCTGCAGTTGGGTTTGGTTTATCTGTGCCACATCTTTGGCAGAGCTGGAGTGTCCCCACGTGCCTGGGGGGTTGCTGTGTGATGCTGTGCTCAGGGAGGGTGTTTTGGATCTGCTGGATTATCCATGTCATGGCCCTGCAGCAGCTTTGCTGCCTGTTAACACCAGGTTAAATCCCTGAGGGAAGGGACAGAACCTTTCCTGCTCTCTTTGCTTCCACAGAGCGAGGTTGTTCTTCAGGTGAGACAAAGCCTGGCTGGAAACAGCCTGGGCATATTGTAGCCTCTGGAAGTGGCTGTTGGAAAGAGGCTTGGGCTGGGAACACCCAGGGGATTCCAGCACCTCCAGATTCAGAGTGGGGCTGTGCAAAGGGTGTTTAACATTCACAGCAGTGCTGGCTGCAGGGTGAGCTCCTCCTGCGTCACTGGGAGCTCCGGGAGGGACACAAAGGCAGCTCCCAGGAAAAGAATAACATCATTCCCTACAGTAATCCCAGTGGCTTAACTTTCTGCATCTAAAATGATGAGATCAGGTGCCATCTAGTGTAAACTCTTTCTCCTAATGCAGATGTGAGTCCGTCCACGTTCCTATAATTTCTTCCTGCTTTGATATGCAAGACCTGAAATCCTCAGCTGCTGTAACAGAAGCAGTTCAGCCCTTTCCCGGGAGATCCTGCTGTGGGATCCTCACCAAGAGCCTGCTGGTGCTGCCTGCAGTGCTAAAGGGAGGGCAGGAGAAGTGCAGAGGTCCCACACCTACCCCAACACCTATTCCAGCAGGAGTGGGATGGGGTGGATGGGCTGTGGGGCTGGTTCTGTGGCTGGGGGCTGTGAAGGTGCCCTGGGCTGTCCTCAAGCTCCTCCCTCTGTGGCTTCTGCAAAATGATTGTGGAAATAGTTTGATACAGGGCAGAGTGAAGGGGCCTGATCCAGGCTGTGCTGAACTCGGAGGGAGCCATAAAGCAGTGCCCTGCCCAGGGTTTTAAGGAATGAAGGCTGATTTCACATCCCTCCTGCTCAGGGTGCTGAGTGGCCCTGGGGAAGGAATTTCAGCCCTTCCAACCCATCCATCCCCAGCAGGTCACTGGGCAGAGGGGCCAGGAAAGGCTTGTGAGAGCAGGAGGCTGAAACCACCCTCTGGGAGCAAGGAGAGTTGGTATAAATACAACTAGAACTGATTAGTGAAGCATGTGTCCCTAAATATTTATTCTGTTCACTCCTGTGAGTCAACTAACAAGAAACATTGACTTCTTGTGCTGCAAAGGTGCTTTGTGCTTATTTAACTGGAGTGTGACTGCTCCTGCAGAGAGGCACAGCCCCAAACTCACACGTCCTGGGTGCAATTCTCCCTCCTTGTGCAAAGGCAACTAGAAAAAAATTCAGTTTAACTTTAATCTGAGGCGTTAAATCATGTTGAAAATTAGGGAAGGATGAGCCGATGCCTTGAGTGCTCGTACCAGGGAATCCCACTTTCCTGAGGACACTGGGGATCAGTTCATCCCTGACACATGAGCGAGTTTTGCTTGGAGCAAATCTGCTGGATCTGGAGCTCCCAGGGCAAGGCAATCCCGCCCCGGGGGAGGAGAGTAAATGTTTCCAAATGTAATCAGAGTCATTGGGGAACTGTGACAGGATTTAAACGATGACATAACACGCTTGTCTTGTCTCTGCTGCCTGTGCTAATGAGCAGGAATTGAGAGCATTAGCGATCTATCCACGGGCATTAGCGCCGGTGAGTCACGGGAGCACAGCCCTAATTAGTCCCGGCCTCTCCTGGCAGTGATGCCACTTGCCTGTCCACTTATTGGCACAGCACCATCCACCCCCAGGCAGTGCCTACACTTGGTTGTAGAGGGGGTGGTTCTTGTCTTTGCCTCCCCAGGAGAAATCTGAGCACTCTTTCCCCTGGTCATGCAGTGACACCTCTGAGAGTCATTTTTTGATCTGTTTTCCATTGGCCCTTCGTCACTTTGGGACAACTTTAAGCATTCAGAGCAGCACTTTATTTCTGCTAAAACTAATATTTGTTCTCCCAAATGCAGAATTTCTACAAGAGGCTGGAGGCGAAAAAGTAAAAGGATCCAGGATTCAAGCTTGTCCTGATTATTTTTCCTCTTCCTCCATGTTCCCAGTTCCTCACTGTGGGATTTTCAGTGGAACCTCATGGAGAACCATCAGAAGGCCTGGCCTGGCCCCAGTGTGGTGTGTGGTGGTTGCTGGGAGGGAATGGAGGCTGTAGCTGCTCACCCAGCCGTGCTCCTCCAGAGGGACAGTGGTCCTCTGGCATCTCCCTGATGGTAGGAAATTAATTTTGAAAAATCAAATGGCTGTTTTGATGGATTAGATGTCTTTGCCCTGCTACATTTAATCGATGGCAGTGGGTATTTATTGCATTATATACCACAAATCAATAATGATTAGTTCCTCATTAACCTTTTCTTTCCTTTTAATTGTCTCCTTGCAGTATTGTACTAACAGAGCCCAGAGCATCCCTCTCCAGCCTGGCAGGGATGGGTTTGCAGGCTGGAGAAGAGGAGCTGATGGTTTTGATGAAGAATGTGACCCTGCAGCCCTGTTAGTTCTCTGAGTGGAGGAAGCACAGTGTAAATCATCCCCACCAGGAGAGAGATGAAGCTCTGGGGAAGGTTTGCTCACCTCCAGGCTTCCACTCTGGCAAAGATCTCAACCCTGTAACTCTGTGGCAGTGGTTGAACGGGGAGCAAAACCCTCAGCAGTGCAAAACTGGGGTGGGGAATGTGCCTGAGAGCTGCCTGGTGCTTTGGCAGAACTGCAGGATTGTCTCAGCAGGAGGGAGCTGCTCCCTGGTGATTCCTTTGTGTTGCAATGCCCCACTGGGATATGGACAGTCTCTGTTAGGATAAATGCACAGGGAAGGAGACAATCTCAGTGAGAAGCTGGAAGGAATAACCCCCTTTCTCCCCCAAAGTGCTTGTTCCCCTACATGTGTGCAATCAGCCCTTGAAGCTGAGTTCTGCTGCTTGCAGGGCTGAGTTGTGCTCCTGATGCAAATCTGCAGGGATGGTGTGAACCACTGCAGTTATTTCCACCACTGCAGAAAACGTGGTTGGCCCATAAATCCTGGCCAGACTGACAGGCTTCCACAACCAGGGGACTTAGAGAAATTTATTTGAATTAGATAAATGTTTTTCAAATTAGATAAATACCCTCAAATTAGATTAGCTCTGTGTGAGTTTGTCAATTCTCAGTGTGAGAGAAGCCCCTGATTTTCCCACCTGCTGGGAGGCTGAACTTGTGCAAACGAGCTCTGCAGTGCTCAGGTCTGTTCTGAAATTGTTGGATATGTTAAGAGAGCTCTTCAAGAAGGGACTGCACAGATTCATTTGGGACTCTCCAGACAGCCCTTGACATAAGAAGGACGTGGAGCTGCTGGAATGAATCCAGAGGAGACCTCATAGATGCTCCAAGGGCTGGAGCCCCTCTGCTCTGGCGCCAGGCTGGGGGAGCTGGGGGTGCTCACCTGGAGAAGAGAAGGCTCCAGGGAGACCTGAGAGCCCCTTCCAGGGCCTGAAGGGGCTCCAGGAAAGCTGGAGAGGGACTTGGGACAAGGGATGGAAGGACAGGACACAGGGAATGGCTTCCCACTGCCAGAGGGCAGGGAT
>JAWWLV010000040.1:8880047-8898154 GCA_035041135.1 Platyrinchus mystaceus
TGGAAGTGTCCAAGGCCAGGTTGGAGCAACCTGGTCTAGTGGAAGGTGTCCCTGCCCATGGCAGGGGGTGGAACTGGGTGATCTTTAATGTCCCTTCCAACCCAAACCATTCTGTGATTCTCTGTTATGTTCAGAAGGGCTTGTGGATTTGGAGGGCTGGACCTCAGAGTGCGTTCCTGCCCTTCTTCCTGCATTTCAGACCTTTCCTCAGGTGTTCTTGTGAAGCTTTCTTGGGTCTCTTGGCAGTTTTTTTGAATTAAAAAAAAATCCCAATTTTTTCTCTTCCATATATGCTGTAAAATAAACCAGATGATTTTCCTTTTCCATTTATGGAGAGTCAGGCTGAGCCAGGAGGGGCCTGTGTGGAAACCCTGGTGAGAGAAAAAGGCACAGGGAAGGGAATGGTTTCCATAATGGCACATGGGGAGTGTGGTCAGTGCTGGTCTGGATCTCAGGCCTCTGACAGAAAGGGAAGTGCATCAGCACCTCTGATAATTCCCAGTCCTGTCCTTTGCTGGGAGCCTGTCCTCCTTTAAACAGACACTGGTGTAAGGGAAGCCAGCAGAGGAGACGTTCAGGCTGCAGTATCTGATCTCAGGGATTTAATGTCTCTTCTCCCTCTCACTTCCCATCCCAAGCAGACCCTGAGAGGTGTCAGTGCAGAGGCACAGAGCTCAGATGCCCTTGCAGTGAGGCTCAGGCTGGAGGGGCAGCCTCTGCTCCCTTCTCAGTGGTGATGGATATGGAACATGTTCATCCTGTACAAGCAGGATGTGGTATTTCCTCAGTGCCATCCATGCAATGTCAAAATACTGGCCCAGGACTAAGCAGTGCGCTCCTTCCCAAACCCACAGAGTTGCTTGGAACCTTGACATATTCCCATCCTTTTATCCTGGTGTCAGTCAGTCTGTCTGACTGCACACCCAAAATGTCCTCAGCTCTGCCTGGAAATGCTGTGGAAGGGTCTGTGAGCTGGAGCTTCTCATCTCAGCCAGAGAGGGGAAAAAAACCTAATACAGGATGAGGCAGTTTGCTGATGAAATATTCATGTGGGCCACAAGGGAGAAGGGCCTATTATTTTTACTTTAAGCAGAAGAAAGAAGCAGGCACTGCTGGCTGGTGTCCCCCACCCGCTGCCATCGGTGTCACCTTGACAGAGCAGCAGCAGCTCTGGGAAGGCTGTGGGGAGGAGGTTTGGTCTCTGTTCCTTTAGTCCTTGCTGTGTGTGGACAGGAAATGCTTAGAAACCTGCAGATGTGCATCCTCTGAGCCTCATGTGGCCCAAGGCAGCCCCTTCCCCTCAGTCCCTGGGGAGATGAGATTGCAGGTGATCCCAGGTGCTCAGGCTGGCTCAGGGGCTGTGTGAACCACTCCCCAGCCCAAAGCACCCTCCTCTGTGCTGCTCCTGGCCCTGAACCCCTCAGGAGTCTTAAGCTGCCCCAGGGGAGGTTTAGGTTGGACATTGGGAAGAAGTTCTTTGCAGAGAGAGTGCTCAGCCATTGGAATGGGCTGCCCAGGGAGGGGGTGGAGTCCCCGTCCCTGGAGGTGTTTGAGCAGAGCCTGGATGTGGCATCGGTGCCATGGTGTGGGTGACAAGGTGGGGTTGGGTCACAGATTGGACTCAGTGGTCTCAGAGATCTTTTCCAACCTCATTGATTCTGGGATTCAGTGAAAATGAATTCACCTGAACTTGGCAAGTGTTAATTACTGTTGCTTAATCTGCTTTGGGAGGGAATGAAGCCAAGTTGAATGAAGGCCACGTTGAACTTCAAAGAGCACCTGTGCTGGGCTTGGCTGCTCCTGGGTGCACTCTGGGCCACGGTGTGAGGGGGCCCAGCTCCAGGTCCCCCCCCATGGCACCGTTCCAGGTGAGCCAGGCTGCAGGACCTTGGCTCACAGTTTGTTCTGAGCTGTTCTGCCCTGGTGCCGTTGCTGTGATGCCCCTGCACTTGCAGAGCCCTGTGCAGGCAGATCTGCCAGCCTTGGCTGTGCCACACACTCGCTGTGGTGCAACCAGCTCGTGACCGGCTGCTTCAGCACCCTTTGCCCAGGTGTGTGGAGAGGCTCTTCTGAAATCTCAGCTTGTCCTTCCGTTCCTTGGTGCTGCTTCTCGCAGTCAGGAGGCCTTTTGCTTTCTCCACAGAATCACAGACTGGTTTGGGTTGGAAGGGACCTTAAAGATCATCTCATTCCACTCCCTGCCATGGGCAGGGACACCTTCCACTAGACCAGGTTGCTCCAAGCCCTGTCCAACCTGGCCTTGGACACTTCCAGGGATGGAGCAACCACAGCTTCTCTGGGCAACCTGTGCCAGGGCCTCCCCACCCTCACACCTCCACTGCTGAATTCCCATCTGTAAAAGCAGAAAAAAGGAAATTGCTGGATGCTACAACTCTGAAAGGCTTGAGGCTGCCCAGACCCTTCTGTATCCAGAGGTGCCTTGCTGTGCCAGCAGGAAGCAGAGCCTGCCCTGGCTGGGGGGTTGCAGAGGGTTATTTGGTGTCACTGCCTGTGTCACTGGTCTGAACAGGCTGCAGGGCATGAATGGGCTGAGCTGCTTTGTCCTGAATTACTGTGCACCATCCAGAGATGAAAACGTGTCCCAGAACACAGGAACAACCTGCCTCCAGTTTTTTCTCTTTTTTTATTTGTATGTCTAGATATATAGGTAGATACAAATACATAATTAATTGTTGAAAGTGGGGTTATTCTGTTCACAAATATGCAAATAAATGCAACATATCCCTGGCGAATTCAGCCCAGTCAAGCAGAACTGACAGGTACCACTGAGGCCTGTTTGATTTCTGGTTGGTTTTACATTCTGAGGGAAGGGCTGTGAATTAGTTGGTTGTATTTTCCCCCACTCTCTCCTATTTCTGATCGATCTGAATGTCCTGGAATGAATCTGCAAAAGCTTTCAAACAGGCAGGTTTGGGGAAAGTGCAGCAGAGCAGGGTCAGCCCTGCAGCAGGAGCACTTTTGTGGATGTGTTGCCGCAGGAGTTAAAAGGATATTTCCAGCTTTTCCAAGGTTAAATTCAAGGCTGGTGCAGGCATCTGACATTCTTCAGGCAACAGAGAGATCCCTGTCTGGCTGCCTTTTCCTCCAGCACATCTGTATGCCTGGCAGGGTGGGTTTGTGGCAGGGTTTAACAAGTTTATCTGGAGGTAGAAGAGTTTGTTACCCAAAGACTTGAACTGGAAACCACCACTGTGGAGCGTGTGATGGTGTAACCAATGTGGGGCAGCTGAGATCTGCAGGATCATCCCAGTGGGATGGAGGTGTGGAGCAGGTGGACTGCTGTGCTCACAGTGAGGTTTGGTTCCAAAGGCCAGCACTGCTGGCCTGTTCCTTGCCCATGGCTTTGCATTGTGTTCTTGTGTGGACACTGGGATTCATGGAATCACAGACTGGTTTGGGTTGGAAGGGACCTTAAAGACGATCTCATTCCACTCCCTGCCATGGGCAGGGACACCTTCCACTAGTCCAGGTTGCTCCAAGCCCCGTCCAACCTGGCCTTGGACACTTCCAGGGATGGGGCAGCCACAGCTTCTCTGGGCAACCTGTGCCAGGGCCTCCCCACCCTCCCAGCCAGGAATTTCTGCTCAATATCCAATCTAATCCTACCCTCTTTGAATTTGAAGCCATTCCCCCCTTGTCCTGTCGCTCCAGTCCTTGGAGTCTATCTCCATCTTCCTTGTAGCTCCTTCGTGTCCTGGAAGGTCACAATTAGGCCATCCCAAAGCCTTCTCTCCTCCAGGCTGAACAATCCCAGTTCCCTCAGCCTTCCCTCGTGGCAAAACTGCTCCATCCCTCTGATTAACTCCTTCCCTTCCAGCTGTTCAGGGCATTTGGGGAGTTGCTGGTGGGCTGTCAGCTGTTTGATGGCTTGGCTTTCACCATCCTCCTCCAGGCAGTGGATCTGGGCCGGACTCCAGCTTGAACCAGGCTGGGTCTGAGCTGTTCTGGGGGATGAGCAGGAGGGCTGTGCTGAGCCCTGGGCCAGGTACTCACTGTAGACCTGACCTAACATGGATGATGCCATGAGAAGGCACAAGAAGGGATGTGAGAGGGGACTGCAGGGCAGAAGGAGGTGCTGGCAGGTACAGCCTGTGCAAGTTGTTACGGATCTTTCTGCTTCCGTGTCTGTGCTGTGTGTGGCAGATTCCCCAAGTTTTTCCTGCAGTAAGGGCAGCCTTCCCTGTAGTCCTAACCAGTGGATCCAGTGTTTTACCAGAGCCCTGTGTCCATCCTCCCCACAGGTGAAGTAACCAGTGGTGGTGGTCAGTGCTAAGTGTGAGGGTTGGGACCAGTACGAAGCTCTGGAGCCACGTGTCTCCAGGCCAGACACAGCAGCAGGACAGTCCCCAGCACCATCCCAACACAGGGTGTCACCTGCCTGCTGGACAGCTGGGACCTGCTTCCTGTGGCCACCCTCTGCTTCACAGCACTTGGGTCTTTGTCATCTGTCCAGGCTTGAAGTTGTTTGGATTTGTCACAGCAGCAAAGGGCCATTTGTGCTGTGAATTGTCATTGATGGACTTCTGGAATCAACAGCTTATTTCATTAAAAGCACTTTGGAAACCCTCAGACAGCAAAAAAAAAAAAACCCCTCTCGTAGGTGCTGCTGAGCTGGGAGGAAGGTGAAGTGTGCAAAATGCTCTGCCAGTGTTGGGCTGTGAATTCTCTGAGAAGCACCATTCCATCAGCTGAATTGCTGCTCTGATGTGCTTATTGCCAGGGGAGCTGCTTATTCCTTCAAGCTTTTGGTGCAGCAGAAGAAAGAAAATATAGATAAAGAAGAGAGTGTGAACATCTCCTTGCCTTCAGGCAGTTCTGTACCCAGAAGTAGCTGTAATTATTATTAAAAAAAAAAAAGAAAATCTGTGATAATATTGTGTGCTTTGAATGTTTGAGGCACTAATGGTGACTACTTGAGCATGAAGGATAAGAGAGGCAGGAGAGAGGAGGAAGGATTTCTGTCTATTAGTTTGTAATGGCATTTTCAGTGGGAAGCTCCCCACGTCTCTCACTGTTTGCTTGCTCTGACCTTGCTGGGGTTTGATTTTGTTTACAGCTTTGAGTGTATCCAGTGTGGATAGTTCCCTGTGTTACTGGAATATGTGATGTGAGCCACTGGTCCCCCCAGTGCCCGGGCCTGGAATCACAGAATGATTTGGGTTGAAGGGACCTTTAAACCCCATCTAAACCCCCTGCAGTGAGCAGGGGCATCTGCAACTCGACCAGGTTGCTCAGTGCCCCATCAAACCTGACCTTGGACGTTTCCAGGGATGGGACATCCTGCCTTGAGGGGTCTGTAGCACTGTCCCAGCAGACTCACCCCAGAATACCCCTTGGGTCAGAGCTCAGCCCACCTCACCCTGTGCTGATGGGCAGCAGTGCCATCTCCTTGTTCTTTCAGGTGAAAAAGCACCCAAAAGTGGTTATTGTTGCATGAGCCAACCCCTGTCTGGTGGGGAGGCAGCGTTGGGCTCAACATCAGCCTGGCCAAGAGCTGGGCTGAGCCTTGGGGTGGGGAAAGGACTTGGTTTGGAGACTGTCCCTCTGCTCGGAGTGTCCCCTCTCCGCCCTGGGAGGCGCTCGTTGTCCCCACGCACTTGTGCTGCTGTTGTGCTCATATTACACCTATTAAACACCTTGGCGGTGGTGCCCAAGCCCTGGCATGTCTTTACCAAGCCTGCCTTGGGCAGGGAGGTGATGTTGGGGCCAGCTCTGATGGATTTGGCACCCCCAGAGCTGTGGCTGCTGTTCCCTGCACTCAGTTAATGGTTCGTGAGCTGGCTCTGCCTTCCCTCACTCCTGCATTTGCAGGATGTCTAGACACAAACCTGTGGGGTTTCCTTGGGAAGCAGGAGGAGGACGAGCCCTGGGAGCCTCCTTAAATGTTGTTTTTGTTTGTGTGGTGGCAGTAATGGCATGGAAATAGCTGCCAGCATGGGTGAAACCTCCTCAGCCACGCTCATGTGCCGGGTAATTTGTGTCTGAAAGAGCTTTTTTCTAATGATAAAATTGAATCTGTCAACAGGTAATTTCATAAACCCAGAGAGAAGAAATTCTGGGCAAGAATCAGCTCGGAGCAAATGCTTTATTAATGGTGGTGGTTTTTTCCCTTCATTTCCTGCTCCGGGAGACAGCAGATGTTTCAGCATTGAAATTGAAATTAAAATTGTGACCTTGATCTTCCAAATGCTTCTGTGTGGCTCATGCAGGAGTAGCCTGGGGCTGGGCACAGCCTTGGAATGGCACAGGGGAGGAGGTGGGCACTGCACAGTGTCAGTGCTGCCTGGGAATACCCAGCAAGGGGTGGGAGGTGACCTTGCCTGGATGTTACTTTGCCTCCAGTGCCTAAAGAGGCTCCAAGAGAGCTGGAGAAAGGTTTTTTTACAAGGACATGGAGTGATAGGATAAGGGGGAGTGGCTTTAAGATGAAGGAGGGTAGAATTAGGTGGGATATTGGGAAGGAATTGTCCCCTGTGAGGGTGGGGAGGTGCTGGCACAGGTTGCCCAGAGAAGCTGTGGGTGCCCCTGGATCCTTGGAAGTGTCCAAGGCCAGGTTGGATGGGGCTTGAAGCAACCTGGGCTAGTGGAAGGTGTCCCTGCCCATGGCAGGGAGTGGAATGAGATGGGCTTTAAGATCCCTTCCAACCCAAACCAGTTTTGGATTATGATGTCCTCAGTTTCCCCCACGGAATAGCTGTCCTTGCTCACTGCCTGGTTTAGGATGGTGTCAGGACAGCTTTGGATTTGCAGCTCAGATTGATCCCAGCTTTCCCTGAGTTTAGCCCTCCAGGGATGTTACAGCTTCTAACTCGGAGTGAGCTGCAGCCTGGCTGTGGAACAGGGAGGAGGGAGGGAGCATAAAGTGGAAATGGAACCACAGTGCTTCTTTCTGGGACAGGACTTGGCACAGAAGTGTTGATCAGATGTCTACAAACCTGAGTGGAAAAGCCCAAGCAGAAGGGCTTGGTCCAGGGAATGCTGTGCTGAGGGTCTGTTCCCAGTGAGGTCCTGGATCAGCACTTTCCACCATGGCAGGATCGATGGTGGGAACCACTGGGAACATCAGTCTGGTCACAGGGCACAGGTTTAAGTCTCTCCTTGGACAGCACAGCTTGTGCTTCAGTGTCACCCCTGCCGGGTGTGGAGTGGGGGCTCATGGCACAGGGAGGTGCCCTCGGTGGTGGGTGAGGATGATGCTGTGCTTGGGGCACCCTCCTGTCACCACCTCTGCTCGGGGCCCATCCCCGGAGACAGATTCCCTTGGGAAACTGTGCAAAACAGTCCCCTCTGATCCCTAAGCCCTTAACATGGAGTGGCTCAGCCTTCCCTTCATCCCTTCAATCAGCTTATCCCTCCTCCTCCTCCTCAGCCTGACCCAGCCGAGCCCCCTGCCTGCCAGCACTCGCTCTATTTCCCAGCTATTCCCGAATCCCGCCGTTTGTCACTGGGCTGGATGCTCCAAGCGCTGATTTCCCTGGCTCCTGCTGCTGCCACGCTTTTCCCGGCAGTTCCCACTGTGCTGCCCCGGGGCTTGCTCAGGGAGCCACGGCCATTAAGCTGATTAAGAAATGCAATTAAGCCCTCAACGACCCAACTTGCTGGCGCTGTCAGCAGCGAGGTGTTTTCCAGCAGTGCTTGGGTTTCTCCACACGGCTTGGAAGAGCTTTCAGCCCTTCCAAGCTTGGGGTTGTAGCCGTTGCTTTCTGCTCCTGGAAGCCGAGGTTTGCCCTGGAAGGCCAGGATTGCCCTGGAACGGGTGTAAACAAACCAGCTCACGTGGCAGCACCTCAGGTGGAGAGGGAGTATCTCTTACTCCATCTGATGATATCCATGTGGGAGAGCAGCTTCTCAGCTTACCAGCTCGTTGGGATAGTGTTAAAGGGAGATGGAGATATCTGCATACCCTTCTTGTTGCCAATTCTGGTTGTATGTGCCGTTCAGGGACCTGCAGAGGGGCTGTTGGCATTCCCAGTCTATTTTGACCTGATCTGTGACTCCATGCACTCTGCTACTTCCATTTTTTCCCAGTATTAGGGAGTTTTGAGAAGTTTATCCCACAGTAGGATGAAGTTAGAGAAGGGAAACCCTAAATGTCATTAGACAGACTGGGAGAAAACAGGACTTCAGAAAAGTTGAATATTTTTCTGGCTTTAAAAAACCTCTCAGTGAGTGTTCTGTGGTGCAGAGCAGTGTTTCCATGTAAAGAGAAAGCTGAACTGCCCTTGGTTTTGACAGGCAGATGCTTTGTTGGGTGGGTTCAGTGCCCAGCAGCCTCTCCAGCCTGGCATGAAGGTCTCTGTGTAGTTCCTGTATAATGCTTCAAGCCTGAAATTGTTTCCAGCTCTTTCTGCACTTTAAATGAGGAGAACGTGAGGTTTGTGCAGCCCTACAGAAGGATGCTGGTCCAGGGAGTTAATGTCTTTCAGTTCTCATCTCCAGCCGTTCCTGGAGGGTGGATATACAGGAGGAGCTGGTTTGCATCCATTTCATTAAGTCCAAAATTTGGAGCCTCAGGTACATTTGTGTCCTGCTGCTGATTTCTGTGTCGCTGCTGCACCACCACCACGGTAGAAAATGGGTTTTCAATACCAGTCACTCTAAGGCTGGGCTGAATTCCCCATGTGATGCTGTGTCCTCTGGAAAGATGGATTAATTAGTGACTCAGAGCTGGAAATTACTTTTCCATCCAGGTAAATGTGCAAGATTTTGGTTTGACTGCAGTGAAGGCTTTTAAATATAAAAGCCCTTCACAAACAGCCTGTTTCTGGTTGTTTCTATCAGTGTGAAACACATTTTGGCCTTTCTCATTTGTTTTTATTCCTGCTGTCTGCTTTTCTCCCGAAGTGACTTAAAACTTGGGACCAAAGCAAAAGAAAAAAACCCCTGGAGTTATTAATTTAGAAAGTGTCGTGCAGTGAGTGAACAAAGGCCATTTGAAATTGAGAGTCCCTCAGGGAGCTGAACACAGATTTGCTCGTGCACTCTAAATTCTCACCTGAACTTCCCTATATTTTCAGGCCCTCTGAGGAGGAGGGAGGCAGATGGAAGCTGGCTAATGGCTCTGGTGTGCTGTGCAGATCAGCATTTGGTGGGGAGAACATCTGCCCAGGTGCCGTGGGGTTGTGGAAAATCAGCCTGTCAGGTTGTGGGAGATGTTAAATATCTTTTGCAATATGTGCTGGCTGGCTGGAAAACTTGTCCTGGCGTTATTAATTAGAGATAATCAGGCACAGGAGCCTCTGGGCCTCTGTGGGGTTTGGCCTGTGGCTTGTTCCCCATATCCTTTCCCCAGGGGAGAGTGCCTGGAGTGGCCCCTCACAATCAAAAGTGCCAAGGGCTGATTCCCAGTGTGGATGGAGTGGGATCATTGCTCTGTAATCACATGTTTGCACAGGGCATGGGATACCAGAGAGGGGATTCACAGCCAGTGCTGGCTGGCACCTCTGCTATGGTGCCTGTGGGACTTTGGGGCTGCTCCCAGCTCAGTCTCCATCCTGGAGATGCCCCTGTAAAAGGAGAGAGTGGAAAACTGCCATGGATCAGCTCTTCCCCTGGTTCATGGCTGAAATCCACCCGGGCCACATGTGCTGAACCCTCCCAGTGCTCCAGAGCTGGATTTTCCTCTGGTGTTCCCCAGTGCCTCCTCAGTCCTCAGGAGCTGCCCTCTCCGACCCAGGGACATGGTGGGGGTACAGCTCCCTGTTCCATCTGTGTGTCCCACCTCTCTGTTTGGCTGCACTCAGACACCACATAAATGACTGTTCCTGTTCCTCTGCAGGTGAACCTGGTCCTGAATGAAGGGAAATCCCTGGGCCTCATGATCCGAGGAGGGGCAGAGTATTCCCTGGGCATCTACATCACCGGTGTGGATAAAGGCTCTGAGGCAGAGAGCACTGGCCTGAAGGTGAGAGTGACCCCAGTGTGGGCTGGGGGGGAGGTGGAACTGCACATTTGGTGGCTGTAGGGCCAGGTCAGCACATCCCTGCTGCTCTTCCTGCCTGTTTCTCCCAGCCAAGCTGAGTGTTGCATCTCTGAGGTGGCATTTCAGGGCAGGTTCTTGGGATGTTTTGGACCTAAGCCTGGAGAGAGCAAGGTGGTGGTGCAGGGAGAAATGCAGCCTCACCACTCCTGAGGCAGGTTGTACTTGCCTTCTGCCTTATGTCTGATTTCTCCCCTTTGGGACAGCCCGGGGATGTTTTCGTGTGGACATCTAAGAGTGCAGCAAAAACCTGGCAGGTGAATCACAGACTAGTTGGGGTTGGAAGGAACCTCTGGAGATCATCCAGTCCAACCCCCCTGCCAGGCAGGGTCACCCACAGCAGGTGACACAGGAACACATCCAGGTGAGTTTGGGATGTCTCCAGAGAGGGAGACTCCACACCTTCCCTGGGCAGCTGTTCCAGTGCTCTGCCACCTCCATGGAAAGAGGTTCTTCCTCATGTTGAGGTGGAACTTGTATTTTAGTTTATGGTCATTGCTCCTTGTCCTGTCACTGGGCACCACTGAAAAGAGTCTGGCACTCTGTGGAGATATTGATATGCATTGATGAGATCCCTTCTCAGCCTCCCCTCCTCCAGACTAACCAGGCCCAGCTGCCACAGTCTCTGCTCCCAAGAAAGTCTCTCTCACCTCCCTGACCTGACAGGGCAGAATTTTCTGTTAAAGATCCTGATCCTGTGCCCTTTTCCTGCATCTTTCATCCAAAGCCATTATGTTTGGAGCCAGTGCTGGGCACAAGGTGCTCTCAACCTGCCTGAGGGCACATGTTTGGAGGCCAATTCACTGTGGTGGGAACAGATGTGTGCAGCTTTCCTCCTGGCATCCACAGGGATCATGTCTTAACAAGCAGAACCAGCGGGATCACCCTCGGGATAGAGCTGATCCATCAGCAGCCTAACTTGGCGTGACCTCCAGCTGCATCAGGCTTCTTCCACCGTCAAACAGGTTCCTAAGGGATGCTCTGGCGTTTGGCTGGGCCCTGGTCCAGGGTGGGCTGCAGGTTTGCTGCAGATCTTTGGTAAAGGGAGATGCTGCCCCTCGTTCATCCCACCACAAACACTCACACAGCACCTCCAAGCTCCTCCAGCCTTCCTGCTGTGCCAGAACAGGATGGGGCATCCTGGGATCACATCTGTTCCTGGTAGGGCCACTTGGGGTTAACATTTTGTATTTCCTAGGGCATTAACCAGTTAAATAAGTTGAAATGGAGCTATTGGTGTATCTCTGTGCCACTCATAAATGAGGCACGTTTGAAACTCAAGCTCCTCAGGCTGTAAAATTTTACTTCACTCAGGCTTTCTTTCCCAGTGTGTTTTTTCTCTCTAAATGACCCAGTTCCCTGCAATCACATCATGCCCTTTTGGCTTCCTCCAGTGCAATCCCACAGGCCCTGACAGTCAGTTCTTTCCCTGCTCCTTGTGTCAATTAAAACCTGATGGATGTTAAACTCTATAATGTTCTCTCAATCCCCTGAAATGGTGCTGGACTGCTGAGGATCGAGGGTTAATCCACTCTGATCCCCTCCCTGTGTTATGAAGGGATACATTTTTGGACTCAATGATCTTAAAGGTCTTTTCCAACCTAAATGATTCCACGATTCTGTGATGCCTCCATCGATCAGCCCTGGGCAGTTTAGGGCTAAGCCTTCAGTGGCCCCATAAAGTCACTTAAATCTGTCAAAGCACCAATTGGGAACAGTCTGGTGGAGAGGGCTGTGATTTGGGCTGGGACAGACATGATCCTGTCCCTCAAATTGCTGTGGCACAAGAACTTGCATCTAACTGGGCACTGAAACCATAGTTCCTTTTGTAGCCAAGGAGACATTTTTGGGCATAATGCAGCCACTGCTGAACTTAACTGTGCTCTGCAGGCTCCTGTTTCTCTTTTTGACACAGAATAATAATGCTGCTCTTGGAGGTTTGGATCAATCCAAGTTTTAATCTCTCTCTTGGGTCCTCAGCAGGAAAATGGGTGTTTGGCCCCTGTGACCTGAGGGGTCACTAGGAGGGGGAGCTGTGGGAGCATCCTGGGTAGATAATGGAGTGTTTCTTAGGCAGCAAGAAGTGAGAGCTGCTGCTGGAAACTGCCTGCAGAGCCTTGGTCTCTCCCAGAGTGGAGGACACTCCTCTGGGCTGGCACCTCCCAGCAGCTGTGCCCACACACCCGACTGGTACCCAGCGGGATCCCGGGGATATCAGGGCAAGGTTATGGCCAGAGGCAGCAGGGACAGTGCCCGGGACACCAGGATTTCAAGACAGATGATAAGAGGCACAGGACAACTTGTTTTTTCTTGATAGAGCTGGAAAGAGAGGGACTGGCTGGAGCTGCCTCGGGCGTCACGGGGGTGACCTTGGTGACACCAGTGTGTGTCCCCAGCGCCTGCTGACCTTTTCCAGAGTCAAGCTCCATGTCCTAAAAGAAGCCTGAAAGGCAGGAAAAGAGCAGTTGCACTGTTTTCCTCGGGTTCTTTCAGTTTGACTCATGTTTAACACCTCAGTACTTGCTCCAAATCCCTCTTTTTGCTGCGCAGGGAAAATCGCTGCTTTGCTTCCCTTTCCATCCACCCCCGGTGAGCTCAGCAGGAGTGATGTCACTCTGCACACTCACAGGGACACTCACAGCAGCACAGCTTATGGCTTTATCCCTCCACCTCAAACCTCAGAAGGCTGGGAAGGAGCCACACTCACGCTCCATGGAGGCACCCGGAGCGGTCCCTGCTGTCCCCTGTCCCTGCCACCACCAGTCCCACCACCCTGGCTGTTGTTTGCACCCCAAAGCCTCTGCTATTGATTCTGCAGATCTCCCTCCTCGCTGCTCTGTTCTCTGGCAGCTGATTTGTGCATCCAGCAGGCCGGTGCTGCTCAGAATGTCAGGCTTTACGTGATTTCAGATCAACAGAGGCGCTTCCTGCCCTGATTTGTGTTTGCCATGGGCTGTAAATTTAGTGCTGCTCGGAGGTTTGGAGATAAAGAAAGGCCTTTTATGTCCTGCTGTTAGACATGGTTGGATGTAGATCGTGTCCCCACGCTCCCTGCACTGCTCCAGGTGGTGGTGGAAGAGATGTGGCACCACAAGGAAGGAAGAACTGGGGCGTAAATGTGATTTTCAGGTAGTTTGTTGCTCTGTGAAACAGAAAAATGGTGGGTTTGTTCAATGTGGGCTTGACCCAACCTTGCTGGGTCAATGGGAAGGTTCCTGCTGACTTCCCAGGAGTGAATCCCTCTGTGGGGTTTGCTGCTGTTACTGAATTTGTTACCAGAGTTTGAGTTGATTCTGATGTGATGATCAGATTGGATATAAGGAAGAAATTCTCCCCTGTGAGGGTGGTGAGACCCTGGCACAGGTTGCCCAGAGAAGCTGTGGCTGCCCCATCCCTGCAAGTGTCCAAGGCCAGGTTGGAGCAACCTGGGCTAGTGGAAGGTGTCCCTGGCCATGGCAGGGGTGGGACTGGATGGGCTTTAAGGTCCCTTCCAACCGAAACAGTCTGTGATTCTGTGAACTGTGATTCTGCCAGACATTTCATTTTTACCTTCTTATATCTATGGCACCAACTCAGAGAATTTTGAAATGTTCTAATAATAAATAAACCAAACAATTAATGTTTTACATTTCTCTTAAATTTTGATCAAAGAGCAAACAACGTGATACTGAAAACCAGGCGAAAAAAAGGAAGTTTTTCCAAGTCCCAGGAGCTGAACTGGCTTTTTTCTGCCTTGGCCCTGAGGTTTGGGTCCCAGAGGAGCTGATGCTGGTTCAGGTGCTGCTGCTCTGCTCCCTCTGGCTCCGTGGCCATGAAAGGCAGAGCAGCAAACAGGCTGGATCGCTGCAGTCAGTCAATAATTAAATATTCATACTCCTGGCCTTGGCCTTCTTTATGTTTATTCATTCATGAAACTCCTGACAATGTGTTCTTGGGGCATGTTTTAAAATATGCTGCCTGGGAGTCAGTTCTCAGACTGAAAAAGTGAGTGTTAGCAGAGGCTGCAGAGCAGGGACATGAGTCAGTTGTGTTTTGCTTTCAGCTTCTGTCCTTCCTGCCTCCTTTGTGACATTCCCAGTGATGCCATGGCCTTGTTCTGGTGGCATCCATGGCTCTTCTCATCCTGATTTCTTCTCTGTTCATTTTTTCTGGTGGTGTATTTTGTCAGGGTTTTTTCTTTTTTAAGGCATTTTTGTTTCCTCTCTGTGACCTTTCCATCAGAAAGGGCAGATTTCAGGAGCTGCTTTGAACACACAGCTCAATATTGAGTTCCCAGCCCAAGGGCTGGGGTGGAAAGAGGCTACAGTGATCCATATCTATCCATACATGAGAGGAGAGGAAAAGAGAGACTGTAAATAGGAAGAGGTGAATGATTTTACATCATCAGTGGCTGTCATAGAACAGAGAGTCATTTAGGTTGGAGAAGATCTCCAAGATCATCAGGTCCAGCTGTTCCCTGAGAACTGCCAGGGCCATGATGTCCCCAAGTGCATATCCACATGACCATATCCACCCTCCAGGGATGGTGATTCCATCACTGCCCTGGGCAGCTGTGCCAGGGCTGGACAGCCCTTTCCATGAAGAAATTTTCCCAATATTCAACCTAAACCTCCCCTGGCACAGCTGGAGGCTGTTCCCTCTCCTCCTGTCCCTTGTTCCCTGGGAGCAGAGCCCAACCACCCCCCCCGCTCCCTCCTCCTGTCAGGTTGTTGCAGAGCCAGAAGGTCCCCCCTGAGCCTCCTTTTCTCCAGGCTGAGCCCCCCCAGCTCCCTCAGCTGCTCCTGCTGCTCCAGCCCCTTCCCAGCTCTGTTCCCTGGACACAACTTGGTGTCACCTGAAAACTGACTGGGTGTGCACTCGGTCCCCTCGTCCCAAAGCTGCCCTTTGAAAGCTGGGTTGTGTTTTGAGGTCTGCACATGGACAAAGATACTGAAAAAAGAAGAGAAGGTAAAATAAAAGCCTTATGGCTTCCTCTGAGTCAGGGGAATGAGCTGCAGAGTGAGGGATCAATCAGGAGGTGTGTGGTTGTGGTACCCAAGATGGAATGTTTCTCCTGGAGTTGTCCTTCCAATGGTGCCACCTCGATGGGAACAGACGTTTTTTAAATGGCTCCTGTCCTGGAAGGCCACCAGAGCCCTCCCCAAAGCAGAGCCACAACCTCTGCCAGCCCCTAGAGACCATTTCCCCTCCTTGTGCTTTCATTCCCATCTGTGTCTGCTTTGTTTCTCCTATTTGTGTTGCAAAATGGTCGGGAAAAGAACACGTTTTCAGGCAGCACTTGGCACCAATCATTCCCTCCCCTGCTCCCACATCTCTCTGATCCTTCCACCAGGCTGTGTTGGCCTCACTGGCCATGGATCACCTGCCCTGCCCTGTTTCCCTCCTGGAGAAGCCGAGCACCTCCTTATTTTTCTTGTTTAATTCGGTCTATTCCCGATCGATTCATATACGTTTCCCTACCCGTATTTTTAATTTCTTAAGGTCTGCTTTTGGTAATTACTTGTGCTGGAGGGAGGCTCCTTCTACTTTAGTGGTATCTCAAGTGTAATTTAGCCCCTCTCCAGGTACATTAGTGGCATTAAACAGGACCGGTGCTAATGCCAAACCATTTGGCACCCTGTTAGCCCTGGTAGTCCCACCTCAATTTGGTGTCATTTAACTTTAACTCAGGTTTAAAATCTCCCATCTACTTTTCTGTCTGTGTGACTGAATTTTTCCCAGAGCCTATTTTGATTATTTTTAAGAGACTTGAGCTGCTCAGAAGCCTTGTCTGAAGCCCATTAAGTTTCTCTTGGCTGCACCTCCCTTTCCCACGTCATTCCCTCTGTCTCCACAAGGAGAAGGAGCCAAGCCTGTCATGGAGGTGTGTTATTTCCGAGCTCTGCTTCTTGTCATGCTCTGTCACCTTTTGCATGTCATGTTCAGCCCCTGCATTTCAGGGTACATTTATCCCTGGGAAATGAGAATAATTCCATTTTCAGAAGTGCTCAAGCGCTCAGCACGTCCTGTGTGTCCACCCACCATTAGCTGAGCACAACTGAAAACTTGTTCCTGAAATATCCAGGGCAATAATTTTCCTGTATTTTATTTTTGTGTGTGTGTGTCTTATTATTACTTCTTTTATTCTGTGCCAGTTTGGAGCTGTGCATAGAGCAAATCACTTTTCAGGGTCAGCTTTTGTTTTACTGGCTGGTTCTTTTTGCATCTCTGCGGTTTTTTGTCACCTTCCCAGTTGTCCTTGACTTTGGGGAGAAAATATAATTATTATCTATGGTAATTAGCAACAAATCCTTTCCAGCTCTAATAGGAGTCTGTGACCAAGATAGGCTGATTTGCAGACATTTGGGCTGTCCAGTGATTCCTTTTTATCTGCCTTTCACCAGCAATTATTTTTGCAAGGTCTGGGGTTTTTTTTTTTGGCCCTGCACCAGGTGCTCAAAACTTATCCAAGTATTTTGTGGGTGGTTTTTCCTACCTGGTGTTAATATTCTGGAAGCACCTGGGTGAGGTGGTCATGTGCTGGGCACAGGAAACCAGAGGGATGTGAAGGACATGGAATAAATGTTGAGGAAGGGATGAAGGACAGACACAGAGGGATGAAGTAGCTGGTCCAGGGCCCTTCTGGTCTCCCTGGAACAACAAGGACTTGCCAGGCTTCTGTTGGTTCTCTCTTAAAAGGAGAAATTAAGGAAAGGTTATTAAATCTGTGTAACTGTCTTGAAACAAAAGAATCATGAAAGTTTAATGCCTGATATGGAAGACTATTAAAGATTCATAATTGCAAAAGAACTGTCTAATCAAATTTGGGGCTTTATTGTTTTGGTGGTGCAGTGAGCCCGGTGCTCCTTCTTTGAGCAGGAAAAGTCCACTCCAGTGGGTTGGCTGATAAATCAGAAAGCCCTGAGAGATGATATTCATTCCACCTGAACGTGTGTTTCTCTTGGCAGTTCAGGCACTTGCATAATTTCCCTTCCCTGTTTTGTTGTTCATCAGCAATTTTCTGATGGGGGGTTTAAAGCTGGCAGAGCTTGAAGGGAGTCTGAGATGTTTGTTGAGTGTGTTTGTTGGGAACGTGGGTTTGTGTTATTTACCCTCCCCTGGGCTCCCTCCCTGCCCGTTTCCCGGTGGCTGTGGATCAGCTCAGGTGGATCAGCTCTGCCCTGGGCTCTCTGTGTGCAGCTGCCTCACAGAGCTGGCTCTGGGCTGTCTCTGTGTCAAGGCAGGGAAGTTCCACACCCCTAGCCCCTGATTTTGGCAGGTCTGTGCTCTGCAGTCTGCTAGGGTTGGTGTGATGTCCCAGATCCACTCTGGGATCTCTCCCTCCAGCAGGCAGCTGGATGGAGCTGAGCATGGAGCTGAGCTCTGCTGCACCTGGACTTGGTGATCTTAAAGGCCTTTTCCAACCTAAATAACTCCATGGTTCTGTGTTGCTCTTGCTCCAGCTCCTTTTTTTCCTATCAGAGCCTCCTTCTAGCCTGAATGCTCCTTCTGAGCATCCTCTGTCCTTTCAGCAGAGGGAAGGGTAAACAGGAGCCCTTCCCTGGCTTCTCATTATTGCCTGCATTATTTTGTACAGCTCCATCGAGCTCCCCACACATTATCTCCTCTCTAAATTTAACAGGCCTAATCTGTTCGATCTGTCCTTTCACAGGCACCTTCATCTGCCACTAATCATTTTTGTTTCGCTTCCTTACAACTTTTCTCTCCCTTACTGGGCAGGCAGAGATGTGGCCAGGGAATGAACTTGCAGCATTCACTTGGATATGGACATTACACTCATTTTAGAGCTGTTCTTGATTTGTTTCTTACCACGGTTTCCCATCACATGTTTTTCTTGCAGATGTACTTGATCCTTCTCACAGCTGCACCCTGAGCAAAGCGCTCCATGAGCTGGTGGTGATGTGTCCTCTCTGTCGTTCATAGGATCATGGAATGGTTTGGGAATCTTAAAGCCCATCTCATTCCACCCCCTGCCATGGGCAGGGACACCTTCCACTAGCCCAGGTTGCTCCAGGCCCCATCCAGCCTGGCCTTGGACACTTCCAGGGATGGGGCAGCCGCAGCTTCTCTGGGCAACCTGTGCCAGGGCCTCACCACCCTCACAGGG
>JAWWLV010000040.1:8901288-8923541 GCA_035041135.1 Platyrinchus mystaceus
TCTGGGGGAAGAACCTTTTCCTGAGATCCAACCTGACCCTGCCCTGACACAGCTCCAGCCATTCCCTGGATCCTGTCACTGCTCACCAGAGAGCAGAGCTCGGTGCCTCTGATCATGGCTCTGGAATTACCCAGACAAGTGATGACGTGGGGATCACATGCCTCGAGTCATCTCAGCATTCCCCTTCCACTGCTGTTTCCAGCTCCCTCACAGGCAGCTGGATGAGGGCAGTGCTCTGGGACACAGGCAGGGGGCAGTTCTCAGTCCAGCCTGTGCTGCCTGGCTGTCTCAGGAGAGGGAGAGCAGCCGATTCCTTGTCACCCCAGCCCAAATCCTGTGTCCTGTCCCCCCCAGCCCGTGTTTTACCGAGGGCTGGCGGGCTCCCAGGTGACCCTGAGCAGCATGGTGAACCAGACCCGCGTGATGCTGGAGGAGCAGGCAAGGCACCTGCTCAACGAGCAGGAGAGGGCCACCATGGGCTACTACCTGGACGAGTATAAGGAGGGCAACATCTCCGTGGATGCCCTGGTCATGGCCCTTTTCGAGCTGCTCAACACACATGCCAAGGTGAGGCTGGGAGAACACACAGGTACCCTCGGAATGCCAGGATTGTCGGAGAATTTATTTCCAAAGTCGAGAACACTGGGCTTAAAAGAACATTAATGGCACTTCATACACCAGGCCTGAGAACAACACAACCCCTGCTCTCCTCAGGGCTTTTGTAATTTCTGCCCCCCTTCCTGTAAGGACCTTAGACAAATCTGCAGGATTTATCATTTTCTCATACCAGAGAGTGGTTCTCCGTGATGGAGAGGAGAAAACATCTAAAACTGTCTCTGGGGAAAGATGCCTCTTGTAGGCAGGAGTGCTTTCCTAAGTGACACAAGCTCTGATCTCCTCGCCGGAATTCTTTGAGAAGGTCTTCTACCCTTACAGAGGCCCATGGCAGGGTCAGGGCAGCCTCTGGCACCTGGTGGGCTGAGCAGAGCTGTTGTCACTGTGTAGACACTGTCACACTGTGGGCATTGTCGCAGTGTGGAGATTGTCACAGTGTGACCCGGTGCCTCCAAGGCGATCAGCTCAGGGCAAGGGTGAGGGTATAGAAGCCAAGTCCACGTGTAGCACATTATCACAGAATCATCCCAGTATCACGGAATGGTTTGGGTTGGGAGGGACCTTAAAGCGCATCTCATTCCACCCCCTGCCATGGGCAGGGACAGCTTCCACTAGCCCAGGTTGCTCCAAGCCCTGTCTAGCCTGGCCTTGGACACTTCCAGGGATGGGGCAGCACAGCCTGTTGCACTGCCTCACATTCTGGGGGATACAGGCTGGTGTTCAGTGGCAGAAGAGCTTCTGGTGATGTTTAGGACCAAACCTGCTGCTGTGTCACCTGCCAGTACATCCCATGGCCAGCGCTGAGCAGGGTGGGAGGGCGGGTCTGTGGTCCTGCTCCAACCTGTCTCTGGCTGTGTCTGCCTGGCCCAGTTCTCCCTGCTGTCCGAGGTGCGGGGGGTGATCTCCCCTCAAGACCTCGACCGCTTCGACAACCTGGTGCTGAAGAGGGAGATCGAGTCCATGAAGGCCCGACAGCCCTCGGGGCCCGGCGCCCCCACCGACTCCTACTCCATGATGTCCTACAGCGACACCGTGTCCTCCTCCAGCAGCCACTTCACTGCCACCACCGTCAGCTCGGCCCGGGTGAGTCCCCCTCCTTTCCCTCTCAGCACCTACTCCTGAACCTGAGCCTTACCCCAAACTCCATTCCCTGGAGCGCTGTGAAGACCTTCCACCCCACAGGGAACCCTGTTCAATTCCCCAGGGATTCCCCCAAAGCTTTTCATTTTTAACTTGTGGTTTTGGGGATTTTTAGGTGGAATAAAGTGATGCCATGACACATGCTGGGTGTCTCTGTGCTCTTGTCCCCCCTGTGAGGGCTGTGGTGCTGCATGTCACTTTGTCCACTGTCTCCCTTCCAGGACCTCTGGCAGAGCCCTGCATTTGAGGGACAAACATGGGTTTAAGTGTATGGACAAATGGCTCATTTAAATGAAAAAAAAAATGCAAAAAAAAGCTCTTCTAGACTATTCTAGGCAGTTAAAAGAAGTCTCTTAGCCAAACTTGTAACTCAGTTTTGGAATTTAGTCTTTACTGCCTTTTAGTTATTTATATTTTAAAAAAGCACGGCACCAAATGTATTTTCAATAAAAACTATCACAGCATACACACAAATACGTAGGATAAAATAATATGTGTAGCAGCAGAACACAGGTTTCACGATGCATAAAAATCACAAATAAGTTGAATTTCCTAGCCCTCGCCTAAGTAATTGCAAAATTTCATCCCCAGACAAAGCAGGAAAGCTGTTATGGGTTTTAAGCCCAACGAACTAAGAAGAGATGGTTTGTCTTTAAACTGCTTATTTTGTAGACGGAGAGCTGCATCCACACAGAAACCCCAGCAATGTGCTGCTGCCACACTGTGCCTGCTGCTGTTCACAAGCTTTTAAATCAGCTCCTTAAAGATCCTGGCTGCCTGTTCCCACTGCCAGTGGCTGCATCCCATGCCAGCCCCTGCCCGCTCTCCAGCACTCACTCCCACGTCTCTGCCAGCCTGTCATGGCACGCACCGTCTAATTAAGTTGGTGTAATCACCTCAGAGTGTGCAGGCACACAGCCCCCAAATTAATTTCCTTAGCCATAAAGTGCCTTTCATCATAAATGCATTAGTAACCTTGGAAATTAAGCCCTTCCTGAAAAGAGCAGGGGACAACGGGATGTGTGCTGGTTCCGCTACGAGGGAAGCACCCGCAGCTGGAGCGCTGGGATCGGGATGTAGAGTGTCCAGGCAGCACAGCTGGGTGGGGGGAGAGAGAGGAGGGGGCTTTCCTGGGGCTCTGCCTGCCTACATTGGGTGGTGCAGCATCCCAGGAGAGTGTCAGAGCATCAGAGCTCTGCTTCTGTCCTGTTAACTCCACAGATACCCATAGGGAAGCAACCTGCTGTGCTCAGGGTGGATCCCACTGAGATCCTTTCTGGATCAGGGGAAACAGAGCCAGTTTTGCTCTGCTTTCCGAGGGCCTGCTGGGAAAACTCTTCTGAAGCCTCTGAGGGCTGGCACAGGTCTGCCAAGGCCGTGTGCTGGGTGTGACACCCTGCTGTCATGCTGTCCCCATGCCTGGGGCTGTACCACGGGCTCCAGGTGTGCCATGCTCTGCCTCCTGCTCCACAGCATGTGCCCAGCGTGGCTGCTTGGGCTGCTGTGTGAGCAATGGCCCAGCCCCACCTGGCACATGAGCCCAGAGCTTGGGGAGGGAGACCAGGCTGCTGTTCTGGCATAGAGGAGGGAGTGGGCTCTGTCTTAAAAGCACTGTTTTAAGAGCTTCCTTCAAGAACACGCGTCCCTCGGTGACATTACAGGTCTTCCCTGGCCTCGTGGCAGCCCTTTCCATGGGTGTGAGAACACACCTGCCTCCGAGCTCTGCCTGGGGGTTGGGAATGCTGGCACTGGAGATGGTTGTCCCAACTGTTTGCTTAAACAGCTGTCAAGCAAAAAGCACCAGCTCGTAGTGGATTGGGGCTTGTCTCAGCTAACAGGAGAGAGAGAAGAGGGGCAGAGCTCCTAAACTGTTCCCTCTGCCCTGTTCTGCCCTCAATCCCGATGCCATTCCCCACCCCAGCACCTCTCGCAGGAGCGACTCACCTCAGCCGTCACATCCAGCCCTGGGTGCAGCTGGATGTGGATTTGGGGTGTGTTTGGGGGGAGGAGGGAGGCGCTGTGCCGGGATTTGCTCGTCTCACTCCTTTGCTCTGCATCTTCCCTGATGTCACGTTCTTGCTTTTGTGCTTGTTTTCCTCTGCTCTCCCCCCGGCACGTCCCCAGGAGCGGCTCCTGTGGCTCATAGACCTGATGGAGGTAGGGGAGGAGGGCGAGTGCTGCTGTTGCAGTGGATTGGGGCGGGGGGGGTGAGTTGTGCCGGGGGAAGGCGGGGATGGGATGTCCACGGACTGACGTGCGGCTCCTCCACGTGCTCAGCCACCTCGTTTCACCCATCCCTGCCTGTTTTCTCCGCTGAGGAGAGCCCTTTTCCCCAGCCTCCAGTGCACACAAGGCTCAGCCTTGAGCCAGACCCAGCTGGTACCTGTTCCTGCCTGCCCTGAGTGCCACAGACCCCTCGGGGGTGGGGTTTTGGAAGGACCAGCAGCATTGATGGACCCCAAACTGCTCTGTGTGCTGCTGTGCTGTCTTGCTGTGTGGGCATGATGACTAAATACCAGTAGACTCCTAAAATCACAGAATGGTTTGTGCTGAAGGGATCTTCAAAGCACATCTAGTCCAACCCCCCTGTCATGGGCAGGGATACCTTCCACTAACCCAGGTTACTCCAAGCCTTGTCCAACCTGGCCTTGAACATTTCCAGGAATGGGGCAGCCACAGCTTCTCTGGGCAACCTGTGCCAAGGCCTCACCACTGCTGTTATAAAAACCTTCTTTCTTCTATCTAATCTAAATTGACCCTGTTTTAGTTTAAAACCATCAGCCCGTGTCCTGTCACAGCGAGCCCTGCTCGAAAAACCTGTCCCCATCTTTCTTCTAGTCACCTTCAAGTAGTGAAATGCCACAACAAGGTCTCCCCAGATCCTTTTCTCCAGGCTGAGCAAGCTCAGCTCTCTCTGCCTCTGAGCAGGTCACACCCTCTTATACATCCTTAGGAAGGGGGAAAATTTTCCTTACAGGCCTTGGATCTGCAAAAATCCGCACTGCAGAGCAGGAGGGTCAGTGTAGGTGTGTTGGGTGTGTCCAGCCTTGGAGAAATCCTCACTGAGGATTTTGAGAGGATGGACATGGAAGAGCCTGGGGAACCCCTCTGTCATGTCAGAGCTCTTGGCTGGGATGAGGCTGAGGAAAGCTGCAGGTTCCGTGGTGTGGAGCACATTCCCTGCTCCTCAGCTGGGAGGAAATCACAGGGTCAGCGGGTTGGGCGAATGGTGGAGCTGGGACTGCTCAGGAGAGAGGACCTCTGGCAGCTGTGAACCTGGCCCAAAAGCCACATCCCTCTGGGAATGGCCCTTATCCAGCAGAGGACAGCTGTAGCATTCCCAGATGGAGTTCATCACAGGCACCTTGAACCGTGGGACCCAGATTTCTTTGGCTTCCTGACACTAGAGCAGGCCCCCTGTCCCACCATGGGCTTGACCAAAAATAATGAGGTTGAGCAGGCCCTGCCTTGGGAAAACTGATTCCATTACAGGATGTATCCTTCAGGATAGCTGGAAATGAGACAAGGCCACGTTGTGCAGTGTCACCCACGGGTGCTCTGTCTCTGCTGTCTGAGTGTCACCAGCACCTCCTGTAAGTCCTGGGTCTCAGGAGGAGTCCTGCAGGGCAGAGGTTGGTTGGAGGCTGCAATAATCAGGTCTGACCAGAGCAGTGGGAATTCCTGATCGCTTCCAAGCACAACAGTCTGGCATTCCCTTTCTCCCTGCCCAGCCCTCAGCGGTGGGAGGAAGGAATTGAAATCCCTGTTGGTTTTGTTTCAGTTCTCCATCACCTCCTAGCAAAGCTGCTGCCATCCAAAGGTGCCTTCTCCTCCCAGGGCCTGGTCCCACAGGCACTGGCTTGCTCCCACCTCCCTGGGATATCCCACGTGCTGGGAACAATCCTCTCAGAGGGTGAGGATAGAGACAGAGTGAAGCCACTGCATGTGGGGCATTGTCACCCTTAGAGCCCCTGAAGTCTGGACAAGGGACTTGGGGCTCCTCCAGCCCTGCAGCTGCATTCCAGAGTGGGACAGGGAAGAGGAGAGAGAAGGAAAACTGGGCTTGTTCTCAGGCTGGTGCAGTTGTTCAAAATTGAGACCCTGTGGGACTGAGGCTGAGCGGCTCTGCAAAGCTCTTGTTAGCAGTAACTGGAAATTAAGGGACTGATTTAGAGCTGAGAGGTTAATTAAAGGTTGAGTTGTGTTCCCCGGGGAGGTGGCAGCTTCTCCACCCTTTAATCTGCAATTGAAAGCTGTCTGCCTGCCTGACAGATGCTCTCCAGCTCCATCACTCCTGCCACGGGCTCTGAGCAGGATTGGAAGGACAGACATTTCCCAGCTCCTCTGTGAAGGAAGGGACTCACCTGGCCCTCAGTTTCTATAGGGAACTGGAAAACAGATGGGGCAAAGGAGCAGGGAGTGGGCAGGAGGGAGCAGCCTCCTCAATAAAGACTCATTTCTCAGGGCAGTGGCACGTGGTGAGTGTTTCAAGGGAAATCCAGGGAAGCACAGCCTCAGAAACAGCCAATTCCTGAAAGCAAACGTGCTCAGCTTAAAAGCCATCGAGTTTTACAGCCCAGAGCAATCTCTGTTTAATTGCTTTTGCCCCCAAAGAACTAAGCTGGGGGAAAGGCAAATCTCCTGCTCACACACTGCACCAGGAGAAGGTGCTCTGAGGAGGTTGAGCAGCATCAGTGTCCCTGGCTGGGGGGGGAGCAGGGCTGGCAGTGGGATTAGGGGGGTGGAGGGAAATGTCTGTGCCCACCCAGAGTGTGCCACGGGAGTCACGTCTTGGTGCACAGACTGTCCTTTCTACAGGGCCAGGGCTGGGACATGGCATGGCATGGGCTAGATGGGCACAGGGTACAGTGGCAGGACTGGGGGAAGTGGCTCTGGCAGGTTTTAGGGGGGCATCAGACAGACTCTTTGTGTTTTATCAGCGACATAATCGTGACTGTTTGACAACAGGCTGCTCCCAGTCATACTGCCCAGAGAGGCTGGGGCTGCGCCAGCCCTCGAGGTGGCCAAGGCCAGGTTGGAGCAACCTGGGCTAGTGGAAGGTGTCCCTGCCCATGGCAGGGGGTGGAATGGGATGATCTTTAAGGTCCCTCCCAACCCAAACTAGTCCGAGATTTTATGTTTCTAGAGCACAGTGGTCTCATCCTCCTGCATTTGCCAGGAGCTCAGTGGACTTGTCCGGGCTGGTAGAGGCAGAAGTGGAAAGGGAAGTGTTAGGGACACAGCTGAGATGTCCCCAAACTCCACCAGGCTGGTGCTGAAATGTCACCATCTCTGCCTTGGCTCCTTCCCTCGTGCACACAGATGTTTGACTGGATTCAGGGCTCTGGGCAGCATCTGGAGATGGGTTGGCACAGAGAGAGATGCTATTTGGGCAGGTGTCTGCAGAACAGAGGAACCAGCAGCAAACAGGAGCTCTGAGACAGGCACTGGTGTGTTCTCCAGCTCTCCCAGCTCTGGGAGCTCTCTGGTTGAGAATCTGTTCCTTGGCACCATGCAGGGACAGGAGGCACTCGAGATTTAAATTCATTGGCACTTCAGTCAGATCTGAATTCTTATTGCTGATGTTTACACAACCCAGAGCAGCTCATGATCAGTTCAGTCACTGTAAAGGCAGGTCACTTTGGAAACAGCCCCACCTGCATCTTCCTGCAGCCTCAGACACAGGGAGTCAGCCCATCCCTCACACCAGTGCTTGGATTTGCAGTCCTGTGCCATGTGAGCTCTGGATGGTGAGCTCTGATCTTTCTGATGCTGCAGCCAAGTGTTCCAGCCCAGTCTGTCTCCTGCCCTGCCTTACTGCATGGCCAGTAACCCAGGAAGGGGTAGGGCCTGGCTTTAAACTGGAGGAGAGGAGTTTCAGATTGGATATTGGGAAGAAATTCTTCCCTTTGAGGGTGGGGAGGCCCTGGCACAGGTTGCCCAGAGAAGCTGTGGCTGCCCCATCCCCAAGGCCAGGTTGAAGTAACCTGGTCTAGTGGAAGATGTCCCTACCCATGGCAGGGGGTGGAACAAGATGATCTTTAATGTCCCTTTCAACCCAAAACCAGTCTGGGATTCTCTCTCTCTCAAAAGCCACCTGCCCTTATGTTGGATTAATTGATGATGAAATCAACCTTTGCCAGAGGCAGGAGTAGTTTCCCAAGTGAAGATTTACCTGTCACTCCCTGAACAAGCCGTTTCTTTTTTTTTCCCATTCTCCAGGGCTCTTTCAGAAGCCACAGAGATAAAAGCACTTTGCATCAATTTTTTTGCCTCTTCTCTAATGCTCTTAATTGTCTCCCGTGTCTATTTTGGGACTCCAGCATCTTACAGGCACAGCAGCAGCCTCCAGCAGCTGGGGGAAATGCAGATGCACCAGCATTTCAACTAATCAGCTGTTTACCCTGCAATAAATAACAGGCACTTAAACACAAACCGTGCCCTGCCCAATCCAGCAGGAGAGAACAAACATCCCTGTGAACGTGACAGGAGCCAAGTTCTCTCTTCCTGAGCAGCAGCAGCTCCTCTCCAGGGCAGGAGTTGCTGTGGGAGGGGGGATGAGTCTGGGTTTGCCCTTCCAGGGCCTTGCAGGAGCAGCAGGATGTTCCCCCCTGGCAGAGCATCCCCGGAGCCTGAGCAGAGCTCACCAGGGCAGAGCTGCACCCCCTCTGTGCCCCCTGTTCTGCCATCCCTGGGCCTTGGCCAGGGTGCCTGTCTGCTCTGCTTGGCTGTATCCGTGTCCTCTCCTTGAGTCCCTCCTGACCCACAGCTGCCTCTGCACAGACAGACTGACAGATTCCCAGAGCCCTTCCGGATTTCTGGAGCTGTGATATGTTCAAAACTGTGGTGTGGCATTTCCTGATGACATTTTGGCTCATAAAGGGAAAGCAGCTTTGGTTTGCATGAGACCCACTGTTCTGGCTTGCACGGGAAGGGAGTTTGGAACTTTTGTATTGCCTTTCTCCTGGGAAGGATCCTGGTATTGAGCCTGAACTCCTTCCAAATGAAGCAGGAGGAGCTGATTTGGGTCCAGAGGAGCGTATTCCTCCTCTGCAGGAGGTCAGGCCCACAGCAGGCTTTGAGAACACTTCTTAGCTTGGGAGAGCCTGTGTCCCACAAAGCTGCTTTGATAGGATATGTGAGTCTCCAGGGAACCTCCAAGGAGGCAAAAACCTTTGGGTGACAGACTGGCCTTGCGTGGGGGGAGCTTTGAGGGATCACTCCATGTTCCCTGTCACACTGGCACTGTGGTGGTTGCTCTTGCTGCTCTGACATGGTTTCCTCTGCCTTCTTTGCCCTCTCAGAACACGTCAGAACTGGAGGGAGCTGGGGACTGCCACCAAAGCAGCATCAACACCCTGCCAGACGTGTCCCTGGTAAGGCCCTGCAGGAGCTGCTGTGCCACGGGTGGGAGCTGGAGGAAGACTGGGGGTACTGAGTTTTGCCTCAACTTCAGTAACTCTGCTGTATCAACACCCGAGGGATGGCAGAGAAGCCAGTTAATCCAGTTGGTTAGGAGAAGGATTCTGGCTGGCTGAGCAGGAGCAGTGTTGTGGGAGCCAAAGCAGAAGTTGGGTGATTTGTCCTCTAATCATCCTCATTTGTGAGTCATATTCTTATTGTCAGAAGGTCAGAAAGGTGTCTCTTTAACAACAAGTCATGCTCACTGTGAAGAGGTAAAGACACAGGTGACACTTGAGCCTGGGGAGGTCCTGGAGAAGTTCTCGCAGCTGAGCATGGTGTCCTAAAACCTCCTGTTCTTGGTTTGGCAGGATGACATCTCCTCCTTCCCAGAGGAACCACCCAACTTCAAGCCTCCTCCTCCTCCTCCCGCAGCCCCGCAGTTGCTGGACCCCTCAGCTGCCCAGCACAGGAACCCAGGGAAGGACAAGCCCAAGCGTCCCTCCTCTGAGTCCTCCCAGTCAGGCCTTTTCTTCGTGGCCCCCCGGAACCCCTCACCCCCTCCCAGCGCCCCCGAGAAGGACACGGTCAGCGTGACCTCCACCGCCACCTCCTCCACCGAGGATTCCTCCCCCAGCGCCATCTACGCCACCATCTCCCCATCCCTGCACGGCTCCCGCAGGCAGATGGATGCCCAGCTCTCCCTGGTCACCCAGCACCCCATCGGGCCCTTCCCCAGGGTCCAGTCCCCCACCAGGTTGAAGAGCCCATCCCCAGAGGCTGGAGTGGTCCAGAGCCCCCCCTCCCCATCCCCTCCTCCTCCTCCCACCCACCCAGCGCCCCCTCCCCCGGACAAGGGCAGCCCCCAGGCCGTGGCCAACCAGCATTTCATCATGGTGGAGGTGCACCAGCCCAACAGCGAGCCCGACGTCAACGAAGTGAGGCCCCTGCCCCAGGCCAGAGGTGGGTGGCACCTGATCTTCGAGAGAGAAACGGGGGAGGAGGCAGATCTGCCCCTGAGCTGGAGCCGCTCTGCTCTGGAGCCAGGCTGGGATTGCTGGGGGTGCTCACCTGGAGAGGAGAAGGCTCCGAGGAAAGCTGAGAGCCCCTTTCACTGCCGTGGGTCCCTTGGAGATGGAGAGGGAAGGGGGTCCCAGGGAGTCCCTCGGAGGTGGAGAGGAGGTCCCAGAAAGTCCCCCGGAGATGGAAAGGGGTCCCAGGGGATCCCTCGCAGATGAAGAAGGAAGGGGGATCCCGGGAGTGCCCGGAGGGTCCTGGGGGTATCCCCAGCCACCCTCGCCCGGTGGGACCGACACGAGTGGCAATGTCGCCCTCCTGTGGCCCCGTCCCGTCACTGCAATGGGTTCATTAACCGCGGGTTAATGAGGGCGAGCGGCCGCCGGGGTCGGGTCCTGCCCCGGGGGTGTCCGTGGGACCCCAACTCCTCCGAGTGCCAGAGCCGCTGTGCAGGGCACCCAGCGCTCCCTGCGGGTGCTGCTTACCGCTGTTCCTGGCATTCCCGGAGTCTCCATCTGCACTTGGAAGCTTTATTCTAGAAGACGAGAAGGCTCCTTTATGGCAGCGCCTCTTTGCTCGGGTCCGTCCCGGTCTCCTCCCACGTGGAGCATGGTCTGGATAAACGGGCCTCTGGCAGAATCCCGGGACTCGTCACTCTCTCCCTCCATCCCGGTTTGGGATCTGGGTTGGATCCTGGACCTGAGTATGAGGCCGCTTGTCCCCTGACAAGTGCACAGCTCTGTCCTTCTGCGGGGAGGGTGGAGCCTGGTGGAGGTCGGGCTCTTCCCCCAGGTAACAAGTGACAGAACAAGACGAAATCACCTCAAGTTGTGGAGGTTCAGGTTGGATATGAAAGTTTCATCAGTGGAAGGGTGGTCAGGCACTGGGACAGGCTGTGGTGGAGTCCCCAATCCTGAAGGGGTTTAAAAGCCGTGTAGATGTGGCACTTGGGGACGTGGGTTAGGGGTGGGTTCGGCAGTGCTCAAGGAACAGTTGAACTTGATGATCTTGGAGATCTTCTCCAACTCAAATGAGTGTTCCATGACGGCCACTGATGTAAAATCATTCACCTCCTCCTATTTACAGTCACATGGGTTATTAGTGGTGGGCTTGGCAGTGCTGGGGAACGGTTGAACTTGCTTAGAAGTCCTTTCCAACCTGAGGAATTCCGTGATTTGGAAGCTTGGGAGCCTGGCTCTGAGGCCCAGGTGTCAGTCCCGGGGGACCTGCCCGGCCCTGGGAGCTGCCCTGGCCCCATGTGTGCCCGGCTGCCCACCCTCTGACCCGCGTGTCTCCCCAGCCTCCACGCTCTCCCAGCTGTCGGACAGCGGGCAGACCCTCAGCGAGGACAGCGGGGTGGACATCGGGGAGCTCGAGAACAGCAGCAAGGACAAGAGCCGGCAGCCGGGCCCGGGGAAGAGCCGGAGCCTCAAGGAGGCCGCGAGGAGTGAGGGGGCGGCAGAAGGGGCCTCCAAGCCGGTGAGGGCCCGAGGGGGCTGTTGGTTGTGGGAGGGGGCACCTGGGACTGTCACCCACTGCCTCGTCCAGCCAGTTGTGCTCCCTCCTCCCCACCAGGCACCTGCTGCTCTTCTGTGCTTCGAGGGGTTATTTATCCTCTGTAATGGGCTGAGTGAGCTCTCTGGTGGGCTGAGCTGTGGGGAAAGGGGTCAGGAGTGGGTGAGAGGGGCTCTGTAGGGCTGATTCACTCCATACTGGGTAAATCCAGTCCCTTCCAGCTCCAGCAAGCAGCTACAGGGGGCATGGCAGAGTTCCTGGCTCTGAGGGAACATCCCCAGGGCACAATGAAGTCACCTGTAGCCTGGAATGGAAGGTGGCAGCAGGTATCAGACATAAACTGGAGGGTTTCTGATGGTGGCAAGGCGAGGGACATAGGTAGGCAGGCAGAGAGCTGCTCTGCTCTTCCTCAAGTTCTTCCAGCCCTGCCCCTGGTTGGGATCTTGGATGTCAGGAGTCAGGGAGAAAATGCAGGCTATGTCTGTCCCTCTCCAGTGCCCCTGCCTGCTGTGGGGCCCTGGCCATGGGAGCACAACAGGCACACAGTGTCCAGCCTCCCTCAGCAGAGCCCTCTCTCCCCACAGCCAGGGCTCCTGGAGCCCACGTCGTGTCTGATCCGGGTGTCCAAGAGCGCTCCCACCTTGGGCATCGCCATCGAGGGCGGAGCGAACACGCGGCAGCCGCTGCCCCGCATCGTCACCATCCAGGTAGGGCGGGCTGGGAACGGGAATAACTCCATGAACATCCCATCCCTCTCCTCCCTGGGCAGGCTGGGAAAGCCTTTGAGCCACAGCCAGAGTGCAGGGGGGATTTTGGAGGTGCTTCCCGCTCCTATGGCCCTGCACGTCCCCAGGCATCATCCTGCTTTGGGGGTTTGCGTCCGTGTCCCGTGGATGATCCTGCACCATAACAGACATCCTGGGAGCCAAGGATGTGCTGCAGACATTTCAGAGGGAGTCAGGACAACCCTGGAAGCTTGGCTGGTGTATCCAGATGTCTGGAAACTCCCAGACAGAGGATTGGGGAGGGGGAGTGGTGGATGAGAGCCAGACAACTGAGCCCTCCAGAGCTGTCTCCCTGTTTGCTGTTTACTTGGGGCAATATTCAAGTTATTTACAGCAAAAGAAAAGCAGAGCTGATTGTGCCTTGATTATTCTTGGCCACCCCAGCTGGCACCACACTCCAGGAGCAATCAGGAGGGGAGCCAAATTCATCTCCTCTCTCCAAAAAGCGAAATATCTCATATCCATCACGTTCATTTGTTGGTTCAGGGTGAACATGAGGGGTATGAGATATATCTTTTTTTTTCCCCCAAAAAACCACCTGGGTTGACCCAAGGGGGGATGGTGGGAAGGTGAGCTGACCACCTCTCTCCTGCAGCGTGGGGGGTCGGCACACAACTGTGGGAAGCTGAAGGTGGGCCACGTTATTCTGGAGGTGAACGGCACAGGACTGCGAGGCAAAGAGCACCGGGAGGCCGCCCGCATCATCGCTGAGGCCTTCAAGCTGAAGGACAAGGACTACATTGACTTCCTGGTCACAGAATTCAACGTGGCCCTTTAGGGATGGCTTTTGGGAGCGTGGAGTGGGATGGGGATGAAGGACAGCGCCGAGGTGTGAACGAGGTCCCACCACGCAGAGCCCGCGCATGCAGACACCCTCAGCTTGTCCCCAGATGTCCCCTCGCCTGCTGTGGACTCGCTGCCTGGGTAGGGCAGGCTGAGAACGAGCAGAAATCACTGCACATTCCTCAAAAGTCTCCACCCTGTCCTGTCTGGGGTAGGCAAAACACCTTCTCCCCCTTGGCCAGGCGGGAGGACAGCAGAGGTCTGGGTGTCCCCCCTGTCATTTGAGTGCCACACACACAGCAAGGTGGGCCCGTGGCTCGGGCTGGAGGGGTTTTGGGTGGTGGCTGCTCCCTTGGGTGCTCGCCCCCCGTGCCCAGGTGGGTGGCACAGGCCACGGGTGGGGAGACAGAGAGAGCAACTGGAGGCCTTGTAAATCGCTGGCAATGTCGTCGTATTTATATATACAGAGCTTGTGCTTTTAATTTTTCAATAAATCTATCAGGGTAGAAAAGGGCTGTGGTTGGGGGGGTTCTTGGGGGCTGGGATGGGTGGGAAGAAGGGGCAGGGGTGACTGTGGGGCTCCCCAGGGCTGGCAGGGCAGGTGGGAGTGTGGTGGTGGTGGGCTGAGAGGGGATGCTCCATGTCAGCCCCATCCCAACCCCGTCCAGTCCCATCCCATCACTTCCCATCCCCTTCCCAGTGATCCCGAGGGATGGGCAGGCGCAGCGGTCCAACAGGGGGCGCCCGCGCTGCTTAAATTATTTAAATGAGGCCCGTCTTCCGCGGCTCTGATTGGTCGCGCGCCGCGCGCTATGCAAATATAGCGGGGGCGGGATTTATGCTAACGACGTCCCGCTCCCCGCCCGGCGGCGGGCGCGGATTGGTCGGGAGCGGCGGGTATGCTAATGAGAGGAGGCCACGCCCCCCGCCGCGGGCCGCGCTATTGTCCAGTGGGACCGGGATCGGGATCGGGATTGAGATCGGGATCGGGATCGGGATTGAGATCGGGATCGGGATCGGGATCAGGATCAGGATTGGGACCGGGGCCGCCCAGCGCCGCCCGGGCCCTCCCTGCAGGTGGGCAGCGCGGGGCGCTCGCGGTTGGAGGGGGAGTGGGGGTTGCCCCTCCAGCGGTGCCCCACGGCCAGATGTGCCCCAGCTGTGCCCGGGGGGGCCGGGAATGGCTCGGCTGCTCTGTGCTGCGGGGGAGAGGAGGAGGGGGCCCCGCGGCGCCGCTGGAGGCACAGCTGGAAGCACAGCCCGGGGGCCCGCGGGGCTGGCTCCATCCCCGGGGCCGCATCCAGCGCTCCCCGGGCGCATCCAGC
The DNA here is from genome assembly GCA_035041135.1 of Platyrinchus mystaceus. Taxonomy (NCBI): domain Eukaryota; kingdom Metazoa; phylum Chordata; class Aves; order Passeriformes; family Tyrannidae; genus Platyrinchus; species Platyrinchus mystaceus. The sequence continues at coordinate 8,915,870 of JAWWLV010000040.1, forward strand.
GCTCTAAGCCCGGCTTGGGCAGCTGGGAGCCAGTTAGGGGTGTCTGGGCGGAGCGGGGGGAACTCTCAGGCCCGCCGGGGTCCCTGCGGCCGAGGAGACGGGACGCGCCGAGAGGATGCGGGAGGCACCAGAAGGATGCGGGACACGCCGCTCCTCGCCGAGGCGTGTCCTCCCCACGCCATCCGAGCCTCCGGGGCCCCGGGGAAACTTGTCATAACTTTCCTCATCGCGGTGCCTCCTTCCCGCCGGGCCCGGAGGGTTCCGGGCGGGTCCGTCGGGGGCTGCGGGGGCGGCTCGGAGCCGCTGCCGGGGCTCGGCGGGGGCTGCGGGACACGGGGCCGAGCCGCTGCCGGAGGCTCCTCCGAGGAAGTCGCAAAGGCAGCTTTCAGCTTCAGTTCCGCGTTTTATTTAAAGGGCAGCCGTGTTCCTACTAGCCGGTGGGTGCCAGTTCTGCAGCACTCTTTCAGTGCCTTCCGGGCAGGGGTGTTTTAAGGGCTGACGGAGGGGGAGGGACTCCATGCACTGTCCATACAGGCTGGGAGAGCTCGGGGTGTTCAGCCTGGACAAGAGAAGGCTCCGGGGCGACCTTAAAGGCCTTTCCAGCGTCTAAAGGGACTCCAAGAGAGCTGGGGAAGGACTCTGGACAAGGGATGAAGTGACAGGACAAGGGGGAATGGCTAAACTGAAGGAGAGGTTAAAATTGGATTTTGGGAAAGAATTGTTCCCTGTGAGGGTGGTGAGGCCCTGGCACAGGTCCCAGAGAAGCTGTGGCTGCCCCATCCCTGAAAGTGTTCAAGGCAGGGTTGGACGGGGCTTGGAGCAACCTGGGCTAGTAGTAGGTGTCCCTGCTGTGTCCCTGCCACCTCTCCCTGCCCTGTGCTAATTAGGGCTCCCAGTGTCACAGGCTGTGCCGCGGTGACAGCGGCAGCTCTCTCCAGATGGGGATTACGTCTGTCCTTCACGGGCATTATGGGCCATCCACCCCCGGCTGCTGCAGGTATGTTTGGGTTCAGCCCCAGGGGGGACACCTGGGCTGTCCCCAGGGAGAACAGGAGGGTCCCTGTGCCAAGGAAGAGGCAGGAAAACGGCTGCAGGATTTCCCTGTCCTGCCGTGGGGCTTCACTTTGGGGCAAGTGATGAAGAGATGCTGTTTCCATGGGGTTTTGGTACCTCTTCATGGTGATATGCCAGCGTGGGGGAGCTGGGGGAAGGTTTGGCCCCTCCAGGCAGTGGAATTTGGGTGACACGTGGACTTTAGAGTCCTGATGTGGTAACAAGCGTGTTCTTTGAGAGGACAAGGGGGTTTCTGAGGCTCTTCCTCACTGTGACGGTCCCTCCCTTGTTCTGGTAGGAAATAATGCAAACCGAGAGCAGCGTTTCCGCTCCTCTGCCCTCTTTCATGCTCAGAAAAACAGGACTCTGTGGGCTTTAAAAAAGGGTTTATACACCAAGAATTCCTCCCTCCTGGAGTGCAGACACCCCTTGCCAAGTTCCAGCTTGAGGCTGTTCGGGCCTCTTCCAAACCTCCCCAGAGGAGATCCAAATATCCATCCCTCCCCAGGATGGGGGTTAAGGGGGTCTGGGGACCCCCTGCATCCCAGACAGGCTTTAACCCCTTCCCAGGCAAGTGATTTTTGGGGCACAGGGAGGGAGGGTGATCCCCCATCGCTCAGGGGCCGTGGTGATGGAGGTGTGGGGTTTAGAGCCCCCCCAGCCCACCTGCTCTGCTCAGGGTTGACAGGGCAGTGAAAGCAGAGTGACAGCAGCCCTGTCCCCCCCTTTTTGTGTCACCCAGCCAGCCCTGGGGCGGAGGATGCTCTGTCTCCTCTGCTGTCACCACGGATAAACCCAGGAGCGAGGATGGATCCGTGCTGGCCTTGATTGCGCTGCTGTTTCTCAGCCTCACACGTGTAATGAGTTGGGCGGTCTCAGCCTCACACCTCTGTCCCACAGGCAGCAGCACAGGGGTGGGATCACTGCCTGCAGGCAGGAACAGGGATTAGGAGCTGAGGGCAGGGACAGGCAGAAACAACCCCTCCTGTCTGCAGGCCAAGCAGAGACCTGGCAGTGCTCATCACTGCTGTGAGCATCCCCTCCCTCTGCCAGGCACCTCCACCCTGAGCCACAATTTGGGACAGCCCTGGCTGAGATTTGGAGGGCAGGAGAGGGGCTGAGGGCAGAGCAGAGTTCAGGGGTAAAAGACTTTCTTGTTGAGGCTTTTCAATGTCTTTTTTAGCTCTTTTTCCAATTATGTTGTTGCAAAATCCCGGCTTTCAAAGAACAAAATTTTTAAAAAATAATGAATATATAAACATATATTTTTTGCATTTGATTTGTGGCTCCTGTTTATGGAACCACTTTATTTTTCTAGCTTTTCTATGCTGCCATAACAGTGAGAAATTCACTCAAAGGGGAAAAAAAAAAAAAAGCTAATATTTTTCTCTCTTACCACCATGACCATCAGTGGAGGGACTTTCTGGGAAAGCGATAGATGTGGCTGGACTTGGAAGTGGCTCCTGCAGACTGTGGCTGCTGTGGGCAGTGCAGCCTGGGCACCACTGCTCAGAAATGGGGTGCCAGCCAATGGTGTGTGGGTTGGGCATAGCCTCCTTCAAACCCCCCCAAAAGAGACCCAAAATACCCAATATGGGGTTAAAGAACCACCAGAACAACGTGGGAAATGTTTTAATCCTCTTTGTCCCAAGAAAACAGGACCCACAATCTCCTTTCTCCCACCACCAGCCCTCTGGGACCCCCAGGGGTGGTGTTTGGGCTCCTCATCACTCTGGGATGCCAAGGGGCTTTAGGTGGGTTGGGAGGCACTTTGGTGGGGATCTCCAGGTCTCATCTCCAGGTTTTGGGATGTGAGTCGGGGTTTAGGACTAGAGACATCCCAGCTCAGAGAGGGGCTAAAGCCAAAATCCCTCTTCAGCTGCATTAGTGCAGGCCCTGAAGCATCCCATGGGCAGCCCTGGTGGCAGGAGAAGCTGTGGAGCATCTCCAGGTGTGGAGAATGGAGTTATCTGGTCAGTGTGTGGGGAAAAGCCTCATGCAAACAGCCCAGGGGGGTTGCAAAACCCTAAAGGGTGATTTGGGGTTTGTTCCCTGCCTGGAACACCCCAAAGGTGCAGGAGCTTGGAGCTCCTTGGAGCTTGGGCTTGGAGTGAAGTTGCAAGGATGATGCCCAAGGACTTTGAATCAGGTGGCACTGGAAAATAACCCCCAAACCCCCACTAACACCCCAAAAAATCACAGAGCTGAGGCTTGGGAGTGGATTAGGGGACATTTCCCAGAGCATGTGGGTGGCATAGGTAGGTTTGCTGCTCATCACCACCACCCCCGAGCCAGCAGCACCCCAAAATCACCCTCTGGCTAATGGCAGCCACCCCAGGGACTGTGCCGTGGTTTCATTAGCTTGTCAAGCTCTCCCCCGCGTGCCACTAATTACACAGTAACGAGCTGATTAATTGGCTGCCTGCAAATGTGCCAGGACGTGCCACGATGCCTGGGTATGGCTGCAGCGTCCCTGGGGTTGTGAGCAGCATCTCAGGGTGGGGGGCAAGGTGGACTCCCCCGCTCGGAAATCAGAGAGGGTTGGAAATTCCAAGGGGAAGGTCCAGCTGGCTGAATTTTAGGGCTTTAAGGCTTAATTTTGTGTCTCCTTCTGACCTTCATCCTGATGTCTTTTAGAGGCTGATGGTCCCAGGGATCTCCCTCCCCTGTTTTCCTACAGCGTTTTGCTCCAAATTGGATTAAAACCCAAAGGGTTTGGATGGAAAATGGCTGTGGGGGGAGGGTCCAGCCCCCACTGCGCAGGGCAGGATGGGGTTAAAAAGTTGGTGGCTGCCTGCAAACTTGCAGGAAGCATCATTTCCTACTTCTGCAAAAGCTCAGCTGCCCCACAGGCACAGGAAGGTTTTGGGGTGCTCTGAATGATGCTGCTTTGGGGACCCCAGATGGGCTCATGGTGATGGGAGTCTGGCATAGGGTGAGTGTCCTCTGTACGGGGCTGGTTTTTGGCCAAAATTTGGGGGGGTTGGGCTCCAATCTACCCGAGGGGATGCTGATGGGAAAATCCGGTGAGCTTTCTTGCTACACATCTCACGTTGGGGTTTTGACATCGTGCGTTTCTCGAGCGGCTGCTGCTGCTCTGGGAACCCCAGGAGGGGGGTGAGGGGGAGCTCGTGCTCTTGTGTTATCCATGGAATGAGTGTGCCAGGTCTCTGCTGTGATCCCTCTCCTTGTCAGCCCCCCAGATCCAGAGGGGTCCTGGGGTGCTCCTGCCTCCCCCAGCACCATCCTGCACAGTGATGGCACCGCTGATGGTCCCCAGGGCTGGGGTGACATCCACAGGGTGCCAGCGTGGGCTGGGTGTTCCCTGGGAGGGGACAAGCTTTTTGGGGTGGCACTGGGGTGCTCCTTCCCCACGGGGACCTCAGAGGACCATGAGCTGTGAGTTATGTGGCAGCTCCCGGTTCACAGTGGGATGCAGAGCCGGGGGGCTGATCCGAGCGTGTCCCCCCATCGCGGGAGGCTGCTCTTCCCCTGGGTTCGGGGGGCAGGGGAAGCCCTGGAAGTGGGAAAACACACCTCAAACAGAGCCCACCATGTCCTGCTGACATCCCTCCCTTTCCCTCGCCTCCCCCCGCCCCAGGACGCGGCGGCGATGTTGTGACCTACATTCCTGACAAGGAGGTCCCCAGCCCGCCGCCACCATCGGGCCATGAAGCGGCACAAGTGACAGGGCAGCCGTGCCCGCGGCCATGGCCAGCCCGGCACCATGGCTGCACTGCACACAAACAGAGCTGACGCCCTGGGAGGGAGAGGACGACGAGGAAGAGGAGGAGGAGGAGGAAGAAGACGACTTTGAGAGGCGGATGGACGAGGACGGGGTCATCGGCCTGGGGGAGGCTGCCAGGAGCCCACCGTGGGGTGAGTCGCCCCCTCCCTCCTGCCCAAAGCCGCTCGTGGGGGTGGTCCCATATGTGCTGGAGCCAAGGGGGGCTGCGAGAGGGGTGGGGGCACCGTCTGGGTCCGGCTGGGAGCAGCCCCGTGCCGCTGGTGTTTTGCAGGTGACGGTGAGGACCTGGAGGAGGGGTCCCCGGTGGAGGAGGGTCGCTGGCAGCCGCAGCGGGACCTGGCAGAGGAGGACGAGGAGCGGGGCAGCTCCGGGGGGGACGAGGGGCCCTGGGGGGCAGAGAGTGACGGGGAGCCCTACCCCGAGCTCTCCTGCGAGGGCCGGTGGGGCTCGGGGTCCAGCGGCAGCCCCGAGGCTCTGCAGGAACACCAGGCTCTCTGCCAGTCCCGCGGCTACAGCACGGATGGTGGAGACACCTCGGCGCTGTCGGACACCAGCCCTGGCCCTGCCACCCCATCCCGCCGGTCCCGGGGCTGGGGCACAGCCGGCGACACCTCTGGAGGGCACGGGCAGGGGTGGACCCCGAGACGGAGCCTCCCGCTGCCTCTCTCCACCGACGACCCCCACGATGCCACTAGCCCCGAACCTGTCCCCAAGCCCCAAACAGCCCCTGGCACCACTGGCTTAGCACCCCCAGAGGAGCCCCGGGGCGCCGGGAACCCTCCAGCACCCCAACTGCACGACAGGTCCCGACTGCCCAAAAAAGCAGTGCCCACGGTGGTGCCCCCCAAGCCCGCCCGGCAATCGCGGTCCCTGAGCCCCCGGCGGGGAACAGGAGGCAAGGGGCACAGGGATGCCTCGGGAACGGGCACGGATGGCACCCAGTACGGCCGCGGGCGCCTCAACCACCCCCTGCCCGACCTGTCCAAGGTGGAGGCGCGGGTGAAGTTCGACCAGAGCTACCGCCCCCCCCGGGGCCGGGTCCTGCCCGCCCGCCCCAGGGTGCCCGGTGGCCCCGTTGGCTTCAAGTCCCCGGCCGAAATCGTCCGGGAGGTGCTGCTGAGCAGCGGGGAGGGGGTCCCCCCGCAGCCCCCCAGCGCCTCCGGGCTGCCACAGGAGTTCAGGTCGCCCAAACAAGCCACCGCGCTGGTGCAGCAGCTCCAGGTAACGCCCAGCTCCTCCCACTTCGGCCGGAGAGGTCGTACTGGGAGGGTCACCGAGGTGTGGGGGCCAAGGGGTGGTGGTGAAATGGGGATGTCACCGGCTTCGTGAGCTGGTGCTGTGTCACCCATTGGAGGTTGGTGTTGGTGACCCCTTCCCAGTCCTATATGGGGGGGAGGAAAGGAGCAGGCAGGGATGTGGGCAGTGCTCAGGCTGGAGGCAGGGATGCTCGTGTTCCCCCTAGGATGTCCCCTGCGATGCCCTCCTGTCCCCTGCGATGTCCTCCTGTCCTCTGAGAGGAGAGGGGGGGCTCTACCCACGCAGACAAACGGGGTCCACATCTGCCCCAGAAGGGCGAGGTGCTTTGGGGGTGGGTTTCTGCACTCCAGAGTATCACCCACCCATAGGACCCCCCCCCAGGCCTGTTGTCCTTACACAGGGCTGCCTCCCCCTTTGCCATCCCCCCTGTACCGGGTGCTGTCACCCACTGGTGTCCCCTCCCTGCAGGACGACTACCACAAGTTACTGACCAAGTACGCCGAGGCTGAGAACACCATCGACCAGCTGCGCCTGGGGGCCAGGGTGGGTGTGGGGTCGGGGTGGGTGGGGGGTCCCCCACTCTGCTTCTCCTTCCCTGAGGTTATTCAGCGTGTCTTCCTCCCCCGGCCCTCCTCTTTTTCCTCCTCCTGGGGAGCTGCGGTTGAGCAAGGCCGGCCCAGGGAGGGAGGGGTGAGGCCACCGCAGAGCCCACAGCAAACCGGCTGCCACCGTGCTCCCCTGGTGGTGGGGTCCCCTCCGTGCCAGGGGGGCGGCTGAGCCAGAGTGTCCCTAAAATGGCGAGGCACGTCGCTGAGATGGCAGGGCCACCGGCGGAAGCGTGTCCCCGTGTCACCTCTGCCACCTCCCGCCCTGCTCCGCTGCGTGGGTGGGGAAACTGAGGCAGGGCTGTGTGTCCCCACACACACACCTGAGGTGCTTCAGGGTGCCCTGCGGGTACGGTGGGTGGGCGGTGCCGGGGTCGGGGTGCAGGGTGGGTGCCTGAATCCCTCGTCCCTGCCCAGGTGAGCCTGTTCTCGGACCAGCCCCAGCCCAGCCGCAGCCTGGCCGTGGGCACCGTGGGCACCGGCTGTCGTGTGATGACCCTCAGCATCCCACAAGCCCGGATGGCAGCTCTTGGCACGGCCACGGCCACAGCCTCCACCTCGCCAGCTGGAGGTGGGTTGATCCGTGTTTCCCGTCCATCTCATCACCCTCCTGCCCCGTCTTTTGGGGAATGCTCACCCAGCACCCACTGATGGGTTCCTCACAGTGCGGGGAGGGGTCCTCAAAGTCACTTGTCCTCGTGTTTTCTAGCAGCTCCAGCACCGGGACCATCAGATCGGGGGGATTCACCCCACCCTCGATCCCCCCCTCCGCCCGTGGGGGGCTGCCCCAGCTGCCCCGGGCAGTGCTGCTGCCCTGGCCCCCGGCTGACCCGGGCTCTGGCGGGGCAGAGCCGCAGGCTGCAGGCACAGGCAAGGGCGGGGGGGCTGCTGGGGGGGCTATGGGAGGTGGTCTGCGTGGAGCTGCAAGGACGGGGGCTGTGGAGGTGGCTGTAGAGGGCTGCGTGGGTGGGGGCTGCTGTGGGGCTGTAGGGGAGGCGACTGGGGGCGT
>JAWWLV010000040.1:8925602-8936279 GCA_035041135.1 Platyrinchus mystaceus
CGGAGAGAAAAGCTGCACTGCTGCCCTCCAGGGGACCTCCAAAGGCAGAGGGGACACGGGGCCACCCATCCCCTTCCACCTCTGAGGAGCCACCAGCCACTGCCAAGCCCCACCTGGTGGCCCCCGGACCACCGCGGGTGCCCCTGTCCCGCCGCAGCAGTGGGACGGGCAGCGCTGTCCCCCAGCACAGGCCCCGCAAGGTGATCCCCTGGGTGCCCCCTTTGCCCGCACCCCCAGACCCTACCGGGGGTCCTGGGGTGCTCAGCACCAATCCTGCTGTGCCCATGCCCCTGCAGGAGCAGCGCATCGTGTCACCGGAGACGGACAGTGGCTTCGTGGGCTCGGAGGCCAGCAGGGTGTCACCCCCCGTGCACACCCCCGAGCACCGCCCCCCTGGCACCGGGTACGGCCCCACACCCTTCCTGCGGGAATTCAAGGGCACGGGCTGTCAGCTCTGTCTGCGGGGGACTGAAGAGGAGCAGGGGTGGGGGCAGAGGCTTCACGGACGTGGGTGCGGGGAGGGAGTGCTGGGGGGGTTGGAGAGGTGCAAGGTGGCCCATGGCTGGGGGATGAGCCATGAGGGCTCCCTGCATGACCCCTCTCATCCCCAGGACCCCCGGTTTGCTGGGACCCTCCATCCCCATCCCCACAACCCTCCGTGCCCCACGGAAGAGAGAGACAACCCCGCTTCCCTCCGAGACAGCACTCATGGGCATCTACCCCACGGGCGAGCAGGGGGGCACAGGGGGGCCCTGCCTGCCCCCCAGCAGCCCCTCACAGAGCAGTTCTCCCCCTCGCTGGGCTGGGAGCGCGGACAGCGAGGTGGGACCCGACCCTGGTGGTGATGGAGGTGAGTAGGCAGCACTTGGGGAGGGACGTGTCCACAGGGAGAGAGATTTGGGGGGGCCCTGGCCCTGGAGAGGGTGGAAAAACTCTGGTTTATGGTGTTCCCAAACCCCTTTGGATGCAGAACTGGGAATGTCTCCTGAGATTCTCTCTCCTGGGGCAGGGGGGAAACCCCCATTTCTCACACTGCCAACCATGACTCACTTTCCTCCCCAGCTCACACGGACTCAGAGATGGGAGACAGGAGCTGTGCCAGCACCAGTGGACACGCCCCAGCCATGGCCAGGAGGGTCCCTCCATCCCCAGCCCTAAACAGCCCCCCCCCATCCCCTGAAACACCGTCCCCCACCCTCCTGTCCCCCAACCTGCCGTCCCTCAACCCGGCTCACTGTGACCTGCTGGGCTCCCGTCTGGAGCGCGAGTGAGTGTCCATGTAACCCCAAACCAGACCAAACCCCCTCTGGGTGGCACAGGGAACCCCCCTCCAAAGGCACCCCCACATTCTACTGGGCAGCAGCACTTTCCCCTTCTTGGAGAGCCGGGAACCTTGCTGGGGCTGAGCCCTCCAAACTCATGACATGTGTGGTGGCTGAGACTGGACTCCGAGTCTGGACAAGCCCCAGGCTTGGTTTTGGGGAGCCTCACAGCCGCTGGGTGCTGGTGGTGGGGATGGGAGGGTCTGGGAGGGTGGGGCTGATCCTTCCCCAGGGCCCTGAGCCCTGTGGGGGTTGTTGGTGGCTGCAGACGCCCCTCAGCGTGGCCTCTGTCCCTCACAGCCAGGCCATCCGGGAGCTGCAGGAGGAGGTGTGGCGGCTGCGGCGGAGGCTGGAGGAGAGCCTGCGCCGCTCCCGCAGCTACCCCGAGGGAAAAGCCGCCCCCCTTGTCGCCCCGGCCAGGAGGCAGCCCGTGGGCAGCGCACCATCGTCCCCCCAGGACGCAGCACCATCGAGGTAGGTGGCGGGAGTGACATGGGGGGTGACACTGTGTCCCGTGGGCGTGGGGACTCCCCCAGCCCCAGCCTGTCCCACCTCTGCTGTGACAGGGAGAGGTTGGGCTTGGAGGGGACGGGCAGCTGGGTGTGTGGGGACACGGAGGGGTCTGGGTGGTGACAGCGTCTCTGTCCCCTCCGCAGGGAGCTGAGCCCCCCGGCGCGGGGCAGGGTGGCCCCCGGGGTCGCACCCACGCGGAGGGGGAGGTCGGCATCGCTGCCACGGGACAGGCCAGAGCTGGACCTCAGTAAGTGGGACCGCAGCGAGGTGGGGACAGAGGGGACAAGCCCCTCCCTGTACGCCCTTCCCGAAAAGGACTGGGATGTTGGTGGCACTGTGGGACTGCAGGGACCAGGCAGGTCCTGGTGGTCCCATAAGACCCCACAGTGGGTCCTGCAGGTCGGGCTGAGGCCCACCAGATCCCACCCCACTTCCCTCTCCTCTGCCACAGCCTCCGAGTTGGACCCCTCACCTGCTGGGCCCAGGGCACCCCCCTCCCTGCAGAAGCAGCCTGGGAGCCTCCCGGGAGCAGTGACATTCCAGGGACAGTACACAGGTGGGTGCTGATGTTGGTCAGTGCTGGGGGATGGGGTGGCCACCCCCACTTTGAGGTCCCCGGCCGTGCTCACGCTGGGTTTTGGCAGGGACACGGTACCAGCGGGGGACACCAAGTGCTGCCCCAGCACCCCGCGAGGAGCCGGGCACTCCGGGGTGCCCCCGGTGTCACAGGAGCAGGACATCAGCAGGTGAGTGGGGAGCAACCCTCAGCCCCTTCTGGCCTTCCCTACCACCTACTAACAGAGCTGCTAATGACATTCATTAATTAGGGAGGCTCAGGGACGGGGGGGAGTCCATTCCTCATGACCTGAGGCTCTCCCTCAGGTCAGACTCCTCTGCCCTGGGGCTGCAGCCACTGGTGTCACTGGGAGCAGTGGGAGCCTGTCCCAGGTGCCAGTGCAGAGCCCACCTTTGCAGACCCCCCTTTGTATCAATGCCCAGCCCAGCCCAGCCACCCCCCCCCCAAACCACTCTGCTCTTCCCAAACATCCTTTGCTTGTTCTGCACGGGACATTCCTGATTTCCTCTCTGCTCTCTCCATAGATGGATTCTGGGCGGGTGATGCCACCCAGCAGCCCCAGCACAGCACCCCAAGGAGGACGCTCTGCCCCACTTGCCGGGCACCCCTGGGCCCCCCCATGCCAGGCAGCAGGGACAGAGCCACGCACGGTAGGTGACAAGAGTGACACGTGCTCGGCACAGCCCATCCCTGCGTGGGGGTTGGGCAGGGAATGGCCCTCAGCTCCCTGGCACTGCTTGGGCACAGAAGTGACAGCAAGCAGTGACAGCCAGCAGTGCCACTTTTGGGCATGGGTGTTCCCACCCAGCAGTGGCTGCCCAGGGGGTGATGTCACCTGGGGCTGGCACTCCATGCACAGCCCTGGGGACATCCAGCACCCCTGGGGATTTAACCCCACAACCACCTTCCTCTCTCCCCACGGCAGAGCGTGGCTCTGGTGCCACATCCCCTCCAGACTCCCACGTTGGTCCCCGAGCCAAGAAGCCGGAGCAGCCCGGATTTTGGTACCTGGCAGCCGGTCCTGCTGCCACTGCTGCCACCGTCTGCCTCACCCCCATCCCCCTCGTGCCTTACGTGCCCTCCATGCTGTAAGGATGCTTTGTGGGCAGGTGGGGAGGGGGCTCAGGGTGGGTCAGCATTCCCCAGGGGTGCAGGGTGAACCCAGGAAGGGCTGTGCCCACTCCAAGGACCTGCTGGTTTGCCCAGAGATCCCATCCGGGTGGGAATGGGGTGACACAGCCACAGCTCCTTTGCGGAGGGGTCTGAGCGGAGGGGGAAGGTGCTGGAGGGTGGGGGTGGATGAGGCAGGGGAGAGGGGTGAAAACAAGGCAGAAGGGGGGCACAGAGCCTCGGGGGGGGGGCAACACTGACCAACATGTCCCCTTCTTCTTCCTCCCAGCTACTGCTCCCCAGCAGTACCTACCTCAGCCACGGCCGGGGTCCCCCTGCACCTCACCACGGGGCACCGGCGGGCACAGCGACCCCCCCGGGCACAGCGCGGCCACCGCTGCCTCAGCCTGGACCTGGAGGAGCTGGATGAGCTGAACTGGTCCCTGAGCCGGGCCGTGGAGGCTGCCCAGAGTGTCAGGGTGACCACCACCCGCATGAGCCGGGCACTGGCCGCTGAGCTGGGCCGGGCACGGGACCTGCGCAGCTCCTGCCTCTTCTGAGGGTCCCACGGAGCTCCTGCCTCCTCTGAGGGGCCTGGGGGGCTCCTGCCTCTTCTGAGGGTCCCGCCAGCACCTTTCAAACCATCCCTGCCCTCGTACCAGGCAGGGATGAGGAGGAGGAGGATGGTCCCCCCACCCATCAGCAGCCCTGCACTGGGTGCTCCCTGCCAGATCTGGGGACACCGGGGCTGGAGGCATCTCCAGGGGTCCTGTCCTGGCTCCCACCCTCTTCCTGCTTGCCCTGGAGTTCCTGAATTGCTTGTCTCTTTGTCTGTCTGTTTTCAGGACCACTCAAGCTGCAGGAGGGGAGAAGGTGTGGGCTGGGGTCTCCTGGGACCTGCAGCACCCTGGGAAATGAGCACCGTCCCCTGGGACCAAGCAGGTGGCCCCATTTCCCCCCCTAAGGCAGTGGCCACCCCAACCTAAGCACTTCTGGGGGTGCTGTGACCTGGTGTAGGTCCTGCACAGGTCAAGCCCCCCTTGGCAGCTGTGTTTACCTCTGTGCCTGCATGGACAGAAATACCTGTGATTCCCTATTCTACCCCTGTCCCAGATTTTAGGCCTCCTCTGGGGGCTCAACCCATGTGTCCCCCTCCTGCTCTGCCCTTGAACTTGAACCCAGCAGGATCCTTTCTGGGGAAACCCTTCTATTTGTGGGTTTTTTTGTGATTTATTTTTTCCTCAAGATAGCTAGTAAGCAGCTAAACCACTCTTTGAGGGTTGATTGATGATATATAATGTGTGTGTGTATATATATATGTACCTATATATGGATATATCCAGACAGAGATAAATCCATGTCTATCTATATTTAGATATATATCTCTAGAAAGACAGATAGAGATATATCTCTCTATATAAATCTGTATAGACACAGATCTGTATCTCTAGATGTATCTTTACACAGATACACATATGTATTTTGGTTTTCATTTCCAGCACAACCCTTAGGGCATTTGTGGGGCTTTTTTGACCATCCCTGGATGTGTCCGCCCACAGCATCATCCAGGCAGAAAATGAAATGAAGGATTTGGGGTTTTCCCCCTGGGATTCCCAGGGAATCCAGTCTGGCAGAGGGAAAAAATCACCCTGCAAGACTGAGCTGAGGGCAGATGTGGTGCTGAGGAGGGTCTGCAGAGCCCCTGTCCCTCACAGATGGGTTTGTAATGAGTTAATGCCTATTTTTTTTAAGGAATTCAATGTGGTCAGAGCAGCTTTTCCTGGGATGGGTCCACTCAAACCCCTCCAGCACTTCCTGTGGCAGCCCAGCTCTGTTTATCTGTAGGACCTACCTAAAGTGCCAGTGTCAAATGTATTTATTTTTGCTTTTATTTGTGGTACAGAGACCCCCATTTGGGGGGTGGGATCAGTGCCACCCCCAGTGAGTTACTCAGATCCGAAGCTTTCCTGAGCTCTCCCTGAGCCTGATCCTACACCAAACCCAGAGGGGACAGGGAGGGGGTGGGAATGGGGCTGCCCCCACCCCACTGCCCTTTTTGGGGGGAGAGGGGTGGGTTGGGGGGATTTTAAAGAGGGTTTCTGTGGCTCTGGTTGTCTCTGCTCATGCCTGTGTCCCAAACTGGAAGCTGTAACCCCCCCCCCCGCCCAGCCAGGGTACGATGGCAGCTAGTGGGAAGCACGTTTAACTATCCCAAATGCAGCAGCCAGGAACGAAAGGATGGTTTTTTTTAACTTATCCCCTATTTTTTAATGCCCAGCAGAGCCACTGGGCTGGTATTTTGTACTAAGAAATCACCTATTTTTGAAGGAAATAAACGTGGTTGGATGACTTTGCGTGCTTATTTTCCTTTCCAAAGCCATTTCTCGGGGGAGTTTTGGCATCACCACACCAGGATCCCTCTCCTGGAGGCGTGTGGGGTTTGGTGGGGTATTTCCCTACACCTTTTTCCCTGTTTTCCTGGCCCCCAACGAGTGGCACAGCACAGCCCCAGTTGCACTAGGGATGGAGATCGCTTTTATTTAGTCACTCGAGTGCTTTAGTACAGAAGAACAGATATACAGAGATGATACATGTTTGTGCTTCAACACTTTCAAACATTTAGATTCCAGTAATTTCAAGGTAAACAAGTTCCAAGACAGACTAGATTATTTTTTTTTAAAGTTTTCCTTTTTGATAAATTATTTTTTATATAAATAACTGTAACAGAAAAAAAAAATAATGTCCAACATACAAGATCCTGAAGCATTTGCATCGCTAAAACCAAGAAGGAACAAAAAAACGGGCTGGGAGGACCGAGGGGGAACCAACAAATATCAGTGCAATGATACAGCCTTTGCCCTAAAAATATATATTTAACTTTATGGGCAAGGAGCAGACGGGGAGGAAAGGGGGGGGCTAACCACCAACGAGGCAAGAAAGAGCAATTTGGGGGAAGGAAAAAGGGGGTCACAGCCTTCAGGGGGAGAGAGAACAAAACCATAAGACCCCAAAATATTGCAGTGCATCTAATGGCAGGGGCAGGGGAAGGGGGGGGGGCAATCCAGGGGGTGGAAAATAAAAAAAAAACCCAAACAATTAAAATCAAAAGGTTTGGGGAAATCACTATACACCAAGCTTGTAAGAACGTCACAAGACACAGTCATTAATATACACAGAGTCCAGAGGGTTTGGGGGGGGCCTGAAGGGTTAGGGAGGCTTGGAGGGTTTGGGATGTGGGTTGAATCCAGAGGGTTGGGGAGGCCCCAAAGGGTTTGGGAAAGGGGCCCAGAGGGTTTTTGGGAGAGGCCTCAGGGCGACGGCACGCTCAGAAACGCTTCACCACGGGACGACACGAGCGGGGCCGGGCACGGGGCACTGAGCTTCCTTTGGGATGGATGGAGAGGTATCCATGGGTAGATATTATATATATATATATAAAAAAATAATTTTTTATATATATATATTTTTTAAGGAGTCCCCAGAGAGGGGGAGGTCAGGCTGAGCAGGGCAGAGCAGTGGCCGTGCAAGCGAAGGAGCCCCATCTCCGAGTTCTGACCGTTTTGGTCCCTTTTCACATGGGAATTGCCACACAGTGTGAAGCCTCCTGGCTGCACCCCCTTCACACCCCCACCCACCCCCGGGCACAGCTGGAAGGGGCTCCCACCACCCCAAAAAGCCATGGGACAGCAGATGGTGGTGAGGACCCCCCCATCCAGTGCTGGCTGGAGCGATGTGGGCTGTCCGTCCATCCATCCTTCCACCCACACAGGACCCCAACGAGGAGCAACTTCCCCCAAAAAACGGTGTTTTCCCACCATATTCACTAGCAATGGGCAGATGGTTACTCAGCAATGAGCTCCTGGGCACTTCCCACGGCTGCAGCTACAAATATATAGATTTTTTTTTTCCTTTTTCTCTTAAACACAATGCATCCATTTTCTTAATATATATATATATATTATTTTTTTTTTTGGCTGTTGTCCCCTCCCTGTGGATAAAATGAGACGGGGAGGAGGGGGAGGCAGCGGGAGGGGAGGGGTCAACACAAGAACAAGAGAGAAGCTGTGCCCAGTGGGTGCAGGGTGGCACCCGGGGCCGGGCGCCCGGCGGGGACGTGGGTCGGCATCGAGTGGTGACGGCGTTTCCTTTTAACTGCTGCTCTCTTCCTCTGTTTTATTGAGCTTCTTCAGCGTGTCCAGCAGTTTCTGTGGGGTGAGGATGTGCGTGGACCCTGTGGGAGCAGAGGAAAAGGGGTGGGGGGGGTGGGGAATCAGTGACGGTTTTGGGACCACCCCCGCCCCGTTGCGCCACGTTCCCGCTGTCCCGGGTCCCCCTTACCTGGCGGCGCCGGCCCCGCGCCGCTGGAAATGCTTGCGGGGAAATGCACGTCTGTGGGGAAGGGGAAGGGGCATGTGGGGGCAAGGATAACGGGAAAGGGGTGGAGAGGGAGGGATGAAGGCGATGGATGGAGCTGGCGGGATGAGGGAGGGGCCGGGAGGTGCCTGTGCAGGGGGGTCGTGGCAGTGCGGGCACTACTGGAACCTTCGGGAATGCAGGAGGGCGAGGTAGGGGATGTTGGTGGGCAGCAGGGAGCAGCTGGCACGGAGGGACATTCCATAGGTCTCCGGGGAGCAGCAGGCATGGAGGGACATTCCATAGGTCCCCCAGCCTGCGCAGAGCATCCTGGGGACAGAGGGGTGGCTGGGAAGGGGACGGGTGAGAGGGGAGGAAGAAAAGGACTCTCGCCTTCTGTGCACCCAGCACGGTGACAGTGGGGTCCCCACCACGCTGCCCACACCAGCACACAGGGGAGTCCATGGTGAGTCTCACCAGGAAAACCACCAGCAGCTAAACCCCAGCAGAAGGTCTGGGGGGTCTACAAGGTCAGGGGGCTCCTGCCCATCCAAGGGGTTCAACTGCCGCAAGAGCAAACCTGAGCTGCCTGGGGAACCAGAGGTCACGGCAGTGCCCAGCCTGTGCTGGGGGCTCCACCTAGGTGTGCCCACTGCTGCTTGCTCTTCCCCGGGCACTGAACCCCCAGCCCTGCTCCAGGAGCATCATCCTGGGGTGTTCCATCCCCCTGCCCAGCCCTGGGACGCCTCCCTGGGCAGGCAGGACCCCAAACCCGCCCCCAGCCCTGGCGAGGGGAGGACTCATGGCATGAAGGAGCCGGCCAGGCCCGGCCAAGAGACATGGCAGAGGGGTGATGGAGCGACACTGGAGGCTTTTCCACCTGGAAGGAGGAACCGCAAGCATTTTCTTATCGGAGAACCCACCAGAACCCAAAACAATAATCAAAGAAAGGAGCACCGGAAGAATCAAAGAAAACCCTTCGGGGAGGAAGAGTTTCTTTTTTCATTAGTAAGCTGCCTTTACTTGGTTTTCTTTGGCTCACTCCATTGCTGGAGCCTGATCCTCAAATGATACCCTAGTGGAGTCCCTGAAGTCGGGGTGCCTCAGGTCCATGAGAAATTTGGTGGGAGTGAGAATGTGAGTAGAACCTGCAGGAGAACAGAGCGGGGCTGACAGCTGTGCCAAGGCTCCCCACCACCACCACCACCTGTTTTTGGGGTGAGGAAGGATGCAGGTGGACCCAGAGCATCGTGGGCACATGCAGGGGATGGTCCCCGGAGAGAGGCAGGATGGGATGGGATGGAGCTGGAATGGGTGTCCAGTGACAGGGGGACACACCCATGGGCAGCAGGAGGTCATGGAGATGGGATGCTGCTCCCAAGGAGCAGATGAGATGCCAACAACAGGCTCCACCAGCCATCCTGGGCAAGAATCCAGGGACCAGGAATCCAGATGAGACGCTGAGAGAAACCTGCCCCTGCCCTACAAGGTGTGTATCCAAGCTGTGCTTCCCAGAGGAATTTTAGGGCACCTAAAAGCTCCTTGCTAACATCTGGTAGAGCTTCCACTGTGTCCTCTCTGCCTGACCCACAGCTCCTCTGGGAACATATGGGACGCTGAGACTGAGTACACAAATGTCCTGTTGTCCCGGGCCCTCAAGAGGGCTGTGCCGAGGATTCTCCTCCTGGGAAGTTCAGGGGCATGAGCTGAGCTGCAGGTTTCACCCCTCTGATGCCTGCCTGAGGTGAGGGACCCAGTGCTGGGTTTACTGCCACCCGTGAGACCTTGTCCTGCACAACAGGAAAACACATCTCCGTTCGCACACCTCGTGGTTTGCTTTTTCCTTTCCTCTAATGACCCCAAGAATGAGCAACACAGGTGCAAACAGGAGCAATCCGAGTGCCAAAACCTCCTTCCCTCTCACCCAGCCCTGCTCAGGCCAAACCAACCAGGGAGACAAAGAAACAGGGAGCCAAAATGAGGATGGGTGGGTGGAGTGACGCAACCCGGATGGGAGCGACAAGGAGAAAACCCTTCCGCTGAGTTCCAGCTCCTGCAGACGTCTGGAGCCGGGAACGGGCGGGATGGAGCGTGGGATGAGCACAGGCAGCACCCAGGGGTGGGCACGGGGGTCCCCACTCACCTATTAGCACCTCCCACTTGCCGCTGGCTTGTGTCACCTCGTAGGCGCAGCGCATCTCGTTCATGCTCACCCCGCCCAGGATGAAGATGATGAGGCGGGGCCCGCTGCGGTACTCGCCAGGAGCCTTGTTCTTGTGCCAGTGGCCGTAGCGGGCACTGAGGGAGGAAGAGGAGGGTGAAGGAGGGTGAAGGAGGGCACGAGGCACCACCTCTTCACTAAAGGGCACATTGCTTTGCTCCCAGGTGGAGTGCGGTTTTCCAGCGGTGAGCGCTGCTCGCGGTTATGGGTAGGGAAAGTGAGGCACAGGATGGCAGGAGGGAAGCTGAGGAATGGGATGACTGAAGGGAAAATCAGGCATGGGATGCCTGGGGGAAATGGAGGTATGGGATTCCTGTAGGGAAATGGAAATGCAGGATGTCTGGAGGGAAGCTGAGGAATGGGATGCCTGAATGGAAATGGACACACAGGATGCCTGGGGGAAATGGAGGTATGGGATGACTGAAGGGAAACTGAGGCATGGGATGCCTGGGGGAAATGGAAATATGGGATTCCTGTAGGGAAATGAAAACACAGGATGTCTGGAGGGAAACTGAGGAATGGGATGTCTGTAGGGAAATTGAGATACAGGATGATTGAAGAGGAAATCAGGCACGGGATGT
>JAWWLV010000040.1:8939597-8954343 GCA_035041135.1 Platyrinchus mystaceus
TGTGCCGGGGGCAAACTGACCCCTGTGGTGTGGTGCCCTCCCAAAGAAACCCATTTCCCCAGCCCTGGGTGTAGGGCTGACACCCCACAGCCATCTCCCCCCATCAGGGACCTGAGCACCCTTGTCCCTTTGCAGAGATGCCCCCAGGAGACTCCACCATGAACCAGCCCATGGCTGAGCCCCCTGGACGCCCATCCCTGGCTTGGCAGATGCAGCCAGGTCACCTTATCACCCGTGTTCATCCTTTTGCTTGAAGAAAATTCCTTCAGGGACCGGGTCACCTCCCTGGGGAGAGGAGCAAGGCAGAGCTGTGAGCAGGGAGGGGACCCTCACAGAGGGCTGGGTAGTAATGCCAAGCCAATGTCCCACCCAGATGGCAAAGAGCCCGTGGGGACACTCACTGGGACACCTCAGCGATGTGTTTGTGGCGCAGGGTGACCCACAGGTCATCATCCTCATCCAGGAGAACCTCCTTAATCCGGGCCTCTCCAATGCCACTTGTCTCGTACCTGGGAAGAGGGGAGGGAGTGTCATGGTGGGAACGGGGCTGAGGGGGCACACAGCCCTCTCATTGCTTGGGCTTAGGGAGATGGGGGACATGGGGGGACACTGTGGCTCTTCCTGGATCTGCCAGCAGCAAGGTGAAGTTATTTCAACTCTCACATTCTTGTACCCCTTCACCTACTAAATGTTGGGAAGGGGCCAAGGGCTGAAGGCTGGAAAGGCCCCTTTTGTCCCAGTCCTGCCCACACCACCTGCCAGACTGCAGGCAGGACTGGTGCCTCCCAATGGATGACTTGTGATGGACAGAGGGATGCTGAGCTTCCAACCCCTGCTGGAGGGCTGGACTCGGGGGGGCCCACAGGGGTGGTGGGGATGGCAGTGCTGCACTCACTTGTAGACATCGTTCTCGATGGGCAGCAGGTCGTAGCTCATGGCCTGGAAGGTCAGCTCGTGCAGCACCGGAGAAGCGGGATCAAAGCCACGGTCCAGGATGAGGAGCTGGGAGCGAGCCTTGTCTGGACCCTGTGGAGCCAGGGGAGCTGTCAACACCAAGGCTGGGGGTTCCACCAGCCCCACAGGCCCTCAGGAGAAGCTGGGGCTGTTCTGGGGTCTGTGACTGCCATGGGGCAGAGCTCGAGCGGGACTTCAGGAGCGAAGCATCACCCCAACACCCTCCCCTGGGGCACCATCCCCACTCACCTCGCCCATGGTGGGGTCATCAGCCTTGTAGGCGTCCAGCTTGTCCTGGATGAGCTGTGCCAGCATGGCATTGTCCTTGTAATCCCTGGGGGAGGCAGGGGAAGAGCTCAGCTCCCCAGGGCATGGGATGAGGAGGTGATGTCGTCTTCCCTTGGCTCATGGGAGAGGGACCTGAGCAGGTCTGGTTGCCCATTCCCACCTCTCCTTGCTGAGCTCCACTTTGCCATGGCACCACTTAAGTCCCAACTCCCCCCAGCTCTGCAGAGCATCAGTTCTCAGCCTGTTTACCCTGAGCACAGATGTCTGTCCATCCCTCCATCCCCTCGCCCTGCGCAGCACCGGGCACAGCACGGCCTCAGCCCTGCCCCACGCTGGGCACATTCCCAGCTCCCTGGTGCTGCTGGGGGAGCGGGGCAGGTCCCAGGGGTGTCCCAGGGGTGCCCCCACGCTGCCCTTACCCCCGGTACCGCACGGCTGGGTACTCCTTGAGCGTGGCACAGAGCGTGGCGATCTGCTCCGCCAGCCGCTCCAGGATCGGGTTCTTCATCTGCGCCTTGTGGGGGCTGTAAAAGCTCTGGAAGGAGTCAGCTGAATCCAGGGAGTAAACCTGGGGGGGTGGGAGGGAGGTCAGAGGGGGTGTCTGGAGGAGAGCAGCCCTGGGTGGGTTTGGGAACCAGATTCATGTCCAGACACAGGGCCCAGCTGAGCCCGAGACAGGGCAGCCAGAGCTCAGTGTTGCTCAGGGCATCCCTCGGGCTTTCAGCTGCCAGCTCCGGGCCCTGCTGCCTTCCCCAGCTCCAGCTCTATGGCACAGTCCCTACCCATGGGTACCCCCCAGGTGAGCAGAGCAGGCAGGAGACCCCCTAGCCATAGCAGTCACCTGCTCCCAGGCAGGGAATCAGAGACCCAGGGATGGGACATGGGAACACACTGCTCCCCAGCCGTGCCCCCAGTAACAACCAGAAACCAATTTGGCTGCACATATTGATACCAAGAGATGACACTCCCCAGAAATGCTGAGGATTGAAGGGTTGATGGCACAGTGGGGCTGGCAACATCTGTCCCCCTGGACCCCTGTGTGCCCAGCAGGGGCACATGGCACAGGGCCAGCTCCCTGGTGCCCTTGGCTGGTGGGGAGGCAGAGCTGGCCAACAGCAGCTGCTGGCACAGGGCCAAGGCAGGGCACCAGCCAAATCCTCTGGGGGCGGATCAGCGTGGGAAGTAATCAGAGGAGACAGGGAGGAAGGGCTGAGCCAGCCAAGGAGCCAGCCCGGGATGCAGAGCTGTTACACAAACCCCCACGGGCTGGAGAAGGACCCAGAGCACCCCCTGGCTGTGCCATCCCCTGCACCAACCCAGAGGGGACGGTCCCAGCCCGGCCTCACCTGGGACTCGGAGGGGAGGAAGGCAATGTTGATCTCCGTCAGGGTTTTGATGACCTTGGCGGCGCGGGACTTCACCAGCTCGTTGAACAGGGCGTCCGGACAGGCTGTGAGGGGGGGAGGAGGGGAGGGCTCAGCATCCCTCCATCTTCCCTCTCCCCTCCATCCTCCATCCCTCCATCCCTGTTTGCTTGCACCCCATTGATGACCTTCCCCCTGCTCTGGGTACTCACAGTCAGTGAAGAAGACGTGGGCAGCTCTGTACTTGGAGGTGGGGGGATCCTTGAAGTCGTTGATGAGGGAGTGGATGGACTGGAAGAGAAAGGGATCAGCTGGGCTGGGCAGGGTGGCACCCTGAGCATTTCAGCAGCATCACCCAGCATCCTCCCTCCTGGCACAGGGGGAGCTCTGCACCTCCATCCCACTGCCCCAGAGGCACCACCGGCCTCGCTGCAGCCATGATGCTTCCCACGGGCACAGCTGCCCATCCCAGCACGGACATCCCACCAATGTCTGCCAAATTCCCTGCACCCTACCCTGTGTCCTCACCTTTTCAGAGGGGGTGATGAGATAAACGGCCTCCAGGCTGGGCAGCGGCTCCCGGCGCTTGTTGATGTCTTCCACAACTGGGGGGAAAAACAGGGATCGTGGCAGGGACCAGTGTGGGCAGGGGCACTTGGATGGCCCACGGTTGTTGGATACCCCCCAGCAGCACAGGGGATATCAGGGTTGTTGCACATCCCATGGCAGCACAGGGCCAGCCCTGCCAACCCCTCCATGTCCAAAACACCCCCTGGCACTCGCCCCTGCCCACCCAGGAGATGCACCCACCCCATCCCAGCCCAGTGGTCCCTGCTGGGGCTGTGTGTGTGGGCACCTGACCAGGTCCCAGGGGCCATGGATCTGTCCATGCTGCTGTTCCCTTGGTTTATCTTCACATTCCTTGCCAGAGGGGACCACTTGGGGGTGATGCTGTGGCTCTACCCAAGCTGGGGCAAAATCCCATTGCCCCCAACACCTCCCAGTGCCCAGCCTGAAGTTTCCTTCTCCTTTCTGAGTGTTTCAGGGAGCTATTTATTTACAGGGCTGCCATAAAACACCACCTGGTCTCCTCCTTGGATTGAGGTCCTGCCAGGAGACAGGGTGTTCTGGCTGCTGCAGCCCCAGCAGGCAAGGAGGGACCTGTGGAACACCAGCCTGGCACCAAGAGCTGCCCACGAGCGATGGGAGGTGCTGTGGCTCCATCCCAAGTGGGATAGGGCTGGGTGGGGGCTGTGTCAACTGCCTTGTGCCAGCCTGGAGATGCCTCTGGTACAGAGGAAGGTTCTGCCCATGCCACAGGGACGTTTGTGGGCTGCAGGGAGCTGGTACTCACTGGTTATGCCCTCTGTCATGATGTCTGTCATCTTGCAGCAGGAGGAGAGCATCCGCATGCTGAGCTGGTCCACCACCAGCACCTGGGGAGAGGGGCTGTGAGCAGGGGGGGAAGGCACGAGCTGCCCTTCCCCACCCTGGGGAATTCCCTGCCTGCACCTGCTTCCTCCCCAGCACCCTCCTCCTCCTCTCCTGGCCCCCCCCAGGTTTGGTGCTCACCTTCCATTCCCCCTTCTTCTTCACTTTCCGGATCACATCGTGCATAATCTCTGGAAGAAAAGGGAATATGGGGAAGGGTGAGCACCCCAGTGTCCACCCTGGAGCACCCCAAGGTCTGTCAGCAGCAGTGGGGGCTGCACCAGAGGCACCAAAACCCCCCACCCATGAGCCCCAGTGCCTTAATTGGGAACGTGGGGAGTGAGCCCCAGTTCCCCAGTGCCTGAACTGGGGATGTGGAGAGGGGATGGGGGTGTTTTTGGGGTGCCCAGGGAGGGTCAGTCTCTCCCCCCAGCCCTGTTTTTCTCTCATGCTTGGGACTAACAGGCAGAGCCCAGGTTGATGGGTCTGGGGGTCCCTCTGGGGAGCCTGGGGGCCACCCCACACATCTCAGCCCCTAATCCAAAGTGCCAGGAAAACAACAGCAGCTTAAGAGCTCCTTTTAGAAACAAGAATCAAGCAGCCTGAGCCTGTTCCTTGTAATCCCTCACAATCCCATTTCACCTCCCGTGGCTGCCAGGCTTATGCAACCAGCTGGGACAGCAGGGACCCCCTGCACCCCAGGGACCCCTGGGGGTGTAGCATGAGGAGGTGGCCCTGGCAAAGGGATGGGGATGTCACCTTTGGGGCTGAGTTGCAGGAAGGGGGTTTCAAGCCTTGCCAGAGTCGGTACTTGCCCTCCTGCCAAACAGCTGTGCTGCCTAAAGATCTGTTCTGGGAGATGAGAGGTGCCTCCCAAACACTGAAGGTCCCCTTTGACCCTGGTGTAGGAACCATCACCCCTCATAGAGCAAGGATGTGCCAGCTGAGCCTGAGGAAAAGAGGCTCTGCCATGTCCTTGTGCAAAGCTTCTCCCTGGATTGCATCCCCGGAGGGTTTTGCTCTGACCCCCCCTGGTCCCAGGGACAGGGATGGAATTGCCCAATTAAAACCCAATTAAAAAATGTTTCCAAATCAGAAAACAGAGGTGTGAGCATCCCACTGCTGAGGGTGCCACCCTGCCAGCCTTGGAACCCTTCTAGTGGGAGTCACCCCCAGGGTAAAGCCCAGCACTGGTGCCAGCAGGGATAAAACAGGAGCCTGTGAGAGTCACTGTCTGTCTGTCCTGCTGGAAAACCTGGAGGCAGCCATTCCTCCCACTGCACATCCACCTCCTTCCCAGCAACATCTGCCTCAGGGAAGCCCCAGAAGGGCCTTGAATTCGAGGTCCTGCCTGCCCTTGGTCACTCTTCAGGGGCAAAGGGGGTGCAGGGCAGCTCCAGGCTGGGAAAGGGGGATGGAGGGTAACTGGGTACTGGAGCTGGGCACTACCGGGCAAAGCCCACCTAGATTCAGTCACTCACACAGCAAACAAGTGACCCAGTCACTGTCCTTGCCACGGGCAGGAGCTGCAGTGAGGGCTGCCTGTGCATCCCAGTCCTGCTCCCTGGTGCCTTGCTGGCACAGGAGCATGGCTGGGAAGGAGGGATGTGCTGGCATCCCTCCCCTCCCCTCCATTACTCACGTTTGGCTCCTTCCCCAGAGCAAGGATCCAGCAATAAGTGCTGTTTACAAGGCTCCATCCCACCCCACAGCCCCAATCCCAGCAAAGCATGGGGGGCCAGGGTGGTGCACCATGTGCCAGGCAGAGGTACCAGCTGGGAAAGGGGCAGGAAGAAACAGCAGGCAGGAAAAAAAATCGTTTTTCAGGAAGAGATCCTGAGATCCTGCCCCTGTGATGAGAATGCTGCCATGATCCAGGGCTGGGAGGAAGGAAGGGAGGAAGGAAGGAGGTAACGAGCATCCTGGGGCCCAGGGGAAGGTGCTGGAGGAGCAAAGGCTCCCATGGGTTGGTCCTGTGGTGCTCCACTTGCTGTGGTGAGGGAGGGATGGGGGGCCCAGGGCAGTGAAGCCCAAAAAGGGCTCCCAAATTGCTGCCTCAGCCACTCCTGAGCTTGTCCTCACTGCAGGGGACATTTTGTCTCCAGTGCCCGGCTTTGCGGGAATGCTGCGTCCCCTCTGCACGTGGATGGGCTGAGCTGGCTGGAGGATGCTCGGAGGGGGGAGCATCTGCCTGGCTGCAAAAAGTGCTGTCCTGTCCCCCAGCCCCACCCTGGCACCAAGATGGGCCTCCCAGAGCAGGAACTGGGTGCCTCAGAGGGTGATTGCTCTGAGCTTTGTGGTTTTAGGGTGTTCATGCCCCGGTCAGGATGGGCCCCCAGGCACAGCTGTTCCCTACACTGATGTCCTCTCAGATTTGGCTGCCAGAGGCAGCTCAGAGCCGAGGCAGAGTTGGGAAAGAGGAAGATCCACAGAGCATCCTCCAAAGAGGCTCCAGGCTCCTGCCAAAGGGTACAAACTTGAGATGAGTGTCACATTTGGAGGACACATGGCCATGAGCTTCCCCTCCTGGGTGTCCTTGCAGCAGCCATCAAACCCCCAGTTTAGGGAACAGTGGTCTCCGTTCCCAGGGGAAATGGCAACTCCTCCATTCCCTGAGGTCCCCAAGTCACTCCAGGCCACCTCCCAGCAAGTGGTGCCCTCACATTCCTCATCAGTGGGTCAGATGTTGCTGCCCACATCCCCAAATGGTCCCCAAACAGTTTTTGGGCTCCAGCATCAGCTGGTGATGTTCACAGTCAAGCTTTTCATTTTGGAGATAAAACCAGGTTTTAGGAGGAAAAAATACTATGAGCAACTCATGCAGTGCCTCCAGCACTTGGCTCGTCTTGACCTACCACGTCACATCTATTCCTTCAGGCTGGAAGAATTTTAATTCCAACTTCTACCAAGAAATCTACCACACAGACAGCTCTGGACTCCTCCCCCAACAGCAGAGCCTATGGATAGGGCAGGACAATTCCCCTGTGGGATGGACAACCTCTGGAGCAATATGGCCCTAAAAGTTCTGCTCTAACCATGCAGGTGACATTTTAGAGACCCACCACATCTTCACGGGACCCACCACCTCCCCAGCCCAGCCACCTCCTGCAGTGAGACGTGTTCTTGGGGTGACACGTGGCATGGAAATGACCCACTGCATCGTTTCCAAGCGGGGCCAGAAGTTGGTGACACGGTGGCCTAGTAGGACGTGAGCCCATCCATCCCTCCAAGAGGCTTAGCCCAGGTTATTTATACTGAGCTGCCTGGGCAGCCTTTCCCCAGCCCTGCCTTGTCCTGCTTGCTCATGGAAACACCACCTGGACCCGGGGGAAGAGGGAGCATCCCCTCCATGGCTGGTGCCCACACCAACAAAGCTGTGGCCTGTGCTGAGATGGACCATTTTGAGATGCTCCAAGGCCATTACCCTGCTTCAGAACGAGCCTGGAAGCTGATGAGCAGCCCTGACCTCCACTGCTGGAAGCAGTAAAGCCTTGTCCCTGCCACCGCCCCACCCTGGGACACCAGGCCAGTGGGGGATGCTGCAGCCAGGGACATTCCAGCTTTAGTGCTGGCCCCAGCCTGTCCCACAGCAGCAGTGGTGGCCAAGCCCTTCCCTCCTGGAGCAGTGAGACCCAACTCCTGCTGCTCAGAAACGCTCCTCTGCTGCCACATCCTGGGACCTCACCACGGCCTGACGTGGCACAGGAAGATGGAGCTGCTCTGTGGGCATGGGCTGCCCAAGGTCCTACAGGAGATGAGTGGTCCCAGCCATGGGCCTTTCCCTCTCCTCATGTTTTGGGATCCCAAATCCCCGAGCAGCTCCGGAGAGCCGGATCACGGAAATCCACTGTGAGGTTTGCTCAAGACCCACTTCTCCTAAAAAGCTGTCAGGCTGCATCTCCCAGACGAACACGTTTGGCTTTGGGTTGGCCTGGCAACTGCTTTTGTGCTGGTTCATTAACTCATTGCTCAAGACAGTGTGAATGTTACACTGATACAACCATGTCTGGAAGTAGCAGAGCACGTCCCTACCTCCCAACATCCTCAGCCACGGCTCTCCAAGCACCATCCCCAAGCTGTCCCAAATAAAACAGGCATCACGGACCACAGGCTGACAGAAATGGCCCTCAATGACCATCAGCCCCATCCAGCACATGGAGAATGACTTCACTGACAGGAGGCCAAGCCCAGCTGATGTCCTTCAGCACAGCTAAGAGCCACCCAGGGATGGTCTGAGTCTGGAGATTGCTCTGCCCACAACCCAAGCAAGTCTCAAACTCCCCTCCGGCAGACCATGAACACCCACTTATCTCACTGGATTATGCCCACCTGGAGACCTCAGCCTTCCTGGGGGACACATTCCTCACGTGGGAACCTGCTGCTCCAGCTGCAGTAAGTCCTGCACGGGCAGAACTGCCCAGGCTGAGCTTCATCCTCCTCTCCCCAGCCCTGGACGAGGCGAACTTTGGTATTTCCACATCCAGAGCAGCACCACACTCTCCCTCCTGACTGCTGGTGTAAGTGCCACGTGTTGAAGCCACACTGAGCAGTGTTTGTGCTGCTCTGGGGACCTGCGTGGTGCTGCTTGGGGCTCCAGAGTCACGGATTAGTCACGCTAATCGTAGTAACCTGCGATTAATTCCTCCTTTCCCTATTTGCACTGCTTTCCTGGAGGATCTCTGTATTTATACCTGCTGGCCACAGCCTTGGGAAACCTGCACAGCCTGGAGAGGAGGAGGACAGAGACCTGGAGGTCTTGAACTCTGGAAGCTGAGTAACACACGCAGTAGTAAAAAAAGAGAAATGAAATGCCCGATGACTCCCATGAATCACTCTGACTGCCCTGGAGAAACAAGGGTAAAAATCACAAGGGTTTTCACTGCAGCATGAGGCACGTGGTGGGATTGTTGGGATGTCCTGTGCAGGGCCAGGAGCTGGACTTTGATGATCCTTGTGGATCCCTTCCAGTTCAGGATATTCTATGATCACTCCTGGCAATTTCCTTGGGTCTGCACAAGGATCTGGTTGTTTAGCAGGGTTCCTCTGTTCAGGTAGATCCAGTGACCCACAGACCTTCAAGTCTCTGCTGAAGGCATCACCCTTCCCTTGTGCTTGTCCTCTCCCTCCAGGTGTTTCCATCCCCAGCAGATGCTGTACCTCACTGTTGGTGGCTGTAGGTGCTGATGGTGTGCTCGATGTCAGTGGTGTTTCAGTGCCAAGAGGAGCCCAGAGCTCTCCTGCCGCAGGAGAGCACACCTGGGGTGTCACAGTGACCTGGAGGGGAGGTCACCTTCTCCCAGGGGTAGGTCACCCTCTCCTACAAGTGTGACTGTGACTTTCTGAGCTGGTTCTGCTCTGTCTTGAACCACAGCAGAGAAAAAACCCAACACACTGGGGCTCTTCAGGCTGGGCCTGGTGGGAATCCAGGCTGGGCTGTGCCCACAGACACCGGGGACGGGCTGAAGGGTGGCTGAGCTGCTCCAGTTCCCAGTGGTCTTCACTGTTCCTTTAGTGGCCCAAGGTCAAACCCTCTGATGGGCTCCAGAAAAGACCCTCTAGCACACGTGTCTGTGACATCCATGTGTCTGTGTGTGCACAGGGTGATGTGGGAGCCCACAAATCACTGCACCTTCAGCCTGAGCTATTTTTGGACTCTCCAGAGCCAAGTTCCTTCCCTGCGCTGTGAGTTGGTGGACGCAGCATCTGCTCCTCAGCGTGCAACCAAAAGCCATGTGACGATGATTCTCCTTTCAAATGTGTTGATTTTGTGGCAGGAGGGAGGGAATCTCTGCCGGGACATTCTCCCCGAGAGGTGCAGGGGATTTAGACCCAGGCCTTACTTTTCAAGAGGGAAATAAGTCCTCTGTGGCAGTGGCTTTTCCAACCTTGCAGACACTGGTGGGTGGATGCAGACCTGCCAAACTGAGCGTTGTCACTCTTGGTCACCTTCCATGCTCACATATGGGCGAGTGTTTCTCAGCCCCAGGTGGAGACTGTGGTTTGGAGACTGAAATTGCTCTGCAATGCCTGTGGAGGTGAGTCCTGAATTTTGCATCTATTTTTTCAAGCTTTTCCAACTTACAGCTGGCACTGGAGGCGAGACAGGTCCTGGTGACAGAGCTACAGGCCCCAGCAGAGGCTTTGCCAAGTTTCCTGTACCGTTCCTGGCAGGTTGGTGGGCTCCCAGGAGTTGGGGACTGAGAGGGTGGGCTGCCCAGGATGCAACTGGCTTCAGGGTCTGCTCCCATCCAAGGTGAGGGCAGGGCACAGAGACCTCTCCTCCTCAGCCATCCACCTCTCCATCAGGCTGGGATCATGCCCATGCAGGCAGGAGGATCCATGTGCATCCCTACAATGGTCCCACTGGCCCAGGAGCCCTGAGCCCTTCACCGCCTGCTCTTCCTCTGCTTGGCAGAGACCTTGCCAGACCTGGGGCAGCACACAAACTGTATCCTGGGCACTGAGCTGGGCTCAGAGCACCCTCCATGAGCAGCATTTGGGCCTGGAAGGCTCCCTGTGCCCACAGCACAGGGTACCGGGAGCTGTGAGGTGCCCAAGCAGCTGGCTGAGTTGCGTAGCAGCCACCCTGCAGCAGGTCCCCAGGGCTGTGCCCCGGGGCTGGCAGTGCCCCAGCCCTGCCTGTGCCTCCTCCCTGTCCCTGGAGGTGCAGCACAGCACGAGCCTGGGACCCTGAGTCATCATGTCCCAGCACGGGCCAGGCAGGGGTGGGCCCTGGAGGGGCACAGAGGGGGACACGGGGTGAGGTGATGGGAACAAGAGTGACAGGGCAGGCAGTGGGTGCTGCCCGTGGGTGCTGGGAACCTCGTCCAGGAGGGATTTAGCCCTGGGGCTCCTCAGCGTGGCCCTGGCAGGAGGCACCTGGCACAGGTCAGCTCTGTGGGAGGCTGCACAGGTGAGGATGCTCCGTGGGAGGATCAGCTGGTGTCCTGGGGGAAAGGTGTTCTCTTGCTGTCTCTGCAAGGCAGCAGGGCACTTCCTTATCCCAGGGCTCCTCCGCTTCTCCCGGCTGGCCCTGACAGCAACAGGAGCAGGAGAAGCCTTTGGGGAGGTTGAAGGGGTGCAGGGTTTTGGGATCCAGCGCCTCCACATGCTCCAGCCACGTGTCCTGCAGCAGCCCCCCACGGGTGCAGGCACTGCCCAGGGGTCACCCCTGCAGCACAGCCCGTCTTGCCTCACTGCTGACGGGTCAGGGAAGTAAAACCAGCTTCCTCCTCCTCCTCCTCCTCCTGCTCTCCACTGCAAGCTGCGGCAGGAGAGCCAGGACCAGGCTGGGAAGGGGAAGCTCAGGCCACACTGCCCTGAGAAGATCCAAGGAGCCCTGGGGTACAAGAGGATGGGAGGGATATCCACGTGGCAGGGGCTCAGATGAAGATTTGGAGATGGGTGTCCTCAGCCATGCCCGGAGATCTTTCCAGCCAGCACCAGAACACAGTGGCTGGTTGTCCAGTGGGAGGTGGCACAGAGGGAATACAAGGCACAGCAGAAGGAACCTGGTCCTCAGGCATCACCTCTGGGGGCAAGTGCACTCAGCTCCAACCCCAGCCAGTCCTGCAGGGATGCAGCCACCACGGCTGGGCACTGCAGGAAGGTGCAGGGACAGCCCCCCCAGCACACACCCCACGGTTCTGGGGGGGTCACAACCCAGCTCTGCCCTTCTCCTGCAACACTCACCCACCTCACCCCCCTGCCCACTGCCTGCCACCTCTTCAGAGGCCTCCAAAACCCAACTTGTCATGGCACCAGCTGGTCAGAGGAATAATCCGGGTCTGGAGGGAAGCCAGGGCAGAATGCAGCTCCGGAGGGGGGGCTGGCGGATCGAGCCATGGCAACGCGGCAGCATCCTTCCCATCCTTCCCTTCCTCCCGAGGAGGGAACCCAGCAGGGATGTCCTGCCTCAGGGTCAGCCCCAGGCTTGAACCTCTTGCTCCTTAGGAGCAAACATCTCCCACAGGAAAACCTCCAGGGAGTCCCAGCCCGAGGGCAGGCTGGCGCTGCAGGAGCCAGGGGATCTCGTGCCAGCCGCACCACTGCCCAGGGATGGGGGGTCTGGAGAGCAGGCTCACCCTGACTCAGGGGGAGCAGCTCCCCCTGAAAACAGCCCCTCCAGGCAGGCACTGACCCATCAAGCCCAGGAGCTTCCCAGGGCAGCAGCCTGACCCCCGTGGGAGGGCAGGGCTGGTGCCCAGGGTGTCCCTCCAGGGTCCCATCCCTCGCTCCTCTGCAGTATTTTGCCTGCACAAACCCCGCTCCCTCCTTCCAGCCACCCACGCTCCCCTGCCAGCCCCGCTACAGCAACTGATGCCCGGCTCCAAATTATCATTTTTTTCAGTCTGGAATGATGTTGTTTTGTTGGGGTTTTTTTGGGGGGGGGTTTTTTTTGGTTTTTTTTCAGGGAAAGAATGGAGCAGTTTGTCACCAAACCCTGGAGGGAAGGATTGAGCCCGATTTCCGTGATGCTGCCTCGAAGCTCTGCGTGTCTGTGTGTGTCTGTGCTCCCCCTCAGGCTGTTCCAGCGCAGAGACAATGAATGAAAATCAGGGACACGCAGTGGCGCTGGGCTCTGTCCCCTCTCTGCTGAGGGCACTGGAGGTGGCCCTGCCAAGGGGTGCGTGGGCAGCGGGTCCATCCCCCCCCTCGCCGCATCCAACCGGGCTGGGGCAGCCCCTCTCCCCACTTCAGATGCGAGGGGACCACCCCCTCCCGCCCCAAAAATAAATCTCAGCAAAGCATCCGCTCCAACCTCCCCAAAGCCCATCCTGCAGCACAGACACACCGGGACACTTCCCTCCCTGCTTTTCCACTTCCATTTTGGGCTCTTATCCCCATTGCAGCACCCGGGAGGGTGGGCGGGGGGGATGTCGCAGCCCCCCATCTCCGCAGGAAGGTGATGGTGGGGAGAGCGGCAGGGCCATCAATCCACGGGAATCCCCCCGCTGTTCTCCCCCCACCTCCCAAAAAAACACCACCCACCCGATCACACCACCAGCCCCGGCCGCGCCATCTGCAGCGGGCGAGGGAGGGCGGGGGGAAATCACCCACGGGCACGGACGGCACGCCGAAAAAAAACCCTCCCAAAAATAATAAAATAATAATAATAAAAAACAACAACCACCCGGCCGCGTCTGGCCACGCTGCCACGGAAATAAACCCTGCGAGAGGCGGGGAGGAGAAGGAGGAGGAGGAGGAGGAAGGCTCATGGCTGCGGGGGGAAGTTCCCACCGGTTCCTGCCCTTTCGGCTTTTCCATTTTCTTTCTTTTTTTTTTTTTTTTTTGCAATGCGGGGTTTTTCGCCGTAATTTTGCCCCCTTTTCCTCCTCCGGCCTCGGGTGTTTCGGAGAAAAAAAAAACCCCTCCCGCCGCGCTTCCCCCCGGGAAAATATCGCCTTGCAACAGCCGGGAAGGAGGAAGCGCAGCCGGGGAACGATCGTGCCGTGCCCTCGCCCGCGGCTCCCGGGAATATTCCCGACCGGGAATAGACCCCCGCGGGATGCCCGAGGCGTGGGGGGGTGGGTTTGGGCTTGGGGGGGATAAGCAAAAGGGGAGGGGGGTCACGGCGGCCCCCCAGACTGGGGGGAGCAAAGTCATGTCCGAGCAAATAATAATAATGATAATAATCATGGAAATGATATCAAGAATTAAAAAAACTCCGTCGTTTCAGCGGGATTTGCTGCAGAACAAAGCAGGAGGGCCCGGCCTGGCACTGCGCTGGGGGTGATTTAGGGGGGTCTGTACGCCCCTGTGCCCCCCCTCCCGGGGCTCAGCCCCCCCTTCCTGTTGTTTGGGGGGCACGGGGGGGTTGGGGGGGGAGCACAACGCGGAGGCTCCGGCGCCTCTCGCTTTCCTTTCCCCCACCCCCTCTTTCTCCCCCCCCCACCCAGCACTGCAGAAAAACCCCCAAGAGCCGCAAAAATCACACAAATAAACCCCGGAAGGTGACAGCACCCACGACCCCCCCCCCAACCGGCCCATCGCCGTGTCCCCCATGGGGGTGTCCCACGTCCCCCCCCGCCCCGAGAGTCCGTATTGCGCATCCGCAGCATCCCCCCCACCCCAGGCAAGGGCAGCCCATCCCCGGTCCGACCCCCGCCTCCTCCCGCCACCCCCGGGCAGTTTAACCGCGTTGCCCCCCCCTCCTCCCCACCCCGCGGGGGTCGCGGATCTTACTCTCTCCCACCACAGCCTTGAGTCCGATGGGGGCCATGTCTCCGTGCCGGGGCGGGGGGGGCGCAGCGCCCTGGGGAGGGTGGGTTTTGGGGAAGGGGGGGGGGTCACCCACAGGCACACACGGCCGGGCGAGGCTGCGGGTGGCGGCGCAGGGATGCGGAGGGAGGAGGGAAGAGGGAGGAGGACCGGGGGGGATCGAGGAGGGGTTGCGGGGGGGGGCGGATCGGGGTTGGGAGGGGGTTGCGGGAGGGGGCGGTGCGGAGGGCTCAGCTGACCGGGGCGGGGCTTATCGTGACGTCAACGGCCACGCCCCGGCCACGCCCCATAGGATGCCACGCCCCCCGCGCCGCAGCGCCCGCGGCGGAGCGCCCTCTGCGACCGGGACCCGGTACTGCAACGGGGATCGACCACAGACACACCCCCGGCATCGCCCCGCACATGGAATCACACACAGACACACCCCCGGCATCGCCCCGCACATGGAATCACACACAGACACACCCCCGGCATCGTTCCGCACATGG
>JAWWLV010000040.1:8961701-8973005 GCA_035041135.1 Platyrinchus mystaceus
ATGGGCTGCCCAGGGAGGGGGTGGAGTCCCCGTCCCTGGAGGGGTTTGAGCAGAGCCTGGATGTGGCATCAGTGCCACGGTGTGGGTGACAAGGTGGGGTTGGGTCACAGGTTGGACTCGATGATCTCAGAGGTCTTCTCCAATGCAGTTGATTCTGTGATTCTATGATTTAGCAGCTGAGCCTGTCTCTGCCACCAGCCAGTGTTTGCCAGAAATTCAGCTCTGTGTCACCACTTGGCACTGAGTGACAGTGCCAGGACATCGTGCTCATCTTCAGGTGGTTTTGGGAGCCCCAAAAACAGCCTCTCTGTCTGTGGTACAGCCTCCAGTCTCTGTTGACACGCTATTTCTGCATGCCACAAACAAACTCTTCCTGTTTGCAAATCAACAATATCAATGCTGGCTATTTTTTACCTTTTAATTAAGGTTTTATTTTGTTATTTATTTAACAAACACATCAGTGGGTAAAGGAGGCAGGTAATGACTCAGTGTGTAGTGCTCCAGTGCTTACATGGATTGATTTTTCAAAAATAAGGCTTTTATACCACTGACCTGGTCTATTTAGCAGAACTGTGTGTGCAGTGCCTAAATCATATGCCATACACTGCTTTTTTTAAAGGGATGGAGATTGCTTTCTAATAATGAAGTTATTTCCACGGGTAGATATTCACATTTATTTTCAGTTTGAAGGAGGTGGATGCATTTTCACCACCTTTCAAATACCCCCACCCCACTAAGGCAGACTTTCAAATTAATTCCGAGCCAGACTCCTGGCACAGGGCAAAGTGTTTAAAAGCCTCCAGTGGAACAATTTTCTATTGGAAATGAGATTTCGCTGTAGATAAATTTCCCACGAGAATCCCTTTATTTCAACACCGTTTGGGCCAGGGAAACAAACTGCAAACCAGTCCTCTGCCAAGGGGAAAACCTTCTAACGGGGCATCACGGAGAGGAAAAGGGAAATCTTGGAGTTATTTTCCCTTTGAAATGCCTTGCAGGGGTGTTAAGATGGAAAAGGCTGATGCACTGAGGGCATTCCCAGCCCAGGGGGTATCCCAGCCCCATCCACCCTGGCTCCTGTGAGTGCTGGGACAGATTCAGGTGTGGCATCTGGGTGCCAGCTGATGTTCTTTGGCCTCGTGTGGAGTGTTTGTCTTCAGCATAGCTTGGTTTGGTATGGCAGCACCCACGTCCCTGCCCCGACAGGAGGGTGCTGGGCCCCTAAGCGAGGGGGCAGGACCCCCTGGTGTCCCCACTGGGCGTGCCAGGCAGGGGTGGCCCCGTTTCAGAGCGGCAGTAGGCAGGGAGAGGCGTTTACAGCCTCCTGCCCTCTCCCCATCCCCAGCCGGCCAAGGAGAGCTATTTCAGGAGGATAAACAGGATGCCTCGCTCCCGGGCTGGCCACCTCCATTCCTCCCTCCCACAGCCCTCCAGTAAACAGGCCAGCCCAGGAAAAGCCTCCCGGCACAACCCCGGAGCCCAGACCAAGCCAAGCAACCTGGCCGCAGCCAAGACGAGCTTTGCCCAGCCCAGCCCAAGCTTCCAGTGGTCTGGAAGCATCCAGGGAAACCAGAGCGATCCCAAAGCATGAATCCACCTCGGCAGCGACTCCCTGGAGCCGCCCCGCAGCTGGGAACGGCTTGAACTTTCTGATCACACTACCACGTCCTCCTGCTTCCTCCTCCTCCTCTTCCTCCCTCGGTCACACCCCGGCTGCTCGCTGTGCCCGGGTTCTGGGAATGACACCGGCCAGGCCTTTCCTTCGGCAGGATCGTGCCCAGGCAGCGCCGGACGATCCTGCGAGGGCTGTTTCCGCTTGTTGCTCTTGGGAAAGGAGCTGCAGCAACAGCAGGAGGAAGGTGGAGCTTTTCCACCGCTTCCTTCAGCTCCGCAGCCCCGGCTGCTTCCTGCCTTGGTTCGGTTGTGTCCAAGGAGACTTTGCTGGATCGATGGAACGCTCCCGCTTCTCGTATCCCACTCTGTGCCCTCCAGCACCCCGGTGATCCTGGGGAGATGCCAGCCCCCATCCCGGTACAGCGGAGCTAAACAGCTCTTGATCCTAAACCTGTGGCTGGGGAGGGTTTTAAAGTCCACTTGAGTTCTTCCATCCCATTTTCCCACAGACTGGGGAGGGAGAGGGGCCCCACGCCGGCTCCCACGGCCGCTCTCTACCTTGGCACTGCAGGAGCAAGGTCAGGGCGGGAGGCCCGGGGTGTGGGCACAGGTAGGACAGAGCCCGGGTGTTGCAATGCCGGGAGTGGAAGATCCCGGTGCCAACACGGAGCCGGTTTTCCCGGCGGCAGCGCCCGCCGCGGGACCCGCGGGTGTGCGGGGGGACACGCGGGGCTGTGCGGGACAGGGCGGGGGCACACACATGGCACATCCCCCTCCTCCAGGCTCCCCATCCCCCAAGTAGCAATTAGAGCGGCTAATTACCCGGCGGGGGGACCCCCGCGCCATCCCCACCCCCGCCCAGCGCCGGTGCCGGGGGCGGCGGGCGGGACGCGGGGCGGTGCGGGGGGAGTGGCACGGGGGGGCCGTGGGGCGCCGCGCTGCCGGGCCGCCCCGGGCGCTGCCTTCCTCCTCCTCCTCCTCCCTCTTCCCTCTTCCCTCCTCCTCCTGCCGCTCCTCCCGCCGCCCGGCCCGGCCCGGCTCCGCTCGCCATGGGAGATGTGGTCTCCACGCACCTGGACGAGGGTCGCCGCCAGCACATCGCAGGTGAGCCCCCGCCGCGCCCCCCGCTCCCCTTTTATCCCAGACACGCTGACCCCATCCCTTCTTCAATCCCTTTGGGACCCTCCCAGCAATATTCCCGGGACCCCCTCTCCTGCTCGTCCCCTCTTTCGCGCTTAAAACTTCTTTATTTTTACAGTTTCTGCGCTGTTTTGCCTGGGCTCAGCCCGGGGGGCTCATGGGGGTACCCGATGTGTCCACCTGGCTCCCGAATGGAAGGCTGGGTTGTGTCGGGGGTGTTTGTGTTCGCTCCGGGGTCCGTGTCTGTGAGCGAAGCCCCCCCGGGATGTGGGGAAGGAAGAGGGAAACTCTTCGGGGGATGCTGGAAGCCCAGTCCAGTCAGGAACATTGCTGTCAGCACGGCGACTGCTGGGGCTGGCGGGCAACTGAGTCCGGTCCGCCCTTACAGTGCTGGGAGATCCTTAGGGAAGCCCCCCCGCCAGAGGTTCTGGGGTGGAGGGCAGGACTGGTTGCCCCCAGCCTTCCCGGCACAGGCAGGGCACAGCAGTGCCCCCGCCACGGCCGTGGGACGGGGCAGGGTGACAATGTGGTTATTGAGAGCCCGTCTGTCCCGGGGCGTCAGCGCCTCGCCCCTGGCACGGGATGTCTGGCCAGAGCCGCCTGGGAACCGCGGGACGTGGGATTATGGCTCTGCACAGGCAGGGGTTGTTCGAAGCAAAGGCTGGGGAGGGGGGGTGGTGTGAGTCAGAGCTGCTAATTGGGACCCGCGGGGACTTGCTTGACCCCTGTAAGGGGGGTCACCCCTCTGTCGCGGTGCTGGGCTCCCCCGAGCCACCTCGCGTCACTGGCGGTGGGGGCGTTTGGCACCCCGGGGCTCCCGAGCGGGCAGGACGTGACCTCCGAGCCCTTTTCATGCTCCGGCTTTGATTTCAGCTCCCCGGGCTGGGAAACCCCCTCATCTGCGGTGGGTGAAGCCACCCGCCCACCCCGCGTAGCCACACCTGGGGCGGGGGCCATCAGCGAGTGCGGTGGCTCCGTGCTGGACCTTGTGCGTCTCGCCGGGAGCTCAAAGCCTCGGGAGCGCCGGTGTTTTGGAGGTGGCTCCACCGTATCATTGCTCTGTCTCGGCCATAAAGCCACGGGAGTGGCTCCGGAGTCCTTTTGTCCCCAAGGGCTGTGGGGGAAAAGCTGCTGCTGCTGCTGTTGGAGCACAGTGGTAGAGCTGCCGTGGGACCCGGTGTCCCTCGGTGGAGCCCATCGGCCCTGCCAGCCCCCGCAGTTCCTGGCAGGAATGCTTACGTGGTATGCGGCTCAGCAGGACGCCAGCAGGTTTTTGAGCTTTGAAGGAGAGCTTGGAACTCGCTCTGGGGTTTTCTCCTTGCATTAGTTAAAGCTCAAAACACGGTTTGTCCGTGAGGCTGCACCGGGCCGGGGCTGCCCAAGGCTGCAGCGTGTTTTGATCCAAAGCACATCCTGAATTTCCCTTTGACTTGCTGGTTCTCTGTGCAGAGATAGCTCCCTGTGTGAGCCCTGTGATCCTAATCCTGAAGAATAACAAGGAAAAGCCCCGTCTGGGTTTTCTATGCAGGAATCTGACTCTGCTGGGTCAGGAATTGCGTGTTTGCAAGGCCAGGCTGGATGGTTGAACCCTGGTGGGGACTGAGCTGTTACGTCAGGGTGGGTTTCAACCCATGGGCAGGGGGGCTGAAAACTGGAAAAAAGTGGGAAAAAAAATTTAAGAGGAAAAAGATTTAATGGGAAAAAGATTGCTGTGGAATAGGATGATGGAGACAGGGCTGGGACATGCCCTGTGCCATGCAGCAACCCTGAAGGTTTGGAGTGAGTGAGGGGGACACGCACCTGTACTGGGACCCCTCCCTGGGAGAGACTGGAGCAAACTGGGTTCCTGGAGCACCTCTCAGCTCTCTGGGTGAGGAGCCCCTGGAGTTGGGAGGGGCCGTAACCCAACAGGCAAGGCACGACTTGCTGTCAGGCATGCAAAGCAACGTGGCGGGGAAAACTCTGGGTTTTCCTGCCTAGATCAGCCTGTTCTCCACTGCTGCAGCTCCAGCTGGCACCCAGGGAGTGATCCAACCCCTCTCCAAGCAACTTTTTCCGGTTGTCCTCCCAACTTTGGGGAGATTGGACATGCTGCCCAGGCAGCCGTGGCCCCTGATTGCTGGAGGGAGCTCTCTGGGGTTGGTGGTGCTTCCCGAGGATGGAGCCCCCAGAATTTCTGGGGAGAACCTGGGCCAGACCTTTCTTACTCCTGAGAATGGAGCTCTCAGCACTGCAGCTGGATTAAAGGCAGGAGGGAGGTGGGAAAAGCCCTGCCATCAAATCCAAGCAGGGAAGGTGGGAAGGTCCCATGCCCTGTCCCAGCCCACGTGGTGGTGGCTGATGCCAATGTCTCCCAGAAGTCATGAGCCTCATGCATGTCACTTGTGTGTTGGTGGCTCAGGATCAGGGTCTTTCCTCCCCACTGGTGGGACTGGATCTCTCCAAGCAGGCATGGAGGCAGTAGGGATGCTGCACAGTGCTGGGGCTGTCAGGGCAGCCGGATGTGATCTCCACCTGCTGCCTTCAGCTCCTGCATCCCATTCTCCAAGGTCTCTCTATGACCAGTGTTTCCTTCTGCCTCCCTGCTTTGCACACCGTCCCAGCCTGAGTCGTCCAGTTTGTTTGTCAACACCCTTCAGCTGCCCTCCTCCTCTTCCTCTTCCTCCCAAATGCGGGTTGGGAGTCGCTTCCAACCTGCTCTGTGGGCTGGAGAAGGGAACGGCTCTGCATGGGCACCATTACCTGGGGACATCACCTGCCATGCACAGGGTGCCCTGCCAGGGCTCCTGGCAAAGCTGAGGTGTCACTGAGTGACCTGGATTTTTGCACAGTGTCCCCTCCTGTCCAGGGAAGACAGTGCTCCCTCCTCCCAGTGTTCTCAGCGTGGAACTGGATGAAGCTGGAACAACTCCATCCCTAGGGCACCCCAGCCCCATGGCCCCCTTCTCCAGGGGGATGAGGTGAAGCAGGACTGGCAGGAGCTGGGTGGCTCTGTCCAGGGCACCTGGTGGGTGTGAGAGCCCAGGGACACAGAGGGAGCTGCCGGATGTCCCCGTGGCCAGAGGGATGCAGAGGTGGGTGGCAGCACAGGGAGGGTCCCTGGGAGCTCACACCTCGTTCTGGCATCTCCCGGGAGTCGCCAGCCCGTTAATTACAGAGTAAGCCAGCTGTTAATTTTGGGGTGGGACTTCCACAGACACCAGCCCACGCAGTGGTGGCAGAGGTGACACTGAGCCTCATCCCTGGGGCTGGGCCTGTGGCATTTCCACTCCAACGAGCCTTGTCGTGGCTGCACATCCCTGATCCCACCCAGGAGCATCCTCCCCCTGCCTGGGTGCTGCTGGGATGGGCTGTGGGATCAGATCCAGAGGTGCCAGGCAAATGCCAGGAGATGCTGGGCTGTGGTGTGCCACAGGGATGGAGGCTGCTGGCAGCGGGGAGAGGTTTGCTGTGGCTTCCCTGAGCGTGCCACTCATTTCCCAGCCTTGGCCGCAGTTCCAGCCGGCGTGGGAGGCGGAGGCTGCCGGCGCTGGGCTCTGGGGTGGGTCTGGAGGCTGAAAGCCTCGCCCTGCCCCCGGGGGAGGCGGTGCAGGGAGGCTCCGAGGGATCGCGCTGGAGACCTGGAGTGGTTTCTCGTAACGAAATGTGTGTCTTCTTTCATCGTGAAATAAATAACTCCCCTGGCACGTCAGGGCTCCCTGCCAGAGGGAGGGGCTGGTTCTGGCAAGCCGGGGCTTTACCTGCAGCCGTCGTGTCGGGGCACGGGGCTCTCTCAGAGCCAGCGTGTTGGGGCAAGGGGACATTGTTCTGGTGGCCTCCCCACGTGTGCAGGCAATAGGAGCCCTCCCTGCCCTGCCCGTGCTCAGCCCCGGGGGCAGAGCCTGCCTTCCCTCTGGGAGGGCTTTCCCTGCCTCCCTCAGCAAGGGTTTATCTGGAGGCCTTGCCTCGGGCAAGCTGGGGCAGGCACGGAGGGTATCCCTGCTCTGCCTGGGACAGGAGGAGCAGAGCTGGCACTGCAGCTGAGAGCTCTTTTTGGGCCCCTGGGTCAGCCCAGGGACAGAGGAGCACCCATGGACCAGGACACCCCCACGGCAGTATCAGACACCCCTAAACCCACTGCAGGCACCCAGCAAGGGCAGCACAGCCAGGAGCTGGGATTTCCCAAGCCTTTGCCTCCCTGCTTCCCTCAAATCTCTGCAGAGGCTGGCTCAGCTCAGGGGGGCTCAGTGCCTCTTGGCACAGCCCTTGCCAGCTCTGTCCCACCCTCCTGGGACCCACAGGCTCCCGTGCCTCCAAGCTTTCCAGCAGGAAGAACGTTTGGAGGGATGCTGATCCACAGGCAGTTGCTGAGATGTGAAGAGAAGTGAGGACCAGTTCTCCAGGACAAGGCTGAGCACCCTCTCTGTCTCTGCAGCACCCAGGTCTGATCCCACCACCCAGTTTGTAGGAGATGACACCTCACCCTGGGGCTGCAGCTCCTGGAACCCGGCTGGTGCCCAGCAGTGAGGTCCCCAAACAGGAGCTGTGTCCCCTCCCCAGCCCCTGACTGGCCCTGGAGCCTTGTCCAGTGCCTGGATGTGCTGCACTGGCTCCATGGAGAGCTCAGTGCCGGGGGCCAGGAGGGGAGGAAGGAGCAGAGCAGAGCTTCCTCCCGGTCTCTTGGACTGGAGAGGGAGGAAGGAGTAAAACTCCACCTTTTCCCCTTTTTCAAAGGGAAAGGGCAGCAACATTTGACACAGGTCCCAGCTCTGGCTGGTAGAGCACAGTGCCTTTCTCTGTGCCCTCCTGCTCTTCTCTGTGCCCTCCTGCCCTTTCCTGGCAGGGATCTGTCCCTGCCTGCAGCCGGGCTCCCAGCTCTGCTCTGGGAAACTCAGACCCTTCACTACAGGAATCCTGAGATGGGACATTCCCACACAGCAGGATGGATGGGATGCTCTGCCCTGGAGCTGGCAGGGAACCTGGGGCAGGATTTCCCCCCTCTCCTGCTATGCTGGCGGCTCCTGGGGCACAGGAGGCTTGTCCTGGCTTCCCCTCTCCCTCTGCTGGCTCTACTCAGCCCCGTGGGGGTTTCCTTGGATGAAGGGATGTGCCCAAAGCTGGGGTGACATCCAGGAGAGCTGGCCTGCCAGCTCCCAGATACCCAAAGTGGTGGTGGCTGAGCCATGGGAAGTATCCTGAGCCCTTTCCTCTCATCCCAACACATGCAGGGCATCACCTGAGACCAGGACAGAGCCTTGCCTTGGGAGCATCCCTGCCTTGGGAGCATCCCTGCCTTTTCTCTGCCTAGGAGCCTCTTTGCCTGAGGTGTCCATGGTTCACCAGGGTCTGCAGTGTCTCCTGAACATCCTTGGCCATGGAAGACACTGATCCCTTGGCCACCCTCAGCTGGAGCATCACCCTCCGTGCGTGAGGAGGAGGGAGCAGGGATGGGGGGCGTGTGGGACAGAGGAACCAGGCACAGGACCCTCTCCAGGGTTAAGGGCTGCAGGAGAGCCCAGGACAGGCTCAGGACTGTTTTGTTCAAATGACTCTTGATGGGCTCTTTTTTTGGGTTGTACATAAAAGTCTTTGTTCGGTCTCCTCCCGTGGGGCTGGATTGGGTTTCCTGCTGGCACCATCCAGCTGGGCAGAGGGAGAGCGTGCCAGGTTGAGCTCCTCTCCCTGGGGCTGGGCTCAGTGGGACATGAGTGGACTAGCTTTTGCCCTCTGCCGAGCCAGAACCAATTGCTGGGACATCCTGGAGCAAGAATCACCCACCCCCAGCTGCCCCCAGCACACGAGAGACCTGGAGATGTCCAGGTTTGCTCTGGCCCCTTTGCCGTGGGGACTCCCCTGCTCCCACAGCTCTCGGGGTGCCAGGAGGATGCCGGTGCTGGTGCACGCCCTGGCCCGGTGTGGTGGGATTGCGCCATTGCAATGCTGCCCGGCCGGTGCTGGTGGATGAGCCGGACCTTATCTGGGGAGGGGTGATGCTGGTCCCACCCTGCTGCGGGGAGAACCCGCTCCGGGGTGAGCACCCAACGGTTGGAAGCTCTTCCCTAGCCTGGTGGGGACCCCGGGGGACAAGGGACATGTGGGGTGATGTGGCTGCAGCCGGGATGAGGGTCCTGGTCCAGCACAGGGTTTGGGGGCCGGGAGGGGGTGTCCAGCTTGAGCTGAGCTGCTCCATGGGGATGCTTCATCTCCCCACAGATTCCCCCAGCCCGTGGGACATATCCTGACAGTTCTGTGAGTGCAGTCACTTCTGCTGGTGCTCTGGAACCCACCGGGCAGGTGGCACTCTGGGCTGGGCTGGGTTTTCCCTGTCACCTGCTCCCCAAGGCTTTGCAGCATTGCCCCCAAAGGCAAGGCTGCTCCAAGGGCAAGGGACAGGAGAGGGGGTCCCGCCTGGATCAGGCAGGTGGGCTGGGCAGCGGGGGATCTCCTCCCCATCCCTCGGAGGCTGTTTGGGCAGGGAGGTTCAGGGCAGGCATCTGGCGCTGGGCTCAGTCCAGCCCTGACCAGCTTCTAGAGGCGTTCAAAGGCCCCGAATTGCTGTTTGTTATTCACATGCACATTCCTCGCACGCAGCCCCGCAGCAGCCTTGTTCCCAGGAAGCAGCGGGACACCGGCATCCACGCCACGGGAAAACACCCGCCGGCACGTAGCCGGGCACTAATCCCTCTCCTGCCGGGCTGGAGGTGACCCCGAGCTGCGGGAGGGGGGCTGGGGCAGGGGGCTGAGTCCGGCTCGTGGGGGACTGGGGAGCAGGAGCTGTGGGTGAAGGTGTCTGTCCAGAGCACCGTCAGGGTTTTTTGGCCGTTCTGAGGCTGAGGAGCTGCTGCCGAAAGTTCTGCTCCGTTTTCGGCGCCGTGGACCCTCGCAGGTCTGTTTTGGCAAGGTTGGATTGTCACGGCTGGGAGGGCAGTGGGGTCGTGCAACCACCGCTCCTGGGCGAGGTGCTGGGAGATGGAGTGGGTGCTCACCGTGGGC
Source organism: Platyrinchus mystaceus (assembly GCA_035041135.1). NCBI lineage: Eukaryota > Metazoa > Chordata > Aves > Passeriformes > Tyrannidae > Platyrinchus > Platyrinchus mystaceus. The sequence continues at coordinate 8,971,428 of JAWWLV010000040.1, forward strand.
ACAGACCCCTGGGAGCATCCCTGGGATACTCCCTGGGGCACATGGGATGGGGGAATGCCACAGGTCGCCGGTGAAGGGTGCACCTTGCAGAGAGCCGTGTCCCCGACGGGTGCCCCAGCCCTGAGCTGGCACTAAGGGCACTTCTGACTCATCCGGGGGCAGAGCCGTGTGTGGCAAAGGCAGGGCGAGAGAGGATGAACCGGTTCAGGCCTGGCCCCATCTGGTTTCTCCTCCGAGGCTCCGCTGCCTCATCCCTTCCTGCCGCTCAGCCCCGTCCTGCCCACCCTTCCCCAGCACGGCTGAGTCAGAGGGCGGGTGAGGGGCCGCTCCGGAGCTGCTGCCCGGGGGAGGCGGGATGTGCTCCCTTTCCACCCAGACCACGCTTGTGAGCTGATTTCTGGCTGAAAATATTCCCGCTGGATTTTGGAGTGCTGCTGGATCCCTGCTGCTGAGCTGTGCCTGGGTGCAGCCATCAGAGCAGCCTCCACTCCTGGCTTGTCCCAGACAAGCTCAGTCTAAATCCTGGCAGCAGCCTGGAGCAGGAACACCCCGGCGTGGTTTTGGGTGTGTGTGTGAAAGGTTCATTTTGGTGCAGAGGGGAAACTGTCCCCAGCTTTTGCTCTCCCCCTCCAGTTTGTTCTTTCCCTGTTCCAGCCTCTCCTGGTCTGTGTGAGAGCGGGAAATACAAAGCACTGCTGGGTCAGCCCCTGGGTTTTGCTGCCATCAGGAACAAACCGTCCTGCAGCCCCATTCCTGCCACCGTGTCCCCCGTGCCTGACTCCCTCCAGCCTTGGCATCTCCTCTGGAGCCAATGCTGGAAACCCCCTCCCTGGGGGTGCTCAGCTGGGGTGAGTCAGGACCGTAAGAAGGAGTTTGTGTTTCTGGGGGGAAATGAGCTCACACTCAAATTCCCGAAACCCTGAACTGCCGGCTGGGGCTTAACCCTTTGGGTGCCCCCCTTGGCTCTGCACGGTGCTTGTGCCCCGTCCGCAGTGGCATCTCTGTCACTGTCCCCTGTGCTGGCTGTCACTGTGCTGCTGGTGCTCAGCCTGCCCAGAGCCACCTGCTGTCACTCTGCCGTTCCCAAACTCCTGTGCTGCAGTGGGGTGAGGTGGGACCTGTGTCCACGGGTCCTCATGTCCAGGTGCTGCTCAGGGCTCATGGGGTGCTGCTGGTTTGGGGTCTGGTTCAGCATCCCATCCCTGGTGTGCTGGGCACCCCATCTGTGCTGTGTGCCCTCAGGAGAATGCCCAGACACACTGTCTGCATGACACCAGGATTTGGGGCACAGGAGGGTGGCCAAGGGACAACGGGCAGCAGGGAGGGATGGCTGGAGCAGCCCTACTCAGAGGGATGACCTGGGACAACTGGTGGCATCAGTGGCCTTGTCCTTCATGTCCCTTGCTGGAAGAGCCATCCGGGCCACCACTGTCTCTTGTCAGTGTTACTGTGTGCCAGCCCATGGGTGTCCCTGTCAGTGCCAGCCCCATGGTGGATGTCTCTGTTGGTGTCCCAGGTTCTGGGGCTCTGGGAGTCTGCAGTGCCCCCAGCAACCCATCCCTGCTCTCCAATCATTTA
>JAWWLV010000040.1:8985663-8996482 GCA_035041135.1 Platyrinchus mystaceus
CCAAGCCTCTGCTCCTGTTGTGCCTTCAGGGCTCTCCAAGCCCCCAGGTCCTCACACATCATTGGGGGTCCCTGTGCACCACTGGGGGTCACTGAGCCCCCCATCCTGCCAAGCCCCTGCTCCTGGGTGCCTCCCTGCCCTCGGTCTGGCTCTGGAGGGGTTAATCTGGACAGAATAGGAAATCCCCCAACCACTGCTGCCCCCCACCCAGTCAGAGACAGTGTCTTGGGACAGACCCCGCAGTCCTGCTGACACCCCCGAGCTCCTTGCACAGATCCGAGGTTGTGGGGGACAGGAAGGACCCCTGCCCCCCCCGGCCAAGGTGGGCTGGGGTGCTGCAAACTCCCTGGCAGTGCCAGGCTGCTCAGTTGTGGCCCCCCATGCCCTCCCCAGGGATCTCTGAGGACTCCAGGGTGGAGGCTCCTGCCTTCACGGACGCCGTGCGCATGTACCGCCAGTCCAAGGAGCAGTTCGGCACCTGGGACATGCTGTGCGGGAACGAGGCACAGGTGAGCGCCCGTGTCCCACCCCGGGCTGTGGGAGGGGAGCGTGGGGGCCGAGCAGGGCCCTCAAAACCTCCTGCCTTACACAGGTCCTGAGCAACCTGGTGATGGAGGAGCTGCTCCCCGAGCTCAGGAGCACCATCGGCCCCCGGCTGAAGGGGAAGGCTCCGGAGCGCCAGAGGACCTGGATCCAGGTGTGGGGCTGGGATTGCTGGGGGAGGGTGTCACTAATGCAGTCCTTCCCCCTGCAGTCCCAGCTCTGGGGGCTGCAGTGCTTCCTTCCTTCCCACCCTGCCACCAGCTTTCCTGTCCCCTCTCCCGGCCCCCTCCAAAGAATCTGTCTTTTCTCCACAGTGGCTTTTTAAAGCCGTGCCCCTGCCTAGCCCTGCCCAGCCCTGCCTGCTCTGCCTCGTCCCCGGGGCCAGGGAAGCAAACAGGAGGAAGCCCAGCCCCGGAGCAAAGCCTGTCCTGGCTATTTTTAGTGAGCCATTTTTAGAACAGCTCAGGCTAAATGCAGCCCAAACCCTTGCGAAACACTGAGGGCTCTTCAAAACTGCCTGGTAAAACCTTAAAACCCCGGACATAATTACCACCAGGCTGGTAATGGGCCACTGGGGCAGCCTAAAAACACACAAACACTGCTCTCTCAGTAGCTGTGGTCTTAGCTGTGAAGCTGGGAAGCCCAAGGGAGGGAGAAGGGGATGGCTCTGCTTCCTGCCAGCCCCCAAATCCTGGCATTTGGCTGCAAAGTGAGTGGGAGACTTCAGCGAGTGGCTCCATCCTGCACATGGGGTTGGCTCCTGAGAGCCCAGGCAGGCTGAGCAGGCAGGGCACAGCTTTCAAATGGGGTCAGGGGCTGTCCTGCTGGGACCACCAGTATCCCTGGACCACCAGCATCCCCAGCCCTGCAGCATCCCTGGAACATGGAGCATCCCCAGACCACCATCATGCCCGGCCCTGCAGCCCCCCAGACCTTCAGCATTCCTAGATCTGCAGCATCCCTGGACATGCAGCCTCCCCAGACCCACCTGGGCCAGGTTGTCTGCTGGAAGCTCAACTCTGTGCCTCTCCAGCACCACTTTGAAGCAGCTTCTGCACCGCAGGAGCTTCATCTCACCCCGCTGGGGGGTCCATGGGTGGCAACCTGCTGCCAGGCTGCAAGGAACAGTCCTGGCAGGGCAGGGGGAGAGGCTCAGCAGATCCTGCAGGGGATGGCTGGGGGTGCAGCTGGAGGTGTGGGGGGCAGGCAGGTGAGCAGCCCGGCTGTCCCCGCTCCCCCCAGATCTCAGATGCCGTGTACAGGATGGTCTATGAGCAGACCCACGCCCAGTACGACGCTGCCGTGGCGCGGTGCGAGCAGGAGCGGCCCCAGCTGGAGAGCACCATCCGCACCGACATGGACCAGATTATCACCTCCAAGGAGCACCTGGCCAGCAAGATCCGAGGTGCAGCCCTGCAGGGATGTGCGTGGATGTGTCCACGGTCGGCTCCTGGGGTGGCTCTTGGAACCCTGGGGGAGGTGCCACCAGCGGTAGTTATGGGGTGCATGTCCTTCACTGGCATTGTCCCAGGAGGTGGGGACAAGGTGGGAAGTCACCCCTTCAAGCATGGTAGGAATAGGTTCAGTACACACCAGGGGCCCTCTGCAAGAAGGGTTGTCCTACAAGTGGGAACCTTCTGGGTCCTTCTTCCAGGGGTTGGTTTAGGACCTGGTGTGAGGAGCTGGAAGGGCAGAGAGGAGCCTCACCATGCTTCTCCCTGCTCTCTCCAGCCTTCGTGCTGCCCAAAGCAGAGGTATGTGTCAGAAACCACGTCCAGCCCTACATCTCCTCCATCCTGGAGGCCCTGATGACCCCCACGAGCCAGGGCTTTGCCGAGGTGAGGGAGGTGTTCTTCAAGGAGGTGACGGACATGAACATGAACGTTGTCAACGAGGGTGGCCTGGAGAAGCTGGTGGAGGTGAGACCTGGCAGTGCTCCTTGCTGGCTGGTGGGCTCAGGGGGGACAGGGCCACTCCTGCTGCCCTTCCCAGTGTGGGCAGCGCTGGGGGACCCCAGGCTGGGAAAAGATGTGGGAATTTTTTCCCATGGGTACGTGGAGAGGCTGTCCCACTCTGCTGAGCCTGGCTTTGTCCCCAGTACATGGAGAAGCTGTCCCACCTGGCCTTCCACCCCGTGAAGATGCAGTCGTGCTATGAGAAGATGGACCAGCTGAAACTGGAGGGTCTCCAGCAGCGATTCGATGTCTCCAGCACGTCTGTCTTCAAGCAGAGGGCCCAGATCCACATGAGACAGGTGGGATGGGCACTGGGGCCCTCCCATGTCCCCCTGGGCTGGGCACAGAGGGCTGGGGAGCCCAGGCAGGGTTTGGCTGGGATGTCTGTCCTGTCTCAGGCACACGGCTAAGGGTGGGTGATGGATCAATCCTGAGGGTGGGCAGCTCCCAGGCTTGGGCATCACAGCACAGCTGCCCCTTTGCCACTGAGCCCACTGGCACCAACAAGGCTGGTAGCCCAGTTCTGGGGTCTGATCCAGCCAAACCTGGAGTGGGGTGTAGGAGGAGGAGCTTTGAGCACCCCCTTCCCCCAACACCCTTGATCCTTGTGATGGAGGCTGTGGATGCCACGCTGGGCTGTCAGGGACCTTGCCAGTGTGAAGGATGTTTGCCTGTTGGATGTTAAAAATAAAGTCTTCCCTGTGAGGGTAGTGAGGCCCTGGCACAGGTTGCCCAGAGAAGCTGTGGCTGCCCCATCCCTGCAAGTGTCCAAGGCCAGGTTGGACAAAGCTTGGAGCAACCTGGGCTAGTGGAAGGTGTCCCTGCCCATGGCAGGGCGTGGTACAAGATAATCTTTAAGGTCTCTTCCAACCCAAACCAGTCTGGGATTCTGTGATAAGGCTCATTCTGGTGTGTCACTGCCCCCAGAGCCCCCTGCCCCCCCCCTGTGCTTAGTCCCTTTGGGTGCCCCTCCCATGCTGACCCTATTCCTCTGCTCCCAGCAAATGGATGATGCCGTGCACACCTTCGAGACGCTGCTGCACCAGGAGCTGGGGAAGCTGCAGGGCAAGGACGACCTGTGCAAGTCCATCCAGCGCATCCTCGAGAGGGTGCTCAAGGTGAGGCCTCTGGTGGCCTTCAGTGGCCTTGTTCCAGGGCCAGGGAAGATGCCAGGAGTGATGTTATCTACTTCAACAAAAGTCTTCTGGGGAAATACTTCTCTATATTGAGGTTTTCATGGGTTTGCTGGGGCAGGAGAGGGGGAAATCACCTGGAGGAGCCAGGTCCCTGTCACTGTAAAAGCCCCCCAGGGTTCACACTGGCCCCCAAACCTTCCTTCAGCCAGCCATGGAGGACATGGCTTCTCCCCAGGCTCAGGAACCCCAGGAAGCAGCTGGAAAGAGGGATGTGAGGGCAGAGGAGTCTGTTCACGCCTCTACAAATGGGGTAGAGGGGCAAACCTCGGGGGTTTGTCTCAGAGGTCAGGGGCCTGACAGCCCTCAGCCCTCTGTGACCTGGGGCACTCTCTCACCTGCCCTGCAGAAATTTGACTATGACAGCAGCACCGTGAGGAAGAAGTTCTTCAGGGAGGCCCTGCTGCAGATCACCATCCCCTTCCTGCTGAAGAAGCTGGCACCCACCTGCAAGGGGGTAAGAGGGGAAAGTCTGGGCTGTGGGGAGGGACCACCTCTGCCCGCAGAGAGGCTGGAGTGTCCCTCTCACTGCGGCTGAGCTGCCTGCTCTCCTGGCAGGAACTGGCCAAGTTTCAGGAGCTGATCTTTGAGGATTTTGCCAGCTTCATCCTGGTGGAGAACACCTACGAGGAGGTGGTGCTGCAGTCAGTCATGAAAGACATCATGCAAGGTAGGGCCCTGTGGCACCTGTGTGAGGACGGGGTGACCCCCTGTGCAGGATGCTGTACAAGAAGGGGGAGACCACAAAAAGGGTGCTGGAGGCTGTATACAGAGGGGTGATCCCTGTGCAGGGTGTTGGGTTCTGTACAAGGAGAGGTGACCTAGTGAAGGGTGCTGGGGGCTCTGTGAGGAGAGGGTGACCCCATGCAGGGTGCTGAGGGCTGTACGAGGAGGGGGTGACCCTGTGCTGGGTGCTGGGGGCTTTATGAGCGGGTAATCCAGTGCTGGAAGCTACACTAGGAGGCGTGACTGTGCAGGGTGCTGGGGGCTGCACAAGGAGGGGTGACCCAGTGCTGGGGGCTGTATGAGGAGGGGGTGACCCCATGCAGGGTGCTGGGGGGCTGTACAAGGAGGGGTGACCCTGTGCAGGGTGCTGGGGCTGCTCCAGCAGCAGCTTTCCCACAGGTTGAGCAGTGGGTGGGGCGCTGAACCCCCTTGCCCAGCTCCAGACCCCACTCCCTGTCCCCACGGGGAGGACTGGCAGAGGTGCCCCGGCCCAGCCGGCGCCCGCAGCCCCCCCTGACCCCGCTCCGCTCCCCCCTAGCCGTGAAGGAGGCGGCGGTGCAGCGCAAGCACAACCTGTACCGGGACAGCATGGTCATGCACAACAGCGACCCCAACCTGCACCTGCTGGGCGAGGGCATCCCCATCGACTGGGGCGAGGAGTACCCGGCGCAGCCCGAGCCCGAGCCGGCCGGGCAGGGTGACAGGCGCCGCAGGGCCAAGCAGGTGGTGTCGGTGATCCAGGACGACGAGGGGTCCCTGCCCTACGAGATGGGTACCGAGGCGCTGCTGCAGCCCGGCTCCCCGCAGCCGCGGGAGCTGCGGGATCCCGGAGTGCCCCCCAGCTCCCCGGATGGGGTGAAGGAGATCCGGGAGGCGCTGGCACAGGAGAGCCTCGGGGACGGCGCCGGCCGGGAGGAGGAGGAGGAGCAGCTGACGAACGGCACCGACACCACGCGGGAGAGCGGTGCCAGCGAGGAGGGGGTGGCAGGGTCTGTGCCAGGGGATGCCACCCCCCGAGGTCCTGCCGGTGAAGGGGATGGGGTGCACCGCCCCTCACCGGCATCGCCTGGAGCCGAGGCCCCGTCTGGGGCTGGGATGAGACGTGTTGCACCAGCACCGCCTGTGCCCAGAGCTGAGGGCCCACCAGGGGCTGGGGGGCGACATCCCACACCAGCATCACCTGCCCCTGGAGCTGAGATCCCATCAGGGGCTGGGGAACAACGTCCTGCACCAACATCTCCTGTCCCTGGAGCCGAGATCCCATCAGGGGCTGGGGAACAACGTCCTGCACCAGCATCTCCTGTCCCTGCACCAGCATCTCCTGTCCCTGGAGCTGAGATCCCATCAGGGGCTGGGAGACAACGTCCTGCACCAGCATCTCCTGTGCCCAGAGCTGATGTCCCACCAGGGGCTGTGGTGCCACAGGTCACGCCAAGATCATCCTTGCCGGCATCACCTGTGCCCGGAGCCGATGTCCCCTCAGGGGCTGAGGTGCCACAGGCCACACCAAGATCATCCGTGCTGGCATCACCTGGAGTCAACGTCCCACCAGAGCCCAGCCTGCACCACGCTGCACCAGCATCCCCCAAAGCCCGGGCCGATGTCCCAGCAGAGGTGCTCCATGTCACACCAGCGTCATCACCTGTCCCCGGAGCCGAGGGCGCCGAGACAGCGTGTCACCAGCGCAGCGACCAGGAGACGGGCGAGCATGTGACCCCTCCAGGGTCCCCGCAGCCCACGGGCACCACAGAGAGCGGTGAGGGGGTGCAGACTGAGTTCTAGCCTAGCCCCTCCTGCTGTGGACTGGCCCCGGGGACGCTGGGGGTTGGGGAGGGGGAACAGGACCCCTGCCGGGGATGGAGAGCAGCGCCGCGGGAGTGGGAGGGGATGGGAACACCGAGACCTTACTGCCTTGCCGGGGGTCCCCGCTGCCGTGGGGGGGGCTGGACACAGCCACTGGATCGGACTAGGAGTGGCCCCAGCCCGACACAGGGCACCCCCTGCACTCTGCTCTGTCCTTCTTCTGCCTTATTTCCTTTTCTACTGAAGAGATGCTTTACTGAAGAGATGCTTTATCTACCCCCCAGCACAATTGCCTGGGGCTGCTGGGGGGACTGGCACTAGCCCCACTTGGGGTGGGGTGTGGGATGCTCCTGGCTGCCCCGGGGTCATGCCCTGCCCCAATCCGAGGGGTTTCCCGAGAGCTTGCTCACCACCACCCCACCCGGCCGGCTCCGGGAGTGCCAGTGGGACCGGGGGCTGCAGGGGATCATGGAAAACGTGACGACAAGCGGGGGCACGGCAGGAATACAGCCATGAAGAGCTGCCGAGGGGGCAAAACCCGGGGCAAGCACGGGCTGGTGGTACCCAGGCTGGGCTTACAGCATCCAGGCTAGGCTTATGGCACCCAGGCTGGGCTTGTGGTACCTGGGCTGGGTTCATGTTGTCCAGGGTGGGCTCACAGCACCCAGGCTGGGTTTGTGGTAGCCAGACTGGGCTCATGGCACCCAAGCTGGGCTCACAGCACCCCGGCTGGGTTTGTGGTAGCCAGACTGGGCTCATGGCACCCCAGCTGGGCTCACAGCTCACTCTCACCCCGGGGTCTTCTAGCAGCTATTTAAGTTCAGAGTGACATCTCTGGGGGAAGGTGGCACTCACACCGTGTCCCCAGCCGTGCCTGGCAGCACTGGGCTGTCTCCAGGCTCAGCTCGCTGTGCAGTGGAGGGATCCCAGCCCTGCCCTCTGGAGCTGCCCAGTTCCGTGCTCGGATCATTTCTCCAGCTCTCAGGCTGTGCGGATTTCGGCACCTGCAGCGATGGTCGAGCAAAGAGCAGTGGTTTGCTGACCCCCCACCCCCAGCAGCCCTGCCCACCGTGGGGAGGGGGATGGGACTGCTGCAGCCCCCCCAGCCATGCCAAAAGCCCTGGTGCTGGTGGGGATCTGCAGGACTCGAGGGGGAAGGTGAGACACGTGCATGTGTGTGCACCGAGCAGGGCCCAGCCCCGGACACTCACCTGTGCTTTAGGGGCCAGTTTCTGCCCCCCCAGGGGGGGTGCCCAGCCTAACCCACTCGGGGAGGCCCCCCCCAAAAAAGTGCCTTGCTTTGGGAACTTAAAATCTGTCTCTTCCAGGATATTTTATTAAGAAAGTTATACAAATGTTTAAAGATATGCTTATAATAATTAATAAAATGGAAAAGCTTTATTTAAAGCCAGAGGAGTCTGTCCTTATTCCTGAACCTCCCTCACCGGGAGCAGGGCTGGGGACCCCCATTCCTGCTGTGACCAGGGGGTGTCACAGCCTAAGACCACCCAGCAGTGACACAAACCAGGAGCAGAGTGACTGAGATGATTTTATTAAAAGGGGTGTCCTGAGGAAGCAGCAAGAGGCACCTGGAGCAGCAGTGTCCCCCTGGCTCGGGGGCTGCTCCGACCCCATCCCTGAAGCACTGGCAGGAGGGGGGTGTGTGGGGGGCAGCAGGATCCCCCCAGCATCCCCAGAAGGCACTGTGTGAAGAGGGGCTTGGTGCAGGGCAGCTCTGGGGCAGGAGGGCAGGGGGCCCTGTCCCCAGCGTGTCCCCTTCCCCAGCAAGTCACCGGACCATTCCTGTTCCAGCCAGGATGAACCTCCTCGAAAAGCGGGGAGGGGAAGGAAATGCCCAGCACCCCCTCGCTGTCAGCACCTGCCCAGAGCTCCCTGAGGGCCAGGGGACAGCCACCAGCCTGGCAGTGCTGGCCGTGGGGCTCCCTGTCCCCAGCACTGCCCTACCCCGGCAGGGCCAGCACCGAGAGCCCCACAGCAAGTCCCTGGGGCTCTGCGTCCCACCCAGCTCAGGGGACAGGGACAGAGCCAGCAGAAGTGACAGCAGCTATTCCAGACAGAGGAGCAGGAGGTGGGGGCACGTGTCCCACCACCCCAGGGGGGGTCTAACCCCGGCCGAGCAGGGGGTACACCATGAAATAGCCCAGCGTGGAGCCCGCGATGGCCCCCAGGAAGATCCAGGCGTTGTAGGACATCACAGCCAACATCACCATGTAGCCCAGCACCACCTGCACCACGTGGAACAGCGTCTGCCCAACGTGGTACCGGAACCACCTGTGGGACAAGATGGGAAACCCCATCACTGAGGGGCTGGGACACCCCACATCTCCCCCCCTGCCAGGAGCCCGGAGCAGCCAGGGATGGGTTTGGGGAGCAGTGAGAGGGATGGGGGCTGCAAACAGCATCCCAGGGGGAAATCCTGCTTCAATGGGGATTTCATTAAGAAAAATAGGATATTATAGGGGAGGACATTATTAAGAGGTTGGCAGTAAGAGCAGCCTCAGGGATTAAACACGAGAGGAAAAACCCAGGGCTTGGCTCCAAAGGAAGGAATCGCTGGGAATCTGCTGCTTGTGCCCATCCCCGAACCATGAAGACCCTCCTGCACCCACAATGGCTCATGGGGGGGAAAACGAGCCTTTAGACACCACCCTGGACATTTCCCAGAGCACCAGGAGGGACTGGGATGCCCCTGGATCCACCTCCCCAGGCTGTACAAACACCCCTTTCCCGGGGAAAAGCAGTTCCCTAGAACTCCTCGGCTGCCTCCTTATAGCCCTTCTCCCCTCCTGCGCTGGCCAAGGGGACACAGACCCCTCCCTGAGCCTCCCACTGCCCACCAGAGGGTGCAAAGGGGGGGTCTCTGAGGTACCTGCCCTGTGCAGGGTCGGTGTCCCCCTCCTGTGGCTCCGTCAGGGCCTCCTGGCTGAGGCTGCGGGGCAGTGCCAGCAGCGCCCGCCGCAGCAGCACGGCCTTGCCCATCTTCAGGGCCTCGTAGAGCACAGACAGCAGCAGGACCACCAGCACAGACAGCACCATCCCTGCAGCACAGGGCTCAGGTCAGCCAGGCTGGGCTCACACACCCAGGCTGGGCTCACAGTACCAGGCTGGCTTTGTGGTACTGTAGGAGAGACACCCCAACACTGCCCATCACCAGGGAGGGGCTGTTTGGGGGGTCCCAGCATGCTTGGGATCCATGGGATCCTTATCCACGGGCTTAGGGGGGAGGGCTCCTGACATCAGGGTTGAGCAGCAGGTTTGTGAAGTGCTGGAGAATTTATTTAGCCCAATCACCCCCTTGAAATTCCTAGGGAGGATCTTTTGGAGGGGGTTGCTCTGAAAAAAATATGCAACTTTGCCTTGATTCCACAAAAATGTGGGAGTTAAAACATGATGCTGGGAGAATAATTTAATGAGGAAAAAAAAGAGTGTAAAAGGAACTGGGAAGCTGAGCCATCACTGAGTGACCTGGGAGGGTTGGCAGGCTGAGAGAGGGTGCTTCCCACACCTCCCTGTTTCCTGCTCTTGGCATGGGAAGAGATATGTGGAGCCCATCACAGCTCTGCCAGAGCCCTCCATGCTCCAGTGCTCCAGTTTGAATGCTGGAAAGGTCCTGCTGTCCCCACTCCCAGCCCATCACTTCCCTGGGCAGAGAGCACAGCTGGTGGTGGATGGATGGATGGATGGATGGATGGATGGATGGATGGATGGATGGATGGATGGATGGATGGATGGATGGATGGATGTCCCAGGGCCTACCTGTGGGGCTGTGGACATTCCAGAAGTCAAAGAGCAGCACTGCCGTGTCCGAGAAATAGAAGGTCATCTGGAAAAGAGACCAAGGAAAGGGCAGCACGAGGAACCCCTTGGGATCCATCCACCCACCACCCCCGAGGGCTGAGCTGATGCTCATCTGGGGTTTTACCACATGGTGCAATCTTTTTTCCCCAATTCCTGAAGAAAGAGGAACTTGCACTGACAATTCCAGTCATGCTGACTGGACTAAACTCCTCCCTTGACCTCCAGCAGGACAGTTGCTGCCTCCAGCAGCAGCTCCTGTGCGTGTCTGGGCTGTGAGAAAATGCCAGTTTATCCCTGTGGCAAAGAGAGACCAGACCAGGACTCCACCAGCCCGGATTTGAGAAGGGAAGGTCTATGGGGGACAGGTGGAGGCTGAGGGACACCACCCACAGCCTGATGAAAAACCTCCCAGGACAGAGAAACCGCTTGCATTGTTGGGACACCCAAAATCTCACTCACCAAGGCACCCAGAGCCATTGTGACCACCCAATAATGTGTCTCCCTGGCAGAGAAGCACTGTCTGTCTGTCCAGCCTGGGGCTGCCAGGACCTACAAATGCACCACCTCCCTCCCTCATCAGTCTGAAACAGGAGGAACAAGAACTGCTCTTGTGTAACAAACCCAGAGCTCATACCCAGCTGCCAAGTCAGAGAATCAGAGAATCCCAGAATCAACCAGGTTGGAAAAGACCTCTGAGATCATTGAGTCCAACCTGTGACCCAACCCCACCTTGTCACCCACACCATGGCACTGATGCCACATCCAGGCTCTGCTCAAACC
>JAWWLV010000040.1:8996560-9008605 GCA_035041135.1 Platyrinchus mystaceus
CTGGGCACAGCACTCGAGGTGTGGCCTCCCCAGTGCCCAGCACAGGGGCACAATCACCTCCCTGCTCCTGCTGCCACACTGTTCCTGAGCCAGGCCAGGATCCATTGGCCTTCTTGGCCAGCTGGGCACCCCTGGCTCATGTTCAGCTTCCTGTCAATAGCTAAAAGTCTTGCTCATTTTACCACAAAAAGCGAAATTTTTTTCGGTTCTTTATCCTCTCTTTGGTGAATCTCTCCAGGAAGTGTTCGTGGAGCTCCTCTGCCACACTGATGTGGCTTTGGCAGAGTGTCCCCACCGTTACTGACACCAGCAGATGTGACTGACTGGCCTGGCCTGGGCCAGAAATACCCTCCAATAACCGAGGGTCATTAGAGACCAGCTCTAATTACACCCTTCGGCCTCTCTCTACCCAGAGCACATTAGCACATGTAATTGGCTCACCCTTTTAAGCTTCCTTTGGCCATGGATTAATGGTAATTAGCCTTTAAATGAAGCTATTCCTCCTTTACAGGCTTCACCCACAGGTCTGCAGAGTGGTGAATGGAGGAGGTGACTGTTTTAGGGACAAGGGAACAGAATCATAGAGCCATCAAGGTTGGAAAAGCCCTCTAAGATCATCGAGTCCAAACATTCAGCACTGCCAAACCCCAAACCCTCCACTAAACCATGTCCTCAATTGCATGTTTTCTGAACACTTCCAGGAACGGTGATTCTACCACTTCCCTGGGCAGCCTGTTCCAAAGATCCAGAGGGTCCCCTTTACTGCACAGGTCTCCCAACCTTTGGGTGCCCAGCATGGCCCAAAACACTGCTCCTTGGGCCAACAGCCCCTCACTCTTCTCCTACAGCCCCACAGTCCTGTGGGATTTCTCCAGAGATGGCACATGGCTGGTTGAGGTGTGGTGGGCAAAGGTCCAAGGGGCAAGTCCTAAAAATCCCTGCACTGCCAGGGCGATGTGACAGGCCCAGGGATGCTGGATGGAGGGATGAGCTCCTGTCCTCACCCACCTGCCCACGCAGCAGGGGTTGAGCAGTTGCCCAGGTGAGGCTGCACCCAGTCCCTCCTCCGCACCTCGCAGGAATGTCACAAGGAAACACAGCTGCTGGAAAACACCCTGTGCTGCCTCTGCTCGTGTGCATTTAGTGGCTGAATCCACTGCAACTTTGGGGTTATCCTGAGAAAAACTAGTGGTGCCTGCACGGAGCAGTGTCAGGCTGCATCCTGACCTGCTGCTCCGGTCCGACCGGGACACCTGATCCTGCACATCGGGACAAACCTGCCTCCCTGCAGCACCCGACCCCTGCTCTGCTACACAGCACATCATCCCAGCCAGGAGTGCTGCAGCACCATGCTGGGGTCTGGGGAGCAGTCCCCAAACTGGGATTCCCCTCGGGGATGGTGTCAGCCACCCTCTGGGGCTTGCAGGGATGCTGCTGCCAGGAAATCGGGGGGATCTGGGAGCCTCAAACGCCAGATAGAAGGGGCACCTTCCACTAGCCCAGGTTGCTCCAAGGCCCATCCAACCTAGCCTTGGGCACTTCCAGGGATGTGGCACCCAAACACCACATCTGAGCCGGGAGCACAAAGCAAACCTGCTGTGCCTTGAGCTCCTGCTGCAAGAGCCTGGTGGTGCAGCCAGCACAGCCCTTCCGTGGGCGGCGGGAGAGCGGGACACGGGGAGGGGGACACGGGGGAAGGAACACGGGGGCGCCTTCGGGTGGGGATGTGGTGGCAACGGGGGCTGCGAGGAGCAGACAGACAGCCAGACAGACGGACTGACAGGCAGACTGACATACCCCCCCGTGCGCAGCTCGCCGGAGCCCCCGCTGGCGCAGGGGCCGAGGGGGCACCGGGGCGAGGGGGGCGCCGGCGATGCCTCAGCCCGCAGGAAGGTTTCGGGGGAGGGGATTTAAGGATTCAAGGGGCTGCGGGGGGGAGGGCGGATTTCCAAGATCTCAGAGGGATTCACGTGGGGGGGATTCCCGGGGCACCATCCCCGCCGCTCGCCGTGCCCGGGGCGCACCCCCGGGCCCTTCCCCGGGCTCACCTGCATGGTGGCGGTGCGGGCCCCGCCGCGGGGCGGTCCGTGCCGTGCCGTGCCGTGCCAGCCGGGGCTGTCTCGGGGCTGTCGCCGTCTCTGTTGTTGTCGCTGTCGCCGTGGCGGTGACGCGCGCGCGGGGCTCCCCGGGAGCTGTAGTGCGGCGGGAGCGCGCGTGGGGCGGGGCGGGTCCGTCCCCCGCACCCCCGGGATGCGGGCTCAGCATCCCCTGCCGAAGCGGGTCCTCACCCCATCCACACTCCCCTTTCGCTTCGCCTTTCCTCCCGGCTCCATTCCCAGCTCCCGATCCCGGCGCCCCACGGGTTTTTCTGCTGGTTCCACCCCCACCCCTTCCCCCATCCCGTCCTGCTGCTGCCTCGGATTTGGACTCGCGAAGGGATTTTTGGGCGGTTCACCCGGAGAGGAGAATTTTCTAGGGAAACCTAAGAGTTTCTAGTGCCTAAAGAAGCTCCAAGAGAGCTGGAGAGGGACTGGGGACAAGGGCGTGGAGGGTCAGGGCAAGGGGAATGGCTTCCCACTGCCAGAGGGCAGCGTTAGATGGAATATTGGGAAGGAATCCTTCCCTGTGAGGGTGGGGAGGCCCTGGCACAGGCTGCCCAGAGAAGCTGTGGCTGCCCTTAGATCCCTGCAAGTGTCCAAGGCCAGGTTGGACAGGGCTTGGAGCAACCTGGGATAGCAGAAGGTGTCCCTGCCCGTGTCATGGGGTGGAATGAGAAGCTCTTTAAAGTCCTTTCCAGCCCAAACCACTCTGGGATTCTATGGGATTCCCTCCCCCCCGCCCCCTCCCCCTGAGATAGGCAGGAAAGACCAAAGGGAAGACCAAACTTCCCCTCCAGCTGTGGCTTTATCGAGGGAACAGGGAGTGCAGAGCTGCCCCTGTCTCAGTTTGCCCCAGTGCCAGCAGGTGCCCACAAAAGTACTCAGGGCCTTCCAGGGGATTTGTGTATCTCTGCCAGTTTGGGAAGGAAATATGGGGCTACAGGCAAAACACTGCTTTGGGTAATGAGTGAATTTTTCCTTACAAGTGGAACTGGAGTTATGCAGAGTGTGTTTGCTGCTTGAATTAAGAAAGAATACTGGATAAACCTACAAACATGCTCCTTCTCTTTAAAAGATTTCAAAAGTTTCCATTGAAAATAAACACATTTTTTTGGCAGCCACAGCTCCTGTGGGTTGTGGCCTGCAAGGCTGGAGAGGTGGGGACTGTGCATGTGCAAAAACACAGTGGAAAATGCTGCAAAAATGAGCAATTTGTGCAAAAAATATAATAATTAAAAAAATGCTGTGTTTTTTGCCGTGTTCTGCTGGTTGCCATTCTCTGCCCAGGAGTTGGAATTGAATTTTCCTTTTGCAATCTGCTGCACAGGGTCTGTCTGCAGCATCCAGAGAAGTGCCAGGCCCTTGGCACTGCCTGCCCCCTGCCCACACCACCAGCAGGACCCACCCCCCGGGCACAACCAGCTCCTCTTCCCCTTCCAGCTCCCTGTGGGAGTCTCTCCATGGCAGGGAGAGGGGTTTTGGCTGCACCTCTGACTCTGTGTCCCCATGGCTGGCTGCAGGTGAGGGGACAGTGCCAGGGGGTTCTTTCAGGGGTGGGAGCAGCTCCAGGGAGGAGAAAAGCCCCATGGGCAGGGCCAGAGGGGCTTTACAGGGCAGTGCCCCACACGACACCCAGCATGTTAGAAATCCATCCAGGAAGCAGAAATTCAATGCCAGAGTGGAAAATCCCTTTTCAAGGTGCTCAGACTGGCTGGAAGTGGCCACCCCATGTTCCCCTTGGCCAGCATGGCTGGTGACACAGCAGAGAGTGCTCCTGCATCCCAGAAAAGATGCTACACCGGGGATGGAGGTAGTAAAGAGCAGCACAGCCACACACAAGAGCTGGCATTGCTTAAATCACTCCTGAGGGACTGTGCCCCCCTAAAAGCTCCCTTTGCTGCTCTCCTTGACCCCCAGTGCAGGGTCTGGCCCGGCTGCCACACTGCTCTGCTGGTGTTGGCAGCAATGCCCAACCTCACCTGGGCACAGGTGACTCAGGGCATTGGAGCCTGGGCACCGATGGGTGCTGAGAAAACCAGGGGTGCAGCACAAAGCCAGCGGAGGGCTGGGGAGGTTTGGGGGCTGTGCACCACAGGAATGGGGGTGCTGGGAATCCAGCCATGGCTCAGGTGCCACTTGCAGAACCCTCTGCCCTCAGGGCTCGGCCTGGGCCACACCGCCCAGTGAGAGTGGGACTGTCAGAGGTGAGGGAAATGGTGCTGGGAATCACAAAACCAAGAAATGCTGCAGCACTGGAGGGAAAAGGGCTTCAATTCCTGCTCCAGCGACACTGCTGGGCAGCTCAGTCTTGCTCTACACCACTAAAACCCCTCTCTGACCCTCCCTGGGAATTGCAGACCTAAACCAGAGGTACTTATTTGGGGGGGATGTGCATTTTTTACCCCTTTGCAGCCCCAGCTGTCTGGTGGGCTGGAGCTGCTGGAGCAGCCACTGGCAGCACCACACAGATCTGGCTGGGCTCTCTCCCAAGCTGACTGGATTTCTCAGACAGGTCCTGGGGAAATGAGGCTCCAAGTATTTGTGCACTTGACCCTGGCAAAGAAAAGCCCCTTTCCTGTCCCTCCTCCTAAGCTGGCTGTAGTTTTGCTCATCATCTTTCTTTTTTTCTTTAAGCAGACAGTTCCCAGTGCTTATAATTATATAAACCTCCCCCAAGCAGTCATTAAATCAGCACCTTCTCATATATAATATATACATATATAATATATATATATATAATTTATAGAGAAACGACTTCTGTAAACAACATTCTTCTATTCCAGAAGGCAGTGTAGTCCGTGGCATAATGCAGCTACAAACACGGATCTCGGAGAGAACCTGCAGCTCCGGGGAGGGGGCGGCAGCCCCGTGCCACCCCCAGCCCCCACAGGGTGGCTCTTGGGCGGGGAGGGAACCGGCTGGCTCGGTTTGGGTGGCACCAGTTTCAGCTGAAGCAAACTGGTCCGACTGTGAAACCAAACTGGTGCGAGGCGTCGCCGTTGTGAAACACCGCCAGGTCCCGCAGAGGCAGCAGCGAGAGCTCCTCTGTGCTGAACTGGAAGATGGTGTCGGTGATGGAGGACTCGTTGTCCAGCTGAAAGGAGCACAGAGGGGCAGCTGAGGGACACCAAAATCCTCAGGGACCCCCTCAGAGCACCTGCTGTCCTCTTGCTGGCTCCTTGACAGACCCAGCAGTCCGGTGGATGGAAAGTGTCCATCCCCAGCCCTTCCTGGCTTTTCCAAGGAGTGACCTCCCCCCTGTCCACTTCAACCCCTGCCACATCCCAGCCCGCTCCCAAAAGCCACGGCAGGTCCTTGGCCCCAGGGATGCTCTCCATGCCCATCCCACCGGGTGAAGCCTCATCCACCAGCTCTGTCCCAAACTTCGGGGGTGCAAACACGCTCCGAGGGGCTCAGCGAATGCCGGGAGGCTCTTCCAGGCGCAGCCAAGGTGTGCCAGGGCCGGGCTTACCAGGCAGCCCTGCAGGCTGGCTGCATAGCTCTGCTCCCGGGAGTCGGCCAGGAAGCGGATTTCCTTGTCGGGCTGGGGGTGGCCCCGCTCGGGGGCCGGTCTGCAGGAGTAGGACACCTTCTGGGTGGCCAGGCTGCTGTGCAGCTTCAGGAAACGGAGCTGCACCGGGCTGGCCCCCCTGTATTCCAGCTGCAGGGACAACGGGAGAGAAAACCGGGAAGCGGGGGCTGCTTGGAGTGGGCTGTGCTCCTCCCCGTCCCAAACTGGGCAGGATTCAGCTGCTGAAGCGCTGCTTTGGAGTTCCTTGCAGGAGGAAGTGTCACATCCCACTGTGCACAGCCAGGGTGACCAGGGTGCTGCCCAGCACAGCGGGATGGGCACCAGGAGAGCCCTGACCCCACGAGGGGGGCTCCGGGTCCCCCGGGCTGTTCCAGCTGGGCACTCACCAGGAAGCCCCCGGGCAGGGTGCTGAACCACTCAAAGGTGTCCTCGGAGGCATAGGTGCTCAGCCAAGCCTTGATGGGGACCTGTGGGGAGCAGGGACCGTGCCATGCTGTCCCAGCAGCTGACAGTGGCACTGCCAGGACAAGGAGCCAGCACACAACCCACGTACGTGCCCTGTCCCTGCAGCCTGGGCACACGCCGGGACCAGGATCCTCCCTCCAAACTTCTCCACCGTGGCAAGGGACTGGACACAGAGTCTCTCTCCAGCCCCACCAATCCTCATCCTCACCCACCCCAAGGGGTAACAGGGGGCTGAAGCTGCCCCACCAAAGCCACCCCATACCTGGTTGTGGACGGGGGCTATGCAGGTCTCCCCCCCTGCTGTGAAGTTGCAGAAGGCCTCCAGCGCGTCCTGGGGGCTGCCCTGGTTGGGGTCAATGTAGTACTGCCCTGCAGGGAGGCAGAGGGGAGCTCCTGGCACCTGGGTTTTGGCACAAGGAGGGTGCCACACAATGCCACCCAACCCAGCTGGTGGCACATCCCTGGCTGCCACCTCCATCCAGCCTGGCTGCCAGCCCCTTTCTCCAGGGATGCCCATGAAACCCAATTGGCCTCATCCCCCAAATCTTTATTCCCTCTTAACTGCAAAGAGCTGCCTGTCCCTGTACAGGCTCTGGAGAGCTGGACAGACCCAGAGCCAATGGTGGGGACCCCACATGCCCCCCGGTACCATCAGGCAGGCTGGGGTGTGCCAGCAGCAGCTCCTTGCAGGTGGTTGCTGGGTTGGTTTTGGTGCCATTGGGATGCTCAACGAGGGCTTGGAGCTCCTGGTTCAGGGTGTCCAGCAGAGCCCAGACTGCAGTGTAGTTCAGGTGGTTGGAGGAATAAATGAGGTGCTAAAAGAGGGGGACATATCCAAGGTGATCTTAGCTCCCCTCTCTCATTTTGGCCCTCAGGTGCTGAGGGAAGGGATGGGACGTGCAGGGGACAAGGACAAGCGTGGGGGGAGAGGGATTAACAACATCTGCTCGGTCCTTGTGCACAGGGGACCTCAGAAGCAGCAGGACATGGGACAACATCCCTTTCAGCTCCTTCCCTCCACGGGTGGCACCCACCAAAAGGGGATGGGATGTCCCTCACCTGCAGCTCCTCCTGGGACAGCACCAGTGCGGGCCCACTGGGACCAGGGGGGCCGGCGAGACCCTGGGTGACAGTGACAGTGCTGGTGACATTGGCTGCTGCCCATCACGCTGGCAGCTCCTCTGACACTGCCAGCAGGGTGGCATGGCATGGCAGGACCTTGCTGCCAAATTTGGGTCAGCAAGGGACCCAAGTTTTGGTGACAGAGGCTCCACTTACCGGCATTCCCGGTGTGCCCCTGGGGCCCGGCAGTCCCGGGAAGCCCCTCAGCCCCTGCCCAAGGATGAGGTGGAAGAGGGAAAGAAAGCAAGGGGTGGAGATGCTGCTGTGCTGAGCTGCACCCCGGGGTCCCCACGGGGCCCCCTGCACCCCAGGGAGCAGGAAGGAGGGCAGGGCAGGGCTGATCCCAGCTCCAGCCACTCCCCACTACTTACTTTGGGTCCAGACAAGCCCTGGAAGGAAAGGACAAGGCCCAGCTGAGTGGGAGGCAGGTGGGATCAAAGGCCCATCCCAGTGTAACCCCTGTGGGGCAGGGAGTAAAGCCAGATCTGCCGGGAGGGTGAAGGACTCACCGGTGTCCCGGGAATTCCAGGGTGTCCCCGTGGGCCAGGGGGGCCAGTGTCACCCTGCAAAGACACCAGAGATGGTCAAGGCACTGCAAGGGACATCCTTCCAAAACCCAATCCCTTCCCCACAGATTTTGTGTGGAAAAAGGAGGGATTCACCCCAAACACTCATGTTAGTCCCTGACAACCCTCTCCATCCTTCTCTTACCTGTTTTCCCTTGGGTCCTGGCCTCCCGGGGACGCCATGGGGTCCTGGCTTGCCCTAGGAGATGTGGCAAGATGTCACACAGGGTGAGACAAGGGACCAGGGGGAGGAAGGAAAAGAGAAAAAACCATCCCCCACCTTGAAGCCATCGTCCCCTTGCTGGCCCAGGTCGCCCATGCTGCCCTTCTCACCCTAAAAGAGAGGCAGGGAGAGCTCTGGGGACAAAGAGAGGAGCAGAACCCCCCAGGACACCAGCCTGGGTGGGGGGCTCTGCCCTGCAGGGTGGGTTTTGGGACCCCTGGTGTGGTAACCCATCAGTGGTGGGCAGTGGAGGGTTTGCTGCCTGCCCTTGGCAGGAGGTACCAGCTTGGGGATATTTCCCAAAGCCAGACATCTCCTGGCCTCTAACAAGTGGCAGGAAATGGGAAGCTCCCAGTTATGGGAATGCAAAATTTCCCAATGCTGGCTGCAAAATTTCTGAAAAAAAAAAAACAAACCCCAAAAAAACCCACAAAAAAAACCAAAACCCAAACAAACCCCCAAACACTCATCCTTTGGGTTCAGAATTAGCTGCAACCACATTGCTGGGGAGGGAGGCAGTGGGATGGATGATGCTCAGCTGCCAAAATGAAAGTATTCTATACCAGACTAAAACGTGTCTAAGGAAAACCTCAGAATTTCCCAGGAAACACTTTCAGAAAATAAAGAAATGTGCTGAATGTGGCGGAGCAGGGGACAAACCCCAGCCCAGGCTGCCACAGCCTGCCCTCTGCCTGCACTTCAGGCACTGCCCTTCAGCTTCTGCTGCTGCTCACTGAGCTCCCAACGAATTAAGGCTTTATTGATTCCCAGGGTTTCATTTTTCTGAAGGATGTGAGCAGCTCCCCAGCACCAGGGACTACTTGTCAGTCTTATTTATGGCTGTGGGGATGAGGGATGGGATGGTGAGGATGTGCTTGGCTTTTCGAGCTGAGGGTGGATCCATCAGCTCCTCAGGAACGGCAGAGGAGGTTTGTGCTGCATCAGCATCACTGCTGAGAGCAGGAGATTAAAAGACTGATTTAAAAGACTGGTGCTGCTCTTGTAACTCCAGGAGGATGGAGAGGCTGGAAAAGGACCTGGTTTGGGAGCAAACCTAAAGGTTCCATCTCCCATCAGCTGGGGACATGACAGTCAACCCCCAGAGAAGGATGTTGTAGCCATCAGGATGCAACAAGAGGGGGAATAAATGATGCCATCCAGCAAATGAGACACTACCCAGAGTTCCCACCGTGGCCAGAATGTGTCCCCCACCTTGTGTCCTTTAGGTCCAGGGTCTCCTTTCATGCCCTTCAGCCCTGGGATGCCCTAAAGAGAGAATCATCACCCTGTGGCTGAGCTGCTCCCTGGCAAGGAGGGACCTCACCACAAGTGAGGCTGCTGCCAGGATTTTAAGAATTTCAGGCATTTTTAGAAAACTTGAGGCATTTTTCTCATCTTTAGAAACTTTGAGGTGTTTTCCTCAGCCTGTCTTTGATTTTTGCTTGCAGAAGGATCCCCCACAAACCCCATTGGAAAATGCAGTTCAGGTGCCTTGGATCACCCTGGATTTCTTTGGGGAAGTTGCCAAAACTGGGAATTTTTATTTTTAAATGGAGAAAAAAGGATTTCTAGTAGTTACAAGAAATATTTGAGGGGTTTTTTTGTGTTGGCCAATGCTGGTCACAGCTGGTCCCTCCAGCCACAGCAGCTCTCTGGGAAGGTGGGCACAAGTGCTCAGCATCAGAAACTTCCCTGCAAGGGAAGGGTTTGGCCTCCAGAGCCATATATTGGGATTTGCCTGACTGCACACACTCCTGGGAGGAGAATGCAAGAGGAGGTGGATGAACCACCTAAAAACCTCCCTTGTTTTAAATGGGTCTGTAATTTGGGTGTCCACAGAACTGGGTCATGCGTTGGTGCCCAGGGGGGTCACACAGGGAGCAGCAGCACCCCAAAAGCCCCATGCTGGTACTCACATAGGGTCCCTGGGGGCCCTGGGGTCCTTGAAGCCCTTTGGCACCTGGGTAGCCCTGAAATACAGAAATGAGAAGCCCTGGCTGATGTGCCCAGAGGTCTGGGGTGATACTTCAGTGCCCCACGAGGGGCTGGGGGTGTGGGAGACCCCCCCATAGGACTGGGAGGGAGGGGGGACACAGAGTCCTCCAGCTGCATTGGTTTATCCCCTAATCCAGGGGCTCAGGTGGGAGCCCCCCTGGCTTGGCAGCACCCCCAAAGTGCCAGGGTGCCAGGGCAGCTCTCACCCTGGGGGACAAAGCCAACTTACCTTGTGCCCCCGGGGACCCCGCGGGGGCTGGTGGCCCATCTTGCCTCTCTTGCCCTGGGAACAACAGATTCAGGAGCAATTCCAAAATAATCCAACCACCCCTGGGCCCCCTTGCTATCCCTCCAGGGATTTGAGCCCCCAGCAAACCAGGGCTCCTCTGGAAAACCTCCCCAACAAGCTCCCTGCCTGCTGCCACCCTCCCTGGGGACAACAGTGGCACTTACCCGTCTGCCAGCTTCTCCAGGGACCCCTCCTCGCCCTTCCTGCCCCACGTCACCCTGGGGGAAGAAGAGATGAGAGCTGTGGGTCTCCAGCTCGGCCACATCCCAGCCCAGGCCTGGGGAAGAGGAGCTGTGCCTGCATGGAAGTGGGGACAGAGCTCACCAAGCACTGGGGGAAGGACACCAAGGTCCCCTGAGCCCCCCACAAGGGCACCTGAGCCAGGGGGGAGGCAGCTCTAGGGGCTGAGCTGGGGAGATCTGCCAGCCCCTTACCCAAAAACCAGCCAAGGCAGCCCAAGGGCATCCTGTGTTTGCCAGGTCCCTCTGGGTTCCCTCTGGGTTCCCTCTGGGTTCTCTCCATGATCCACAACGGGATTGACCACCTCAGGCTCAGCCATCCCCTGCCAGCCCCAGAGGAGGATTTTTGGGAGTACCTTTTCTCCTTTGTGACCTTTCCATCCTTTAGGACCCGTTTGTCCTGGAGAGCCCTAAAATCCCAAAGGAGAAGGAAAGCCCTCTGTGAGGACGCTGTGCCAGGGATGCCCCTCTCGGCCTCCCTGCCCACCAGCCAGCCCAGGAGGATGCTCCAAGCTGAAATCTTCCATCTGGGATTTTTGCAGGAGAAAGGTGGGCAGAATGGGGCTGTGGGGGGAGATGCTGCCCACGTGGGACCTCACCACAGCCAGGAGATCCCAGCACCCCACTGCCTGTGCCAGCTCCATCCCACTCCTCACCATTTGTCCTGGTTTCCCTGGCTTGCCTGGCTCCCCTTTTGCACCCACCAGGCCCTAAGAAAGAAAACAAAATTCAACCCAAATCCAAAGAATAAGTTCTAAGGTTATTCATGCAAATCCAGAGCAGGTATGGGCACAGACCTGGGGGGTGAGCAAAGCTGGAGCAGGGAATGGGGCAGCAGAGGAGCCCACTCACCTCGATGCCGCTCAGCCCCGTGGCTCCAGCTTCGCCCGGGGGCCCAAGAGAACCCTGAGATCATTTGGGGACAAAAGAGGCATCAGGGAAGACAATGGGGAGAGGGCACAGCACCTGCCTTGCCCTGGGAGCTGGACTGGGGTTGTTCTCCCCTCTAGTGCTGGAGCTGTGCCAGGGAATGTCCCCACTGTGGGAATGTCCCCACTGTGGGAATGTCCCCGTGGCACAGGGAGGGGTTACCTGCCGGCCTGGCTTTCCCTTGGTGCCCATCACTCCTCTGGCTCCTTCATGCCCGGTGTATCCCCGGAGCCCGGGGGCACCCGCCAGCCCCTGAGCCCCTGCTGAGCCCTGGGGGGCACAGAAATGGGGGCACTGCTCACCCAAACCCTCCAGAGCAGGGTCTGAGCAGCCACCTCTCTTTGCAAATCCCTCTGGAGCTCCTTTCACATCCCAGCCTCTCCCAGCAAAGACAGTCCACCGAGTTAAGGGAGCTTCATTAATATGTGCTTTAGGGCCTGGAGTGACAGCACAAGGGGTAATGGCTTCAAACTGCCAGAGGGCAGGGTTAGATGGGACATTGGGAAGGAATTCTGCCCTGTGAGGGTGGGGAGGCCCTGGCACAGGTTGCCCAGAGAAGCTGTGGCTGCCCCATCCCTGGAAGTG
>JAWWLV010000040.1:9014289-9028395 GCA_035041135.1 Platyrinchus mystaceus
TGTGGCATCAGTGCCATGGTGTGGGTGACAAGGTGGGGTTGGGTCACAGGTTGGACTCCATGATCTCAGAGGTCTTTTCCAACCTGGTTGACTCTGTGGTTCTGTGATTACTGTAGTTGTAGGAGGGCACTGCTGTCCCTGTGCCCACCTTGTCACCAGCCAGCCACCCACACTGGTTTTGGGTTATTCTCTGCCCCACAACCAGCCCAGAGATGAAAATGTCCCCACAGTGGGCACCCATCTTTTCATCCCATTGGACACCACCCCCTCCCAGCACAGCTCTCCACTTACAGGCAGTCCTGGGAGCCCTTGAGGACCTGGGTCACCAGTTCTGCCCTGCAACAAGAAGGATGCTCAGCAAGGGGGACTCACACCACCCCCATGTGCTGGGACCACCTCAGCTGTGTCTGTGCAGCATCAGGACAGGACCCAGCCAGCAAGGAGTAGGAGCAAGTCCTGCCTGCTCCCACAGAGGGGGCTGGGATGCATCCATGCTGCTGACACTGCCTCCAGGCAGCACATGGGATGTGCTGCAGGGTCACAGGGACCACACAGAGGGAGTGGAGCAGCCCCACAGCGAGCATGGGGAGCCCTACCTGGGAGCCGGGAGCACCACGTGGACCAGGGGGACCTGGCAGGGCCTGAGGGACAAGAACATCATCAAAGAACATCTGAGCCCCTCTCCCCAGTTTAACCCCTCGATGCTGGTGAGATTGGCAACAATTTCCCACAGCAAAGATTTCCCATTTCCCCCATTCCCAGCCCGGCTTGCTCAGAGCTTCTCCAGGGGGCTGGAGCTGCCCAGAAGAGCAGCAAACTCACCTTGGGACCAGCTTTTCCTGGAAATCCTGGGGGACCTTGGGCTCCCCTTTCTCCCTGTTAGGAGGCAAGAAAGATTTCCTTTCTCCTGTGTGTTTTAATGCAATAACCTCTTAAAAACAAACAAACAAACCAACAAAACAAAAAGAACATCCCAGCTCTTAGAACAACTCACTGGAGTTTGGGCAGAAGAAGGGCTGGAGAACCCACCCAATGTGGGAGCCACCTCCAGCTCTTCTCCAGCCACAGATGGAGACTGGGGACAACACTCAGACCCAGCCATTGGGTTCAACCACCCCAAAGTTGCTTCCAAAGCCTGGATTCCCACCCCACTGCATCCCCCCAGTGCTGTGCTGGGTGTGCCACCCCTACCTTGTCTCCCCTGCGCCCTGGCCTTCCACGCTCACCAGCAGGTCCTGGGTAGCCCTGGGGAGAGCAGGGTGTTAGGAGGCATCCCGGGCCACCAGGCACCTCCATGGGTTTGGGAGAAGGTGGCTGGATGGTGAATGTGCAGCTGGAAGCTGCTCCAGCCTCCCCCCAGTGCAGCCAACCCTCCTCAGGCAGGTCTCTCACTTACGTAGGTGCCCACAGGTCCTTGTGGTCCCTCCAAGCCAGGCTTCCCAGGCAGGCCCTGCCAGGCAAAATCAGGGAATTAGTGAAGCCCCACTCCCAGGATGCAGTCAGGCATCCTCTCCTCCTTGGGGAGCCCTTGGTGTGAGCCCATGGGATCACTCCCAGGTCAGCCAAGAACCTCTCAGGGCTGTTCACCCCCATCATTGCTCCAACCAGCCCCCAACACACTCCTGGTCCCCCCCAAAGCCCCAGAACTCACCTTTGGGCCCAGGGGACCTGGGTCTCCATCAGGTCCAGGCTTTCCTGGAGAGCCCTTTGGAATTATTTAGGGAGGAGATGTCAGTCAAAAAGCTGAAAGGAGACAAACCCACCCCCCCAGTGCTGCCCCCGTGCTCATGGTCAGGTGTCAGCTGGTGCAAACAGGGACACTGGGAACAAACTCAGCCACTGTGGCCCATCCTGGTGGCTCCTGCACAGCAGCCCCCCATGGCTGGCAGGGCTGTCACCAGGGAAGGTGACAATACTCGCTCTCAAGGTCATTCCCAAGCTGAGCTGAGCACAAGCTCTTCCAGCCTCAGGAGCTGCTCTGGGTCTCCATCTCAGATCATAAAATCATCATTACAGAATATCCTGAGTTCGAAGGGACCCACAAGGACCATCCAGTCCAACCCTTGGCCCTGCACAGACACCCCAACAATCTTCCCCTGTCCCTCAGAGCGTTGTCCAAACCCTCCTGGAGCTCTGGCAGCCTTGGGGCTGTGCCCACTGCCCTGGGGAGCCTGTTCAGTGCCAACCACCCTCTTCCTGAACCTGTACCATCCACTCCCACTGGGGTCTCCTCCCAGGACCCAGGACCAGCTGCTATTCACCTACTCAGGGGTGGAGGGTTTCCATGAGCTGCCATCCCCCATGGATACTCTGCCAGGCTTAGGGAAGTTGCAAAATCCCTGGAGGAGACTAATTTCTGGGGGGGAATGATTCTCCTTTTTCATGGCCCCAGCTGTCCTGCAACTTTTTAATGTCTTTCAACAGGAAGGTAAGATCAGGTCCTACAGATGCCCTGATCTGTTGCTGACTCCCAAGGAAAGTCCCATATCCCCTACCAGCAGAAAACACAAGAGGAACACTTTTTTTCCCCTTACTATTGATCCAAGAGGTCCAAGGTGCCCACGGCCTCCTGGCAAACCAGCAAATCCCTGGAGGAAAGGGCAGCAGGTGAGCAATGGAGAGAGGGCAGGAGCAGGAGGATGAAGAGACCCTGCCCTGGGTCTGAGCCTAACCCAAAGCACAGAAGGGCTTGGCCTGGTGAAGGCAGCACTGGGGCTCTCCCCTAAAATCCAGCTCCTGGGTTGCCCCTGGAAGCCCCACAGCTGTGTGGACACACACAACACCCCCACATGCACCCAGACATGCTGTGTGGTGCTCAGGGGGCCTCTCTGACCCAGAGCAGACCAATTTTCATCTTCTGCTTTGAGGGCAGTGCCAGATTTTTATTTTTTTTTTAATATTTTTGAATTTGAGAGCGAAGATAAATAGGTGAAATCCCGCAAGAGGAAAAATTTGCCACCAGTCCAGGTCTTGCTGCTGGGTCTGCTCAGGGCAGCAGTGCCAGGGATGGGAAAACACAGTGTCCTGTTCCCAATCCTTCCCCCTTCAGCGGGATTCTCAAAGGAGCACCCTCTGGCTGGTATCACTCTACCCACCACCTGCACCCCATCCCAGGGTGGGACATTTGAGGGACATTCCCAAGGGGAGAGAGCTGAGCAGAGGGGAGGAAGGACAGAAATCAGCTCCACTCACCGGTGATCCCCTCCTGCCCGGGCTGCCCACAATCCCTGGGTGACCCTGCAGGACAAGGCAGGTGAGGATGAGGATGGGGAGGCAGGAACAGCCTCTGCCAGTCCCACGTCACGGCAGGGGCCAACACGGTGCCAAGGCCATCACCCACATGGCTGTGGAGATTGGGGGGAAAGTTCCCCCATGGGAAGTTCCCCCTTTTTGGTCTCAGCTCCCCCCTCTGGATCCAACCCAGCACCCCAACCCTCTCCCAGAGCCAAGTACAGAGTGTAGGATGGGAACCTGTGTACCAGGCTTTCCTTCTGCTCCTTCTGCTCCCGGGACACCCCGCGAGCCCTGCAAGGAGAGTCTCGTCTCAGGAGAGCAGAGCCTGGTGCCAGGGTGAGCCCCACCATGGGCTCATCCAGCCCCAGAGCCTCCCTCCAGAGTTAAGAGGAGGAAAACCAGCAGTGCCACTGTCTGGTGTGTGTATTGAGCTCACCCCACGCAGCTCCTGCAGCTCCTCCCTGCTCCATCCCACCTTTGGAAATAACACCAGTGTGGGAGGAAACCCATTCCCACCGGGAACATCTCGGCTGTGTTTTTCTTCCCCCCTTCTGCCCCAGCTATTTATTCCTGGCTCCTTCACCAAGCACGACCCTGACTTAACACAGCTTTCTCAAAAAGTTGTTATTTCCTGGAATTTTCCATGCTCAGCGTTGAGGGAAGTTGTGCCGTGGGGCAGGTGGTTTGTTAAAACACTTTGTGCAACGTGCAAAAGCCTGAGCTGCTCATCCCCAACTTATCCGGTGCAAATTCCCAAGCAGGGCCTGACGCTCTGATCTGGCCCCATCCCAGGAAGCTGCTCCCCCTGCCAGCACAGGAATGTGGGATATCTCCTACTCACAGGCAGTCCTGGAACTCCAACCAGGCCACGCTGACCCACACGGCCCTGGAAAACATCAGGCATGACAAAAACATCCCCCTGCCAGAAATAAAGCTGCATTTTCGGACGCAAATCTGGTGCCTGATGGTGGCCCAGCCCCAGCACATCCCAAGCCAAGCACAGGGTCTCCAGGGTTGTTTCAATCTCCCACAGCCAAAGATGCTCCAAGATCCAGCCACAAGTAGCAACACCCCAATAGTTACCCGGGCTCCCCGCACTCCTGGGCTTCCCTTGGGGCCATCAGGTCCTTGGCCTCCCTAAAATCCACACAAATGGAAGCACAGACATTTTAGGCAACTCTGCAGGTCTCCTCCAGCCTCTCCGCCCTGAGGGGGCTCCTGCAGCCTCTGCCCTGCTGGCAGGTCAGCGGGATGCCAGGCACAGGGTGGGGGCCAAGAGGCTGGGGACGCTCCCCTGGGGGGCACTGGGATGGTGCTCCAGGTGCTGGACCCCTTGCAGGGCAGCCACATCCCTGTTGTCCATGCAAGGATGGGGGCAGCCCACGGGAAACCAGGAGCAAACACTGGTGCTCACCTTGGGTCCCTCACTGCTGTTCAGCCCTGCTGGGCCTATCTGGCCTTCCTCCCCCTGCCACGAGAGAGAGGAGAGGAGTCAGCCAGGACAAACACAGCCTCTGGTCCTGCTGGCTGCCCCAACCTCCATCCTGCTGCTGGGACAGGGGGAAAACACGAGGAGTGGGATCAGAAGGGACATCAATGAGTGGCAATGGGAGCTGGGGCACCAGGCGAGCTCCGGAGTGGGAATGGGGACTTTCCCCATTCTCCAGGTTATAAAACTGGGCAGAAAGAAAAAGCTCAATAGTTGGACAACACAGTGTGATGTTTTTGTTTCCTGTTGATTCAATTTAGGGTGATTTCCAGGTTCCTGCTCCATTCAAACCCAGCTCCTCCTGACCGACGCCATGTGCTGGCAGCGCTGCCTGGGTGGGTGGACAAGGCAGGAGATGAGTCCTGCTGAGTCTCAAGCCCTTGGAGAGGTGTGAGGATCCACTTCTCATCCTGACAAGCAAATGTGAGAGCAGATCCAGGCAGGCATCATCCCAAAATCTCCCCCACCCCACCCCGAGAGGGAGGGCATCACCCACAGGGGGATACTGCAGGCTGGAAAGGTCGGTGGGAAAATACAATCCTCCTTCTCCTCCTGTGAAGCTGGAAACCACTAGAGATAACCTGCCAGCCTGGCCTCGGTTCCCAGGGAGGAATATTGATCTGGAGATGGGTTCATCCACCCTGACAGCTCCCTCAGAGCACAGACTGCAGGAAAAAGCATTCCAAAGGCCTTTTGGAGCTGCCAGCACAGGCTCCAGGAGGCAGAGCCTGGCAGGAGTCAAAGAGGAGCATCAGGTGAGCAACCTGTGAGCCTTCTGCTCTCAAAACACCTGGGAAGGTGCTGACCTGGAGCAGGGACTCAGAGGGATCCCTGATCAGCTGCTCAGGCAGAGGCAGCTCCTGAAGGCTGGGAACCCCTTGCCTAAAGCTGCCCTCACACTGCTGAACCCAACAGTGAATTTTGGGATGGGGGCCCAGCCAGAAGGGTCCGGAGCAGCCCTGTTTGGGTGCTGGGGGCACCTGCAGCCCCAGGGGCTCTGGGCAAAGCTGCCTGTGGCCGAGCAGGGGCCAGCGGTGCCCCAGCAGCGCCAGGGGGATGTCATGAGAGGGGTCCCTTAGGAGGCACCCTGTAATCCTCTTGTGCCAGCAGCACTGCCACATGTGGCACTGCCTCAGGGCTGTCCCCTGCCCACAGTGGGCACACACACACACATCCCACCCCACAACACCCCAGACCGACCCTGGCACTCACGTCTGGGCCCCGGGGCCCCGCTGCCCCTCGGGGGCCGGGAAAGCCCTGCAAGCCACCCTGGCCCCGGGTCCCTGGGGGGCCTTTTGCTCCTTGTGCTCCTCGTGGACCCTTGGAAGAACAAAAACACAGTGTCACAGCAGCAGGGACAGCCAGTGGCCCAGGGTTCCCAGCAGGAATTCCCCTGGAGAGCCCATCCCCTGGCTCTCCACACCCCCAGCCTTGGGCACGGGGCTGCTCTGGGTGAACACCCCATGACTCTCCCTCCACGAGCATTCCCAGGGCACCAGCTATGGGGAAATGCAACATTTTTAAACAGCCAAAGTGAGACAGAGCAGGGCAGGATGGCTCAGAGGCAGCAGCATGGTGGGATCAAGTACAGAATGAGCTGCCCAGTTCTCATGGTCCCTGTTAAGTTCCCTGGGTCCTCAGACATTCCACCAGCTGAGATACAGCATATCTGAATAACCAAAGAGGAAGCAACTGGAGGCACCAGAAGTTTGGGATTGTGGTACCTTGAGTCCTTTGGCCCCCAGGTCTCCCTTGGCTCCACCTGGACCTCGGCAGCCCTGCGAGAGCAGCAGCAGAGGAGGGTGCACTGAGAAAACCCTGTTGTGCCCCTCCTTGCAACCAAAGCAAGCTGTGATCTGATGTTGGCAGCAAATAAAGGGAGTTTTGCCCCTGTTTCCTCCGGATGAGCCTTTCAGAGTTGGGAGCAGGTGCCTGTTCCTTGTGGTGGGGAGGCTCCAGGGCTTCTGGGTTAAATTCCCACCTAACCAGCCCTTAGTGCACCCAGCACCCCGTGCCAGTGCCAGTCCCCTGGCAGGCAGGACACCTGCAGCAGCTGGTGGTGGCACCCCTGACACCAGCACAGAGCCTTGTCCTCATTGCTGTGCTCCTTAACTCAGGTTAAAGCATTCCCTCTTCCCTTGTGCCTCCCCAGGGCAGGTGATACCTTGGGACACACTGTCCTGTCTGAAAGCTCCTCTTATCACAGCAAGGACAGCTCTGCCTTCCCAACCAACTGCAGCTGCCACCTATTTGAACACCAAGCTGGTGCTCTGGGCTGCTCTAAGCCAGCTCTCCTGCATCCCAAGCAGGGATTTCATGGATGCCATCACTCACCCGCTCTCCTTGGGTGCCTCTGGGACCCGGCAGGCCAATAAACCCCTTCAGAGCAAGACACAAAATGCAAGTGAAAAAAACCCGCAAAACATGAAGGGAGGTACCACTTTCACTCATGGAGGAGACCCTCCCACAGCACAGGGGTGGGGTGATGCTGATGAACAGCAGGCACCAGTTTAGCTGCTGCTGCCATGGTGGGATTTGCTCCCCAACAGGTTCCAGAGGGTGCACAAACTCTCCCAGGCTGCCCCCAGTAGGATGAGGTTCTTGTTGGCCTCTAAAACACACCACCCACATCCCTTTCACAAGCCTCAGTTTCCAGCCCTGGGAGTTGGGGGTCTCAGGACATGAGGAACAGGGACACTGCGGGCCAGGCAGGGCAAGGTCAGGTTGTCCCCAAAATCCTCATCCTTTGGAAAGGGCAGCTCAGCACCCAAACCCTTGGGAAAAGGAGGGCACAAGGGAAGGGCTGGGCTGTCACTGCTGATGCATCCATAGGGAAAAAAATTAAAATTAAAATCTGAGGTCTCTGCAGAACAGCAGAGTCAGAGGAATGTTGGCAATGACACAGGGATGTGGCTGTCACCTCCACCAGCCCTTGTGCCACAAACACAGGGGGAAGCTGGGGGAAACAGGGCATTCCCTGCAGGGCTTTGGGGGGCTGTGAGGGGGAGGATGAGAGCACCCCACATCCAGCCACCCACCCCCATGGACTTACCCCAGGGCCTTCCAGTCCAGGCTGTCCCCTCCCCCCAAGGGCACCATCTGCTCCCTGCAAGAAGAATCCTGGAATCAGAGAATATACTGAGCTGGAGGGACCCACAAGGACCATCCAGTCCAACCCCTGGCCCTGCACAGACACCCCAACAATCCCACCCTGTCCCTCAGAGCATTGTCCAAACCCTCCTGGAGCTCTGGCAGCCTTGGGGCTGTGCCCAGTGCCCTGGGGAGCCTGTTCAGTGCCAACCACCCTCTGGGGGAAGAACCTTTTGCTGAGATCCAACCTGACCCTGCCCTGGCACAGCTCCAGCCATTCCCTGGTCCTGTCACTGCTCACCAGAGAGAGGAAGACTGTGCCTCGGGGCAGGGAGCATCCAGTCCCACCACATCCCCTCCCCAGGGCGAGCAGGGACCTCCAGATGGCATTTGCAAGGTCTGCTGGAAGTGTTGCCCCCTTTCCCCTCTGAAAGCAGGGGCAGGGACCCCTCACCCCACCTCCCAGGTCCCTCTGGGGAAAGCCCTCAAGCCTGGGCTTCACCCCCCTCCAAGGGCAAAGGGGGCCAGCAAGAAGTTCTTACAGTGTCTCCTTTGGGACCACTGGATCCCTCCATCCCAGCTGGACCCTGGGGAAGAGCAAAGGCAGCGGGATGTTTGGGAGAAGAGGGATGCTGCTCACTGTCCTGCTCTGTGGATGAGACCCCAGCTCACAGGACCCCTGCCCAACCCCCCCCTCCCAGGAGCTGCCTCTCACACCCCAGAGACCCTTCACCCCCTCTGCCCACACATCCTGCCCATGGGACACAGCCCTTCCAGCCCTCCCACCCCCAGGGGGCCATGAGGATCCCCAGGATCAAGGATTTCATGTCCACTTGCAAAGAACATGGAGGACAAATCCCAGCAGCTCCTTCATCCCTCAGCAAGAGCATGGGGAGAGGGGGCATCATCCACCCCAGGACATCACCCACTCACCTGGGAGCCCCTGGGGCCAGGGGGGCCACGTCTGCCCTGCAGTCCCTGTGGTCCCTGAAAGGCAGTGAGGGCTGTTAGAACCCCATCCCTGCAGGCACCGGGGTGTGAAACCTCTCCTGGGCACTCCCAGCTGCTGAGGAGCTCCAGTGCCAGCACAGCCACGGCAGGGGGGACACAAAGGATTCCCACCCCTGCCCCAGCCTCTCTATGGGTTTTTTTTGGGGGTTGGGATCACAGCCCAGCTGGAGGAGACCACCTCTGGAACACCCTCCCATCCCAGGACGCCCCATCCCCACGAGGTCCCCTCACCCCTGGGTGCACCCACCTTGGGGCCCCGTGGGCCAGGCAGGCCAGGAGGGCCCATCTCCCCCTGTGGAGAGAGCAGGGAAGGGATGGGATGAGTGCAGGGACTGGGAAATCCCCAATGGCAAAGGGTGGGACCTGGGGCAGACCCACCTGAGAGCCATTGATGCCTCTGCATCCGATGGGTCCCGGCTGGCCCGGCTCCCCCTGCAAGGACAGACCCTGCTCAGCCCTCCCACCACGCAGGAGGGGATGGGATGGGACCCCCCAGGGCATCCCTGGGCTCTTGGGGATACTGGGGGGCTTTACTGGGGTCCTTTTGTAATTCCTCCCCCCATTACCAGGAGGATTTCAATGAAATGCATCATTTTTAGATTAAAACTCAGCACAAGGGATGAACTGGGCAGGACATGGTGGTCCCACCTGTCCGTGGTGGTCCTGCCCAGCTCCATCACCTGCGTTTTGGCCACTGTTTGTACCCAAAATCTGTGACTTACCACAGGGCCAGCAGGGCCTGGGGGACCCACTGGGCCTCCTTCTCCCTGGAACAGCAGAGAAGAGGTGCCATTTTTGCTCTGATTCTCTCCTTCATCCCAAATTCCCCCTTTCCTTCACATTAAGTAGCAGCTACTTGATGCCCCCTCAGCCAGGCCCACTCCCTTGCTGTTGGAAAGTACTTCCATTCACCACCA
The DNA here is from genome assembly GCA_035041135.1 of Platyrinchus mystaceus. NCBI lineage: Eukaryota > Metazoa > Chordata > Aves > Passeriformes > Tyrannidae > Platyrinchus > Platyrinchus mystaceus. The sequence goes on from JAWWLV010000040.1 coordinate 9,024,031, forward strand.
AACCACTTCAGTTTTCCTTTGAAATCCTCTGCAAGCCCAGTCCTGGGCTGGGATGCTCCCAAAGACATGGCTGGGAGCAGCATGGAAAACCCCAGTGCTGCCAGCCCAGGATTCACCTCAGCTGAAGGTGGTCACCTACAATAAACCACTGAAATAAACCTAAAATAAACCACTCAAATAAACTCTTCACCCCCAGCCAGGGGAGAAAAGGAGAACAGGCTGGGATTCAAATCTCCAGGTGGGAGAGGTCAGTTGTGAGGGGAGGCTCCTGCCCCCAACATGCCTGGTTGAAAATCCCAAGTCCTCCCTTCCTCAGACCCATCTTCCCAGTGGGATCACCAGGCTCCTGCACCTCCTTGGGGACAGAGAGGAAGTCAAACCACTCACCTCTGGCCCTGCAGGGCCCTGGAAGCCCATCACACCTTTCAGACCCGACATCCCCTGGGAGAGAAGCCGGGAGTGGGGTGTCAATGAAGTGCCCACCCTGAGGTGGCAGCTGCCTCTGTCCCATCCCTTGCAGGAGGGTCAGGAAAACACAGGGAACGTGAGGGCTTTGCTCAAAAGCAGGAGAGCATGAGCTGGAGCCAGGGATGGAGCTTGGGGACATCACAGAGAGGCAAAGGGGTCAGCCCAGGAAAGGGGATGGAGGGAAGGAGGAATCCTGGCACAGCAGGGAGCAAAACACCCTCTGTTAACTCACTTGGAGTCCAGCAGGACCTGGCAGGCCATTTTCTCCCTTCACCCCCTGGAAAAGGCAAGAGCAGCCTGAGCAATAGAGGAGAGCACGAGCTGGGGCTGCAGGGAAGGAGAAACCCCCTGCCCACCCCAGGAGCACAGACAGACCCCCTCACCTTCACTCCCTTCTCTCCTTTCTCCCCAGCCGGCCCAGGGTCACCCAAGAAACCCTGAAATGGGAAGAACAAGGATGTGTGAGCTCCAGCTGGACTATCAGCAGCTTAAGGACACAGTTGGTGGGTTCAGGGGGATGGGCACCCCCCCAAGTGCTGAATGAGGCCCCAGAGGAGCAAACCCTGGGTGCTGGTCCCTCATCCCATGTCCCAAGCTGCTGTTGCACCACAGCACCCTCAGCAGTGACACAGAGGCATCCCAGCACCCACAGGGCTCTCCACAGGCAGGAGGGTACAAAGCATGGACCAGGAAAGATATATGACAACATATGATAGTATATCAAATGATACAGATATGATATAATATATACGATATCACACGTGATAAACCACGTGGGATTGTTATTTCAAGAAGAAGAAATCAGGTTTCCAAAGCTCTGGCATGATCAGACTTCACAGGAGCCCAAAAATCTCCCGGGCAGCCCTAAAAATTTTAGCCTTGAAAGGACTAAGTGGGGGGGAAAAGCGATTAAAAAAAAAAAAAAAAGGGTGACAAACTATTAGCATTCACCTTTTTATGGACATTTTACATCCTGGCTGACAAACCCCTGGAGAGGAGCTGCAGCAACGTGCACTGGCAGCTCCTGCTGCTGGTGTGGTACCAGTGAAGCCAGTGATGAAAGCTCTGAGTGCTTGGCACGTGCTGGGACTGGGGTTGGCACTGCCCGGTGCCCACAGCACCACGTGGCAAACAAGAGCCCACTCACCTCCTCTCCCTTCTCTCCAGCCACCCCACGGTCGCCCTGGAAGCCCTGCAGCCCCTGGGGAGAGGGAGGAAAGAGCAGAGCAGGCACTGAGGGGCTGCCCAGCACCTCCCACGCATGTCCAACCCCCTCCTCAGTGCCCAGCACCTGCTGAGGGCCCCAAACCCCTCAGCATGGTCCTCCAAACCCCCCTGAGAAAGCTCCCAAGCCTGTATTCCCCAGGGATTGGTGCCCAGGGTCTGGAAAAGGACAGGGACCATCACAGCACCAAGGAACCAGCTCCCTGAATTGAATGTTATCTCTCTCTCACACAACTGCTCTCACTTCTTTCTCCACCTCCAAGTTTGGAGCCCTCAAGGGTTCAGAACCACATGGTCTAGTGGAAGGTATCCCCTGCCCATGGCCAGGGGGTGGAGTGAGATGATTTTTAAGGGTCCCTTCCAAGCCAAACCATTCCACGATTCCAAATTATTTTCAAAGGTTCAGATGCAGCAGCCCAGCCCTCGTGCCTGGACCCACCCCAATCCAGGAGCTGCAGCATTCCAGTTATCCCAGCACCTTAATGCACATCTGGGATGTTCCACAGCCCTTTTTTCCAGGAAACATGAGCCTCAACCCTAATCCAGGCCTGCCTGGTTTGTGGGCTTAGGAGGAATATTCTAAAGGAGGCAAGAGAACACCAGGAGCAGCATTAGGGGCTTCTTGGCTCCTGCCCAGGGCTTTGTGCTCCAGTTCCCCCCATCCTGGCCATGCCCTGCCCATCCTCACCTGCTCCCCTGGAAGCCCCCAGGGCCCAAGTTTGCCATCCAGGCCAGGGGTGCCATCTGAGCCAGGGTAACCCACACGCCCTGGCAAGCCCTGGAGCCCGGGTTCACCCTGGGGAGAAAAAAGCCAAGCATGGAAAATGAAAAAATCCACATCATTATGAAACCAGTGAATGAAACCCTGAGCTCTGCCTGCCTCTGGATTTTGCCAGGACATGGGCAGGGCTGGCAGGGAAAAGCTCCATGAATGCAGGTGCTGCAAGTGTCTGGCACGTGGATGTGCCCAGGTTCTCCACCAGAACAGTGGGATAGTCCCAACCAGTGACTGTATAACAGGCAAGGCAGGGAAGCAGCAGTGCAGCAAGAGGTCAAGTGAAACCCTTCTGCCTCAGCTTCTTGGCTCCAAGCCATTCCTGATGCTTTCCCACGTGCAGGAGCCTCTGGATGGGGCATCACCAGCTGAAGCTTAGGGGCAGCTTTTACTTCACCCCTTAGCTCACTGAAAATCCTGAATTCAGGCAAGTTAAAGAGCAGTCTGGACCAAAGAGAGGACATTTCCCGTCAGCTTGCTGTGATTGTCTGAATTTCTTAAAAACTCTGGATCATTTTGTCAAGTCCAATAGATGGAATTTGTTTTAGTAGAAAAAGTCAGAGTTTGAAGGAAGAGCAGAAAAATGCAGCTGCCTCAGCTACTGCTCAAATGAAGAATCTGGTTGCAAAACTATCCAAGCTGTTTTGGGGAGATTTGCTTTCCCACCTCCCACCCTGAAGGGCCCCATCCTCCCCTGTGCTCAAAAACCAGCATTTTAACCCCCTTCCACTTCTAATCCAAACTTCAGGGAGCATTTATTGCTATTTGAAGTTTTGCAAGAAATCCAAGCACCTCTGGCTCTGGTGGGCTCCAGCAGATATAAACCAGAGTGGGGGCGAACCCAACCCACCCGTTCCCAAACTGGCCCCAAACCTTGATGTTCTCCCTCACCCAGGGCTGATCCAAGAGGGGCAGAGTCCCTGAAGATCCCAGGACAGCCCCAGGCACACACTCAACCCCTCCAAACTGGGCTCTCCCCCGGCCAAGCCCCCACCCCCCCCAGCACTCACCGTGTACCCTCTCTGCCCTTTCTCCCCTGGCTCTCCTGGGGCTCCACAGGGTCCCTGTGGACAAACAGGTTCGGAATCAACCGCCATGTCCCCCTATTCCCCCCCTCCTGCCCCGTGCCAAGGGCTGCCCGGGACCCCCAGAGGCTGGTGAGGGGAGGACACGCAGCAAAGCCCAGGGGTGGCCTTGGGAAGGGCAGAGAGGGAGGATCACATCCCCCTGCACCCCCCACCCTGCCCACATCCACGGCGTCCGTGCCCAGGGCAGGTTTGCAGTTGGCACCAGGTCCTGTTCCCTGCCTGCTGATCCCTCCCTGGTTTCTGTGTCTCTGGGAGGGATCCATATGGTCCCTATCCAAAACCAGGGGCAGGAACCTGATGCCTCGGGGTGAGGAAGCCAGCACTGCTCAGCTGGCACAGACGGAGGGGCTGGGGCTGCCAGTGAAACCCAGCGAGCTGGATATCAAACATCCCCGGGTTCCAGAGGGAAGCAAACAAGGAAACCATTAGGCTGCTTTGAAACCCGATCCCAAAGCCCTTAATTACAGCCCGGGGCTTGGGGACATCGACCCTACAAGCGTCCTCAGCCCAGCCGGGGTGGCAGCGGAGCCAAGCAGCTCGCAGCCACTGGGATTTCTTACTTACAGGTGCTCCCGTTTTCCCTGGGTGTCCTGGGGGCCCGGGGGCGCCGGGTTTTCTCTGGATTGAAAAGGAAAAAAAAAAACAATAAACATGGGTAAGACAGATCAAGTGCTTGGAGCAAGGAAAACTCAGCAGCCAAGCCAAGGAAAAAACCCACCACAAAAAAAGTCACCAGTGACACTCACCGGCCAGCCCGCCTGCAGGAGTTGGTAAAATGATGATTGCTGAAAGGAAAATGGGGGGGGAAAA
>JAWWLV010000040.1:9030032-9054024 GCA_035041135.1 Platyrinchus mystaceus
CCCTTTTTTTTTTTTTTTTTTTTTTTTTTTTGCTGGCTTTCAAGTCTCTTGCCTTGGGAAGACACAGCAATGAACCACTCCTCTAATTCTCTTATTTATTTAGTCCCATATGATGCAGGCAAGTCACAGGAGAAGGTTTAATCTGAGGGTAGCGTGTAGGAAATAAGGAATTACTGCTTTCATCAGCACATTAAGACAGAGAGCCCACTTCTTGTGGGGTTTGGGGGAATTCAGCACCCCCCTGGATGCCCTGCAGCCTTGGGACAACCACAAGTGTTTGGAATGTGGGAAGGTCACATAGGGCATAGTTAGCCCAGGTTGGACTAAACCATCTGTTCTGACACTGCAGTTTGCCCCAGGTGAGGAATCTCATCCAGCCTCATGGAAAACCTGGAGGAAGAGCTGCCCAGGCAGTTCTGTCGGGCAGGTTTTCCTTCCCCTGCTCCCAGCAGCCAAATCTTTCCTGCACCTCCAGTGTCCTGGGAGACCAGATGACCACAAAGAAGGAAAAACCCACCCAAGAGCCCCAGGGTGGATTAATCCCATCCCAACCACAGCTAATCCCATCCTATCTCAAAGATCCGAAAGCCTCATGGTGCAGCCTCCTCTCTGGACATTTCCAAGCTGGTTTTCCCGTGGTTTGGGGGATGGCCAGGAAACCAAATGTCTCTCTCCAGGTACCAGCCATCCTCCTCCCTCCCAGCAGCACTCAGGAGGCAAAATCCCACCTTTCCTCCTCCTCCTCCTCTTCCTTCCCATGGTGAGTCCAGACACACAGTCCAGGCAGCTCCTCCAAATCCTGACTGGCATCAAAGGGTAGGAAAAGCCCCTCCTTGTCCATCACCCCAATCCCAGGCAGCAGGAGGTGTCCCTATGTGCTTCCCAGCACCTGGAAACCCCCTCCTGTCCCCTGCTCCAAAGATCTGTCCTCCAAAACCAGAGGAGAGAGAAGGGGAAAAAGCCAAGAAACTCATTACGGAAAATAAACACAGACCTTTCAACATATGGAAATATTTCCAGCCATGAGCAGGGCTCTCAGGGACAGATGATGGATGGGTGCATTTATCCAGCTCTAACACCACACCAGGCATCCCTGCTCCTTTTAAGTTGATCCCAAATTGATTAGTGAGTGAAGGGGTGCAGTCCCTGCCAGGCCTCCATGCTCCTCCTGTCCAGCCACTTCTCATTTCCCTCAAAAGCTGCTCACACAAAAACTTTCTGGAGGAGGAGGTTGGAGCCCAGCCAATGCTGTTGCCTTGTCTCAGGAATCAGTGAACTCAGATTCACTCAGGACAGGATATTATTTCATTAGGCTTCCAAAAAAAAAAAAAAATTCCAACCTTCAGAAAGGGAGGGGAAAAAAAAGGCCCATGTGAGATGTGAACTCGGATTTCAGGAACACCAGATGCCAAGGAGAGGGCAGAGAAATTAATTGGTTTCTGGAATTTCAGCAGGAAACAGAGAGGGCTTTGCTCGCTGCAGGATGGGGCAGGGGGAGCGCTGGGAAGGGAGGGGATGGAGGATGGGGATCCACAGGTCCGTGTGGGATCTGTGCTCCTGGAAAACTCCAGCCTGGCAGCAGGGCCTGCAGCCTTGTGGGGAGCAGCCTTGGATGCCCACCTTGTGTCAGCCTTCCAAGTCCACCACCCCATGGTCACCCCACCCTGTGCCACCCTCTACAGTCACCCCATGGTCACCCCACCCTTTGTCACCCTCCCCAGCCCACCCCAAGACCTGGGACACCCTCCCTGTGGCAGCTGCAGATGCAGCACATCCCTAAAATTCTCCTCCTTCTCACATGGAGCAATATTTTCCTTCACTCTGAGGTCCCCAGCCCTCATTTCCCAGCCTGTCCTCCTGCTGTTGAAGGTATTGGGATGGATAAAAGGAAAGGATTTTGGCACGGCAGATTAAGCTCCCCAATAACTCTGGAAGCTCCATTTCTCCTTCCTCCTTCCCTCGGAGCCTTGGGAGCTCCACTCCTACCAAAGTCAATGCTGACAGAACAAATCAGCAGCAGTTCCTGCCCCTCCATTTACATCAAGAATTCTTGGCAAACCCGAACTCTATCCATGCAGTGTGAGCAAAAACACAGGACAGGGGCTTGGGGTGGAATCATAGTGGCCTTGAGCTGGTTTTCCTTAATTCCCATGAACAGCAAAGGGTGGGTTTTTTCACTGGAAAAAAGCAGGAGGGGCTGTTGAGCACCACAACAACCACAAATGCTCTGGGACAGTCCCCACGTTCCTCTCTTTTCCAGTCCGTCATCCCGCACTGTATCCCTGACTCTGAGAGGCAGCTCCGCTGACCTGCATTCCCAGAGCCTGTTCCAACAGCAGATCCCAGGACATCCCCTCTGGCCCCCAAACCACGAGAGCAGCACTGCCGCAATCCCCCGCGTTCTGCAGGGCTGCGGACAGACAGACACACAGACAGACAGACAGACAGACAGACCGCCGGCCCCAGCGCCCCCGCCCTTTCCCCCCGCGCTGTCTCAGCAGGGATCAGCAAAGCCCAGCCCGAACTTTGTGCTCCCGTTTCTGCCGCCGAGCAAAGCGCCGCGGGGTCACTCGGCCACGGACACAATGGCCCTGCAGGGCTTTGGGGTGGCCCAGGTCACCCCCGCCAGACACTGCCTTCCCCTCCAGACCGGCACGGGGCCAGCAGCGCCGGGAAAACGCTGGGAGCCCCCGGTCGGGAACCGCAGCGCTCCAGCTCCGGCTTCCCGAGCTCCCCCCGGCATCCCCACGGCCACAGGAGGTGGGACACCACCGACCCCACGGCAACAGCCACAGGCGTGAACGGTTCTCCTGCAGAAGAACAAAGCCTGAGGTGTCTTTCCAAATGCAGGCAGGGAAGAAAGCAAAAAAAAAGGAAAGGAATTCTGACTGAGCGGCAGCAGCTCTGCAAAGCGGCAGCAGGGATTGATGCTTCAGGGAGAGAGGCGTCACCCCGGCGGGGACATCCCTCCGGAACAACAGGATTCCTCCAGCCGGCACCTCCGCCCCTCTCCCCCCTATCCCTATTTGTTCCTGTGTATTCTGTGAGCCTGCAGTGGGATTTGTGGGCGTTGGCATGAGCACAGCACCTGCCCCGGAGCAGCAGGAGGACAGGACAACATGCAGGTTCTCCAGGTCAACATCTCCCAGTGGTCAGCTCTGGCTGTGCTTCCCAGGAGGAATCTGTTCTCCTGAACTCCTCTGCTTTGAACCAAACCAACACAAACCACAAAGGACCTCTGATGAGGTCAATCCCAGCTCAGAGCCAGACCAGCACAGAGCCATCCTCCTCCTGCCTCGGGATGTGCTGTGCTGGCAGAGCAGAGATACCCCCACTGTACCCTCTCCCCGGAATTCCAGGCATTTGCCCTGGAGCAGAGGATGCAACGACAGCAATGAATGAGCTGTAGAGAAGTCAAAAGTCCTGCCCAGGGTCACAGAAGAGTTCAGAGAGCTGGAGATGGAGCCTGAGCTCTCACCAGCCCATTGTTCTGCCCCTTGCACTGACCTGCCACTGATACTGTTCTGTCAGGTTGCAGTTCCACCAGAGGGGCATTACAGACACACAACACACAGAGCATTCCCACCCCAGGGAGCTCCAGCCCGGGCTGGAAAAATACTTGAGGCAGTTAGAAACCCAGTGCCTTCAGCTCTTGCCCTGCCTGGATCAGATCAGGGTCCATAGGGAATTTGAAATTAAACTTAGTCACAGTGTGCTGTCAGGAGCTGGGGATCCTAAATGACTCTGCCTGGGTCGTTGCAGTGAGTTTTGGAGTCACTCCATGGAGTTCTGCATCCAGCCATGCAATGGCTGAGGCACTGCTGCCTCCCCACAGGTCCCATCCTGCTCCTGTGCTCCCCACAGCAGCAGGGATCTGCTGAGGAAATGTCTGAGCAAGAAGCTTGATGGGCACAAACCCTGGGGAGCAGCAGGAAGCTGGAAGATGGTGGAAAACGGGAGAGGTGCTTTGTAATTTGTAACACAGAGCAGAAGGGCTGCTTTCTGCAGGGCTTGGGTCTCCCCTGGTCCCTGTCCTGCAGAGGTAGGGCATGAACCATCCCAGGGAGGGGATGGATGAGTGTGGACCACGGGGAGCCAAGACTTCCTGGTCAGTCCCAAAGGACAGAGGGACAGCACTGCTGGGAACAGAGGACATGCTGAGCCCATGGACAGCTGTCCACAGAGCTGCATCTCCCTCCTTGGCACCGTCCCTCTGCTCTCACCTGCCACCCAAGACGGGAGGAATCTCAAACCATGCTCCCAGCAGAGCAGAGGGAGCTGATGGGGAGGTGTGAGTGCAGCTCCCTGAGCCCACCAAGGCTGTAACTCACCGTGAAGGTCTGCCAGTCCTCCCTGGAGTTCCTCCACAGGATGATGGTGGGCACACCAGGGATGCCCACAGGGCCGGGGTCACCTGGGGGGCCCGTCCTGCCCACGGCTCCAGGGTATCCCTAGGGAGACAAGGGACACCTTAAAAATACCTTAAAAGCAGCCAGGGGTTGAACAGCCAGCACAGGTTCTGACTCAGGTCAGAGTGGGGCACATTCCTGGATTCAAACCATCTCTTAGGATCTAAATAACCCTGGAAAGAGGGAAAGCAAAAGAAATGAGCTTTGTACAAACATTCCTGTGCCCAGACCCTTCCAAACACCACCAGTACAGAGGCTGTTGTTGACAGACATTGTGTGGTGCGACGAGTTTGCCCCTCTGCAGGTTGGGAAAGATGGGAACTGCTGTGCAGAGGTGCTCAGGAACATCTGCTGATGGGGACATTGGGGCACCACCCTCAATGCAGACCATCCCCCAGCATCCCCCAGTGCAGCAGGAGGCCAGGCTGTGCCATGTGGCTGCTGCACAGTGGGTTTCTGGAGGAGGAAGGGCAGTCCTGGGTCTCACCAAGGCAGGACAGATGTCCCTCTAAGATAATTCCATGGATATAGCACGAGGCCGGGCTTTTCATCCTTCCTCCAGGTGACCTGAGCTAAAGCTGCTCCACCTCCTGGCTCTGCTGCCTCTGCAGAGCCATTAAGTGGCTCAGATGAAACACAGCAGCTTGTCCTGAGCTCAGTCCTGTGCCTGGGCTTAAAGTACCCACTAAAACCAGTTCCTTCCTCTTCCAAACACACAGGAAGGGCCACCCCTTGCAGCTTCAGAAGCTCCCACTGCTGTCTTGATGAAAAACACCCAAACCAACCCAAACCAGCCATGATATTTGCCCTGGACCCTAAACCCCACACTCCATATTCCCCTAATTTTCTAGATACTCACCTTGTCTCCTTTGGGCCCCACCAGTCCCCGTCTGCCAGGACAGCCCTGAAGAGCAAAGAAGAGGTGTGTCACCCCAAAGGGGGATCCCACAGTGATTAGGTGACCAGTGCCACGACTCCAGGGAAGCAGGGGTTGAAATGGCTGTTTCAGCGCTGATCAGAGCTTGTCTGGGTAGAACAGTGAGGTGGGAGGTCCTGGTTGTTTTGGAGGACAGGAATCCCCCTGGCAGACACCGGCAGGGGCTGCCAACACGCCGGGCTGTGGCACAGCACCCACCCGTGTGTGCTGCAGAGCTGAGCCTTTGACAGCTCCAGATACAGACACCAGACTGGGTCTGAGCTTGCAGACAGCCTGGGCTGGGCCTGGAGCAAGGCTGGGAATCCACAGGGAATTAGCACCACCCAGCATAGCCCCGGCTGCAGCCCCGACCTCGCTGCCTTGTGCCGACGGGATGGGCAGGAGCAGCTTTGGCACCAAGAGATGCTTCACCAAAGGCACTCTGATCACCTGAAATGCTGACATCTGAAGCCCAGTTCCCCTTCTGTGGGCCCCCAGAGCCCTCCTGCCCTCAGCCTGGGGAGCAGCAACCAAACATCAGGGAAGGCTGCCAGGCTTGGCTCATATTTAACTAAAATAATGGTTCACGTGTCACCCAGAGCTTCAGTCCTACACAGAATCCCAGACTGGTGTGGGTTGGAAGGGACATTAAAGATCATTTAGTTCTACCCCCTGCCATGGGCAGGGACACTTTCCACTAGCCCAGGTTGCTCCAAGCCCTGTCCAGCCTGGCCTTGGACACTTCCAGGGCTGGGGCAGCCACAGCTTCTCTGGGCAACCTGTGCCAGGGCCTCACCACCCTCCCAGGGAAGAATTTCTTCTGTAGATCCCATCTAACCCTGCCCTCTGGCAGTTTGAAGCCAGTCCCCCTTGTCTTTTCACTGCATGCCCTTGGAAAAACTCCCTCACCATCTTTCTCCCTTACTCCTAATGCTGGGATAGAGCTGCTGGTACCTGTGTTTCCACTCAGGATACTCAGGACTGAGGGGAAAAAAAAACCCTCTCCAGGCTTTCTACAGGAGAGAAAAGCAATTCCCCTCCTGACTGGGTCCCTCCTGCCTGCTGACAGCAGGGCTGTCAAATGTTGTGACGTTCCCTCCGCTCCTGGGATTTTTTCATCCTTCAGCATCTGTTCCTTTTGCCTTTTCCTTCTATTTTTCCAGGCAATAGGTGCAGCAGCAAGGAGGTGGCTTGTGGGGGAAGCTAACAATCCTAAATTGAGCCGTTATCCCATGAAGCCTGGCTCACGGATGATGGATTTAGGGCTGGGTCCCTCGAACACAGCCATAAATCCAGCCATGGGTGGAGACCTGCCCTGCAGGACCCCCCTGAACCCCAGGACAGCCACAAGAATTCCATGTGGGTTTCAGCCCTGGGGGGAGGAGAAGATGCCCACGGTCACCTCTGGCAGTGGCATTGGGCAAATTAAATACAATTTTCTGGAAGAATTATGAAGAAAATGTAACCAAATTACAGAATAATTTTGGCAGAAGGAACAAACATGGGAAAACACAGAAAACACTTTTCAGTTACTTCTCAACAAAGACTCAGGACTTCTCTAAAGAATTACCTATTCTAAGTTTACCTTTTTCTTTTTAATTTCCATTTTTTCATCCTCTACAATGGATGAATGAAGTGAAAGATAACCAAAACTCATTTCAAGACAATTCAACGCTCTGCTTTGCACCAGCACCGATTTTGGGGTGTTGCAGTGATATAGAAGCAAAGGACAGTGATGCCAGTGGGAACTGGGGCTCGAAGAGATGGTTTGACCCCCTCTGAGACCCTCAGCTTGACTTTGGGTGGGCCCAGGGTGAAATGAAAACCGACAACGTGGTAAATCTTAATGACTTGAGACCATCTCTAGAGCAGGGGGAATAAGGGAATCATCTGCTCTACAGTTTCTTCAGGGACATCAAAAAACCTTTGCCAAGGGCCAGGCTGGTGCACAGCCCCACATTGCCAGGGCCAGAGGCGGTTTCCCATGATGGAGAAGATTCCTTTGTCCAGAGAAGGTGGATAAAGCTTCTCCCAGTGATCTGATGGCACTGCTGGCACTGCAGCTCAGCACCCACTCTGGAGTGGGGGATGCTTCACCAGCCACCCCTGCCCTCCCTCAGCCATCACCTCCACCACTCACCGGCAGCCCTGGTGGTCCTGGCAGCCCTGGGGGTCCTGGTTTCACATGTCCTTGCTGCCCACGGGCCACCATCGGGACGGAGTGTCCTGTGTGGGCAGCGCCGTCCCCAAGCCCTGGGACAGCGGGGCTGGCTGCTACCAGGGGAAGCTCTGCTGTCCTCACGGGACCTCTGGGCACATTTCCCTTGGGAGCAGCTGCCTGATGTGCTGCCAGGACCTTGGGGAAGGTGTGGGGCACCAGGTTGGTGATGGTATGGCCGGGTTTGCCGGGCGGGAGCTGCCGCCGGGTGTCCTCATTGCCCGTCAGCTTCTCCGTGGTGATGTTCTCCTCCTGGGGGTCAGAGGCACGGCCCTTCTTGGCTGCTCTGTGTGTCTTCCTGGAGGCTCCTGGGTGGATAAAAGCCATGCCATAATATGTAATAACAATAATAGTAGATATCTATAATAAAGGATGAAAGAACCATCAGGTTCTCAGGAATCTCCACGGAGAAAGGGAGCAAACCTTGACCATGGACCCACGTGCTGCTCCTGCCCAGCCCTGTGATTTTATTATAGGTGGAGTTGAACAGCTCAAAGCCTTCATCCTCAATAGAAAGGCTGCCCTCCTCCTCCTCTTCCTCCTCCTCAGCTGATGGCATCTCATGGGCAGAGAGTGAAGCCAGGGCACTCCCATCAGGATGGAGGTTGAGGGTCTCCTGGGGGTCCTCCCACATCCAAGGTGTCCCCAGGGTCAAATCTGAACTGGTGAGTCTGGAATCCTGAAAAGGAAGATGGGAAAAAAATGAAGTTTGAAGATTTCACTTGTTTTTCTCCCTTTCCTGCTCAACACATGGAGCAGGTGGTGGAGTCACCATCCCTGGGAGTGTTCAAGAAATCCCTGCAAATGGAATTTAGTGCTGTGGTTTAGTTGCCATGGTGGTGTTTGGTCAAAGGTTGCACTCAGTGATCCTGGAGGTTCTTTCCAACCTTAATAACTCTACAATGTTTAATTTCCCATGAGCACAAACACTGCTGGGAGGGACAAGACAGGGCACGGCTTGTGAGCCCCAGGCAGGACCCCCTGAGCTCTGGGGCAGCTCATCCTCACCAGGCAGGGCAGCTCAGCCTCCTACAAACCCAAACTCACCCTTCACAGGGGACATGAGCCAACTGTCAGCCTGAGCCACACCAACATGGGCCTCCTTCTCACAGCCCCACTGGAGGGAACCCCACACCCTGAGTGTCTCTGCAGGAGGGGCACTTAGAGAAGAATCCCAAAACAGTTTGGGTAAAAAGCACTTAAGGGTCACCTTGTTCCACCTTTGCCATGACAGGGACACCTTCCACTACCGCAGGTTGCTCCAACCTGGCCTTGGACACTTGCAGGGATGGGGCAGCCACAGCTTCTCTGGCCTCCCCACCCTCCCAGGGAAGAATTCCTTCCCGACATCCCATCTAAAACTACTCTCTTTCAGTTCGATCCCATTCCCCCTTCTCCTGTAACTCCATTCCTGTATCCAAAGTCCCTCTCCTGCTCTCTTGGAGCCCCTTTAGGCACTGGAAGGTGCTCTGAGGTCTCCTAATGACAGAAATCCAAGCTTGAGACCAACTACTAAAACAACTGCAGCAAATCCACAGAGTGACACCAGGAATCATTTTGTCCCTTCAGCCTTTAATTTTGCTGCTTCTGCATTTTCCAAGGCTCCTGGTGGTCTCAGGGGAATGGTGCTGGCAGGTGGAAGGGGAGCTCACAGCTCCCACCACACATCTTCCCACTCCATCAGCTGCAAACCTCCCAGGGTTGGGAAAGGGTGACAGGCACAAGACAATGTGGAGCCTCCTGGCGGCTGGCAGCGAATTAATTTAAGGCAGTGGCTTGCAGGGGGCTCATCGTGTCTTCAGCTGCCACATTAAATGGTCCCTGCAGGTCTCAATGGGCTCCTTCAGCCCTAAAACCACCAGCAGAGCCCAGGGATGGAGAACTGCAGTGTTGGTAGAAATATCTACTCTCAGGACTAAAGAACTGGCTGCGAAAAGGGAGATAAACTCCAGAGTTCTCTGCGTTTGAAAATCCCACCAGTTTCACACCCAGCACCGGCGTAGGTGTCTCAGCCTGGGCTAACACACTTATTGGCCATGGGTTGGGTGGTGGGTGTGTGTGAAGGTCCTTCAGCTCTGCTGGAGCAGCTGGCAGCGTTTCCATCAGCCCCTCATGCCCACCACCCCCTCCTGGAGCTCGTTCCGTGCTGCAGCTGAGCTCCACAGGGCACGGCCAGCCCGGCACAGGGCACGGGCAGGAGCTGGTGGGACCCAGCCCTGGCCGGGGGCTCCTCGGGGCCGGTGCCACGGAGCCGACGAGGAACAGGCTGCGAGGAGTCACTAGAGGGAGATGCAGGCCCACGCTTGCCTCGCAGGGCCGAGAAGGGGAGCAGAGAGGTACAAGAAGATCGTTCCCATCCTCCTTCCCGTCTCCCGTTGATTGAACCCATTCCCCGGCTCCGATTCCGCTCCGCATCACGGACACAAGAGGCACGTTTGCTCGGGAGCACCAAGGTGGATTTGCATGAGCAGCAAGTAGAAAAACCACCAATTTCACTGGCAGAACTGGTCGTTCTTCAGGTGAGAACCCAATGGTGCTGCCGGCTCAGGGGAGTTGGCTCTGGCCAAGCCCCACTCTGGAGGAGCAAAGGCAGCAGGAGCTGCTGAAGCTCTTACTTTGATGTCAGATGCCACATCATCAGCTTGGAGATTTCCAAACTCTTCCCCATCCCAAAGGGAGAGGAAAAGTGAAAATTTTAACTTTTCCACTTTCAAAAGTCAAGTTTGAAGAGTCTCCTTCACAAACAGCTGAAGTGCTTTGCTCTCCCTCCCTTTGAGGGGGAGGGTCCTGTCTTCGTTTGTTACATTTAATTTGTTGGTGATATAGAAAAGGAAAAGAACCACCCTAAAGCATCAAAAGCAGCATGGGCAGCAGGGGAGGGAGGAATTCTGCCCCTCTGCCCCCTCAGGTGAGACCCCCCTGCAGAGCTGCCTCCAGCCCTGAACAGCACAGCAAGGACATGGAGCTGCTGGAGAGAGTCCAGAGGAGGCACCAAGAGGATCAGAGGGATGGAGCAGCTCTGCTGGGAGGAAAGGCTGGGAAGGTTGGGATTGTTCAGCCTGGAGAAGAGAAGATTTGGGGTGACCTGACTGTGGCCTTGCAGTGCCTGAAGGAGCCACTAAGAAAGATGGAGAGAGACTATTTAGAGGAGCCTGGAGTGACAGGACAAGGGGGAATGGCTTCCCACTGATAGAAGACAGGGTTAGATGGGATATTAGGAAGAAATTCCTCCCTGTGAGACCCTGGCACAGGTTGCCCAGAGAAGTTATGGCTGCCCCATCCCTGGAAGTGTCCAAGGCCAGATTGGAGCAACCTGGGCTAGTGGAAGGTGTCCCTGTCCATGGCAGTGGGTGGAGCTGGATGATCCTTCAGGTCCCTTCCAACCCAAACCATTAGGATTCTATGAAGCTGGTGCAGAACAGACCCACAAGATGTGCCAGCCAGGAGATGCCAGTGGGAAGCTGGATCAAGCCCTGGCAGCTGCCACTAGCACAGCCTGGAATTCCTGCCCATTGCAGCCACGAGTTTTTTAATTCAGCTTCAATGCCTGACATGGGAAAGGTCTCTACTGGAAACTCCCATCTGGGGAAGCTCAGGGGAAATGGGTCTCTGAGCTAAAAGTTACTGGTCTCTGAGGCACAAGCTGAATTATATTGGTTCTATGTAAACAGGACTAAAAGCCAAAATCAATACCATCCAGGCTTGCTCCTTCAAACAGGCCAAATTTAGAGAGGAACCAGCTGAGAGGGACAAATTGGGAACAGCTCTGAAGTTGTCCAGAAGCGTGAGAGTTGAGGCTGAAGGCATGTGGGTTTGAACTCCCAGAGCTTCGAGCTGGGAAGTGGGGAATGAGCCCAAATTGAAAGCAGCCACTAGGGCTGAGAAAACGGAATTAAAAAGGAATTGGCATGTGATAAGCAATGCAGGGGCTGTGATTTGCAGAAAATCAAGTTAAAATAAGAAAAAAGGCAGGAGGACTCTCTGGCCCAGCCAGCTCTTGGTGAATCCCCTCTGGGACCCTCTGCCACGTGGCAGTGACTGAACCAGCAGCAGCAACAGAGCTGGAGAATCCCCCTTCTGTTCAGAACAGCCAGATGACACAACCAAATGACAACAAACCACTTTCCATTCCAGAAGTGACAAGGAGGGGTTTTTCTCAATCCTGTCCCCATGATCCAATCCCAAAAGCATTAAAATCACAGGTTCTTCCCCACCACGTGCTCTGGTTTTTCAGTTTGGTTCAGGAAGCTGGGGAAGTTCCAGGGGACTGGGAAAAGGCTTTATGTTGTGCCAATATGAAAGAAGAAAATAAAAACAAAAAGTGAGGGGAAAAAAGGCAATCAGGAAGCCTTGAATAATTACAGAGCTCTTCCCTCAAGCTGAGCCCAAGCAAAATGACAGAACAACTGACAGGGGGCTCATTAATAAAGAAACCACAGGTATTGTAATGAATGCCTTGGGTTTGGAAAGAGTTGCTGTGGAACTAACTTGGTTTCTTGCCTGAGGAGACCAAGAGTGTTTTATTGACCAAGAGAACAGTGTTGGTGCAGTGATGCTGGACTTATGCAGGGCTTTTCAGTTGATGCCATAAGCCAAAACCTCAACTAAATAGCAAATGGGTTGAACCCAGCTTGGAGCATCCCTGTCTCCAGGAGCCCAGACAACCAGAGTAACATTCTGCCCTGGCTTTCAGCCAGGTCAGGCTGGGTAAAACCCAGGTCAGAGCTCAGTGTCTTCTCTGAGGAAGCACATTTTTGTGAATAGGAGCCTCTTCCATCTACAGCCAAAGGTTCAATATGATCCATGAGCTCAGGATCAGGGAAATACAATTATATATTATTCTTTCCAGCACATTGTAGCACTGAGCTCCTGGAAGAGGCTTCACCAGTTGAAGATTGAAAATCAAGGCTGGACTGATTTAAAGAAGGGAAAATTGCCAGGAAATCCTGTGTCCAGCAACAGATCAGGGCAGTTATACCTGTGGATCTGCAGCATCCACAGCAGGAGTTTGGGGAGGAAAAACCCCTTCTGGTGCTCAGCAGAGCCTCCCCCTGCTCTGCCCTTGCAGCCCTGAGGTTCACTTCGTCCTTCTCATGTTGCTTCAGGCCACGAGGGCAGGAGCCACTTATTCAGTGACAACATGAATAGCTCAGCACAGTGACACCCCCCCCCCACCAGGGCAGAAATGTTTCCTCACAAGTTCCATATATGGCACCTGGGTGCTGGATTTGGGAAGTGAATACATTGTAAGGCTGAAAGAAACAGAGCAAATAAATGATTTCCAGTGCAAAATGGGCCACAAGAAAGATGGAGAGGGACTTTGGGCAAAGGCATGAAGTAACAGGACAAGGGGGAATGGTTTTAAACTAAAAGAAGAAAGATTTGGATTGGATGTTGGGAAGGAATTCTTGGCTGTGAGGGTGCTGAGGCCCTGGCACAGGTTGCCCAAAGAAGCTGTGGCTGCCCCATCCCTGGAAGTGTCCAAGGCCAGGTTAGACAGGGCTTGGAGCAAACTGGGCTGGTGGAAGGTACCACTGTCACAGGGAAGAATTTCTTCCCAATATCCAATCTAAATCTCTCCTTTTCTGGTTTAAAACTCCTGTCACTTCATGCCTTTGTCCAAAGCCCCTCTCCAGATCTCTTAGAGCCCCTTTAGCTACTGGAAAGGTACCTCAAGGTACTGGAAGGTGTCCCTGCCCATTGCAGGGGGTTGGAACAAGATGGTCTTTATTTGGAGGTCCCTATATTTTGCCCTATATTTTGAAGGTCACTGTGAGATGCCTCAGCAACTCCCCATTTCCCCAGGGGGATGTTCAGGGCTCCCTGGTCTCCTACCCAAGCACCCAAAACCTTAAACATCCCTGCAAGCTCCACATCCAGGGGCCACATTCTGACTGCAAAGCCTCCGAAGGGCTCCCTGTGCTCCTGGACACCCACACAGCACAAAGGCCTCACCTCTGCAGAGCCAAAGCAGAGCAACCCCCATTTCTGAGTGGCCCTCAGCAGAGAACAGCCCTGCTGGCCTTGCACACAGGGGGTGGGGGTGCCCTGAGCACACCGACACGGACCTGCAGCAGCACACGAGACGCTGGTGGGACCACAATGGCCTGGGGAGCTGCTCGAGCAGGAGCAGAGACGATGTTGGCCAAGCCAAGCCCTTCCTGCAGCACTTCTGGCATATGACAACACATAAAAGCCAACAGGGGCAGAAAAGGAGAGCCCAGGCAGGAGTTCAGATCATGAAAAGTTGAAGAGCAGCTGGAATTCCCACCGGAGGATGGGAATTCCTCTCATGGTGAGGCCGGAGGGAACAGCGCTTCATTCCTTCGATGTGGTTTGGGGATGAAAAACCACTGTGGTGCACATGAACACACTCCTTTCATTACATTTATCTCACAGTGGGTTTGGGGGGCTATAAATGATCCACAGATCTTATCCTACCTGAGAAACTGGTTTCAGAGCTCCGCAGGTGCCTGAGATATCTGAGCTCTCAGGAACAAGAACAACCATCCCGAGATAAGAGAGCAGCGGAGACAGTGCTGGGCTCCAGCTGTCAGTCACTTCCCCACATCCCCACAGGGATATTTGGTGTTAAACCAGCTTATCCAAGGAACCAGCAGCCCCAGAGTTCCAGGGAAACAGAGGGGTAGAGGAGTGACAGTTCCCACCTGAGGGCTTGTCTTTTTTGCTTGGGATGACCAAGCATGAGCCTTTTGGGACAGGTATTGAAAGATGAGCTTCAGCTTCAGACTGGTCTGGTTTTAAAGGAAGGATGGAGCTGTTACTATCCAGCAGTTTTAGGGCTGAATGAGACTGAACAAGTGATTCCAGTGTTAATTCTGCTCAGTAACAAATCTGAGGATGAAAGAGCAGACACACCGTGACCAAACCAAGCATTTCCACGGAGCCTCCACAGCAGCTTTAAATCAAGAAGAAATTTCCAGAGTAGTTTGAACTGCCCAGATAATTAAACCTGTAAAGTTTTTTCCTCTGGAAATCAGTGGAATTTAAGCTTGATTTGACTGTTTGTTGAATGGATTTAGGATCCCAGATTAAATTGCTTGGGGAAAAGCCATTCAGTTTAGCAATCAGCTCAGCCCTCCTGCTCACGACGGGTACAGACAGTCAAAGAGAAGACAAAAGGCAGGAGAAATCTTTCAACACCATCCATGTCCCAAAGATCACTCAGAAATGACAATTTACCCCTCAGAAAAAAATTCCCCAAAGGAATGGGCTGCAGTTCAGGTGTCATTTAGGCTGCTAAACTATTGCCCTCACCTACTTATATCTTCCTCCACCATCAAACCCTGAGCCTGCGTAATTATTTAGCCCTAATTAGCAATTAAGGAATTCACCAATCTACCAATTTAAATCTAGAGGAACAAAGGCAGGGAAAGCACAACTACAAAGCAGAGCTGTGGCCCATCCCTGCTCTGCTCTCCATTATTTCCAAACTGTAATGCATTAGTAGCACTTTCATTTTTTTTTTCCATTTAATAAATCCAAACACCAAACATTCCAAGGCATCTCTGGTTCTTATTAAAAGCTCAAAAAATAAACTTGTCCCAAATCCAGAAGATCGTTATTTTCCCCTGTAGACCTGTGAATTTCAGCACTTTTCTTATTATTGGTGATATGTCACCAGGGAGCGCCCGCTGGCAACCCAGCATCGGATGGTGGGGATCAAATCCCAACCAGGAGCCACCAGGACTGAGTGCAGGGAGGCAGAGTCCACCTTTCTGAGTGACTTTGCCACCTCAGTTCACGGCAAAGCCAACCATCATCACCCCAAACCGGCAGCAGGTTCACCCGTGAGGTGCCAGGATCAAACCCTGGGGCAGAGGGGATGGACCTGCTGGGAAAGGCCACTTTTGCACCACACAAGAGGTTTGCACAGAGGAGTTGTCGAGGTGTAACCAGACAGTTAAAGCCAGGAGTGAGAAGAGAAACCCTCCCCAAAGAGTTAATAGCGAGGGTGAGGGGAATGAAGGACTCTGAGAGGGTGAGGGGAGTGAAGGAATCGAACTGCTCAGTCACACACACACACACACAAATCTCAATTTCCAGTTGCTGGCGGGTTTCCCCCTCAGGATGTCTGTTTGCATGAACTGGAACAACAAATCTTGGCTAGAAATCCCAAATAAAGCACAAACAGCAGGCACTTTCAGCCAGCCTCGCTCTGCTCACCCGCTCATCTCCCCGGCACACGCAGAAGGGCTGGAACACGCTCCAAGCTCCAGCTGGGGAAGAGCAGATGGGACAATCCAGCCCCAGTGCCACGACCACCAGAGCAGCCACCCTTGGACCCCAAGGAGCCCTGCCCTGGCAGGGGGATGTTTTGTAAACCCTCAGAACCACAGCTGCCTCTGGCACTGCAGAGCTCCAGCCCTTCCCACGTCCCCCATCACATCCCACATGTGGGCAGAAGTCGTGGACATCCAACCTCCTGCTTTCTCCTGCCACCCTGCTGACCTTCACCCCCCTCCCTCCAAGCTAATCCAGCTGCACAAGGACTCACAAACACCTCTGTGCAGGTGGTGACCTGATCCATCTCATCTCCACCTCCATCAGCACCTCCCTGGGGCTCACTGGAGCTCAGAAAGGTCACCTAAACCCTCATCTTGGCCTCCACCAGCTCCAGGACATGTCAAGTTACATTCAAATCATCAAAGAGAAATATTGCAATAAAGAAAATAACAACTAATAGCCAAGAAAATAATAATTAGTGGCCTTGCCTGGGTATTTTGGCTTTCACCTTGTTGCTCATCAGAGAAACTCATGTCCCCAGGAGATGCTCTGGGGGTGGGACAGCAGAGGGACATGAGGAGGAGAGTCTTACCTGAGCAGAGGAATCCCGGATTTCATTGGTTTCCTTTGGCACCTGGAAAGATGGAGGGAGAAAGAGGGAAAATATCACTGCCCAGGGACCAGCACTGACTTAACCATGTTCTCATTGTTGACTCCAGGATGGAAGAACTGCCTCTGAGGGCACAGGAAGCATCCAGGGAATGCACACTGGGAGCCAATCCTTCAGAGGAACAGGAGGGAATAGCTTTGGGTTAAACCCCTCAAATGTTTGGGTGGTTTTTGCAGTTTCTTTTGGTTTGGAAGCTCATCAGTCCTTGAGAAGGGCCAGCAAGGGGTGGGAACTGGTGGGATGTGGGGCAGAATTAGCCCACTTGCAGTCAGTTTACTGATGCTTAAAGTGAAACTTTCTCCTTGCTGGGTGAGACACCAGAGCCCTCCAAAGCTCCAGCCCTCCAGAACCTGGGATAACACACATGTTAAAATGAGCCACCACCTCCCAGGCTCAGAGGACACATCTTGGAGCTTTTAAATGAGAGATCTGTCCTTATCTCTTGGCTTTAGGAAGTGAGTCCAACTTATCCCAGAGCTACAGCCACCCCCTCCAAGGGCTGTCAGTGTGAGAAATGCATTTTGTCGTGACCAGGGGTTACCCCAGTGTCCCTCAGAGCAGGAGAGAGTTCAACACTTGCCTCTCTCCAGCCTTTCCCTTTCCTGGCCTAAGACATGAGGCATCTCCCTGGGCCAACTGCAGCTCCTGAGGAAAGCCTGGGTATTTCATGTGTTTTGGGGGGATTTGTTGAATGATCTGGGCCTTTTGGCACAGGTAAATTTCTAGAATAAAAGCGAAATTCCCCAAACTTCCACTTTCCAGCAATGCTGGCAGAACAGAGGGACCAAAGGATGTGCAATCCTGCTGGGAGCGAGCAAGAATTCCAAAGTGGTGTACTATTCCCCAGGACAGCTGTCACCCCCTCCCAAAAGCCAAGCTCCAGCTGCAGCATTACTCAACAGCTACTCAAAGCTTCCCTGTGCTCCACACTGAGCACACACAGTCACACACACCCCCTCCAGGCTTTCCTTGGCTCAGAAACCCTCCCCTTAAGTCATCTTCCTCTGCACCAAACCCATCTGTGACTCGCAGGGAGGGTTCGGATGGTGAAAGAACCACCCAGAACCACCCACCGTCACCTCCTTGCATCTCAACTCAGCGTGGAGAGCCGAGCTCTTTCCAGGCTGCATTAACGCCCCGGGCTGGTCCTTTCATTGGAATGGGGATAAACCAAAGAGGAGCCTGGCCCAGCACTCCCAAAATTTGTCAGCTACCCTGAGCCACACCTCTGGCCAGGCTGTCGAGGGCTCCCAGGAGGAGGTGAAGTGGTTGAGGCTGAAGGAGCCTGTGCAGGTGGAGTTGTAGCTGTGGCAGTGCTCGGCGGCGGCCGAGGGGTCTCCCATCACGAAGGTCAGTTGCTGGAGAGCTCCCTGGGGAGGAAGGGACACACAAACCATCATTTACCCTCGTGCTTCTTCCTCCAGAGGACAGAGAAAGGTCTGGAAGGGGCTGTGGGGGCAGGTTGTCTCCAGCTTCTTGTAACTGAGGGCTTCTTTATGGGATGGTTTGGGCAATAAACGTTCCCTTTCCATCTTCAAGGGATGGATGCAAAGATGCCATGGGCAGGGACACCCAGGTGGCTCCAAGACCCTCCAACCTGGCCTTGGACACTTGCAGGGATGGGGCAGCCACAGCTTCTCTGGGCAACCTGTGCCAGGGCCTCCCCACCCTCCCAGGGAAGGATTGATTCCCAATATCCCAACTAACCCTGTCTCGTGTCAGTTTGAAGCCATGGGACAAGCTCCCAAACCAGATGTTTTGTGTGCACAGCAACATCTGTACATGGCACAAGTCATGGACAACAGGAGAGGATGAAAGTCAAGGCCAGGGGTCTCCACTGCTGACCTCACTGCTGGCACTTGTGCTGCCCTGAGCCAAAAACAAGCCCTTTGCACAATTCCAAGGTCACCCTGCCCGAGCATGAAAACACATGGTGTGTTTTAGGAAGAGAAGGTAAAGGAGCCCTACAGAGGGAGATGGCAGCCTCCCTTCCTGCAGCTGGAGCAGACCATGCCCTCAGACAGCCCTGCCAGGCTGCCCAGCTCTCACTCACCTTAAAGGGGATCTCAAAGGACTCGATGAGGCCCCCAATGATGATCAGCCCCTCAGTGTTCACTCCCATCCCGAAATAGTTGGCCCAGCTCACTCTGTCCACCAGCCGACAGTCTACGTGCAATTCCAGCCTCTCCAGGGAGATGCTGAGGGCAACCTGGTGCCAGTGCCCATCACCAAGGAAGGAAACTGGGAATCTGGGTGTTCCAGAGGGGAAAGGAAGGGACACAGCATGAAACTTTGGTCCCACAGCTTATGGACCCTCATCAGCTCCAAGGTCCCTTAGTGCAGACACGAAGGACAGCACTAGAATTGCCACAAGGAGCTCCATCACTTGTCTTCCAACACAGGAATGCTGTTTCCCGATGGATTCGGGGATTCCACAACCACTTGAGGTGCCTGAGAAATTCTTGGTATCTGTGTCTTTCCCCATTTGATTTATCCCCAGGTAATTCAACCTTTTCGTTCTTTGCTCTGTTATCCAATCTGCATCGTTTTGACAGAGTGGAGTTTGGCAGTGACAACCTGCACAGTCACAGCAACAGGTCTGAGGGACCTTCATGGGACATGATGGGCACTGCTCAAAGCCCATCAGGGTGGGAAACCTCGACCCTGGCCTTGGGAGGGGAAAAGGAAGCAGGAAAAACAACACCTGAGCTGGAACTTACTCGTAGTGTCTCCTCCTCGTGGTGACAAAGACCAGGCCGTAGGGGTTGATCCTGATCTGGAAGAGTACGTGGCTCCTGTGGCTGAGGATGGTCACCAGGCTGGTATCCTCCTTCAGGGAGTACCTGAGCTTCATCAGCACGCTCAGCTCATCTGCAAACCTGGCAGGAGGAAGGGACACGTGACATCTGCTGTGTCACCTCTCAGGACACAACAAATGAGTCACAGCACAAAGGAACCCAGGGAGAATGAAATATGAAAACAAACAAGGGCAAACCATCATTGCAGTCACAAAGACAGGTACTCAAAAAGCAGCAGCCAGGCCAAAATTAGCATTGCCCATTTAACCTCAACCTTATATACCCACATAACCCCGTAACCTTATACAACCATATAATCCATATATATATATATATATATATATATAACCCATATAACCATCCTCTCAGGAGCAATCTCAGCTCATGCTTCTGTGGCTGGGCATGGTTTTCCATGGGAATCTTGCCTTTCCCGCTGTGGGGATGGATGGTAACCCTACTACAAGCAGCTTTTTAATGCCTTCTCTCTTCATGTCCAGCATCCTTGTCCTCAGCAGCCCTGCACCAGGTATGGCAAAGGTCCATCCTGGTCTGTGCCTCCACAGACCTTGGCATCAAGTAATTCTGGTGGATATGGCTGTGCTGTCTCCCTTGTCCTCTCCACTTATGTGCTGGAGCAGAGAGGCCTTCCTGATGGGAACACCAAGGGAACACATCTCTGGAAGTGCTCGGTCAAGAGCTGCGCACCCAACCAAGAAAGATCAAAGAATCATGGAATGGTTTGGGTGGGAAGGGACCTTAAAGACAAACTCATTCCACCCCCTTCCACGGGCAGGGACACATTCCATTAGACCAGGTTGCTCAGAGCTCCATCCAACCTGGCCTTGGACACTTCCAGGGGTGGGGCAACCTGTTCCAAAACGTTCCTAAGATGACAGAGTGGATGTGTTATCTCCTTGTCATTATGGAATGGGGTCTGAAAGCAACTCCTCAAGCCAACAAGCACACACTGGATGACTTTTGGGCACAACCAGCCCAACCCCACCCCCTGAAGGCACCTACCTGTCCCCAAAGGCCTCCCTGGTGGGGATGTTGAGGGTGGCATACTGCCCCACCTCCAGGATCCTGCAGTGGGATTCATCATAGGCAAAGGAAATATTGCTGAGGTCCTGTGCATAGAGGGTGATTTTGTCCAGCAAGTTCACTTCATCTGCTTTGGGGGAAAGGAAAGAGGTGCTCAGTGGCTGAGAAATCTCCACTGCAGGGTTCTGCTCTGCTCATTCCTCAACAAAAGAACAGATAACTCAGACAACAGACAAAACCCCCAGGAAGAAGAGCATACAATTTGGGAAAATTGAATTCAAAAATTCAGTATACTCAGACCAAAAAGACAACTTCAGAAGCAGCCAGGAGAGAATTAAACAGAATATGTGTTTTGAGGCCAATACCCCGAAGACATGAAGGGCCATTCCTTCCCCAGCAGTGGTGGGAGGACTTTTGCAACCACACAGTTGGGATGCTCAGGGCTGTAAAGCAGAGTCTGGGACACAAATGTCCTAAACCACAAGTCCTGGCTCAGCTGGGCACTGAAGATCCTGCTCAGGCCTTTCCCAAGCTTCCACGTGGATGTTTGCCCAGTTTCAATAAAGGATTGGACCAAGGAGAGGGATGAAGTCACTGTGTCCCTCACCTGTCCTAACCAGAGCACAGGCACACTCCTCTCTGCCCAAATGGGGTTCATCACTATCACAAGGTCAGGAGCTCCAGCAGGATCCATCCCTTTCCCAGGCACCTTCAGAACCGTGCTGGGAACAGCAGGATGGTTTGAACAGGGTGGGAGCTCCAGTCTGGGCTGTTTGGCAGCACCATCCCTTCAGCCTCAGGAGGAGCTTTTAACTCCCAGGGTGAACACAAACTTTGCCTTTCCAAGTTCATCCCTTAACTACAGAACCTTTCAACTTACACAAATACCTGAGGAAAAATTTGTTTAAAACCCTGAGGTTTCTTGTTCCTCTCCATTAGCACAAAGACTTGCAGACCTCTGGCTCTACCCAGACACAGTGTTTTACCTCCCAGACATCCACAACCAGGTGCCTCCAGTGTGGCAACAACCCTGTCACCTGCAAGGTGTGGGGACAAGGGACAGACCGAGGGCAGCACCCCCCAGCCCAGCCTTGCAGGATCACTCCAGACCCACAGCCCCTTTACTGGGAGAGTTTGGACAATCCCACTTGATGATTTGTCAGCGGGAACTCTGCCAGCACCATCTGCACCAGCATCTGCCACGGCTTGGGAGGCGTCCAGCCCCTGCTTTCACTCTAATTCCCACTGTGCACGAGGTGAGAGATTTATCTGAGGGCACACAAACAGCCTCGGGCGTGCTGCATCCTGTCAGGAGCCATCCACACCCCGGAGAGGGAAAATAACCAGTCAATGGAGCAGAAACTGCTTTGATCCACTTTAGACACAAATGTATCAGCCCTGACACCACCTCTGTGGAAGACTCTGCGGGGGAAAGAGCCCTTGTGCTGGGAAGGAGGGGAGGGAAGGGAGTCCTGCAGGAGATGCTGCTGTTTGTGGGGAAATTCCTGGGTGAAATCCCAGCTCCCCTCATGGACACAGCAGGGACGTGTTTCCAGGCCACCCTCAGCTCAGCAACACGAATGTGCAACAGGTTTAGGCAGCAAAACTGGTACCAGGGCAGAGAGGGTGCGGGGCTGAGCCGCCCTGAGCCCCCAAACGCTGAGTCAGCAGTTCATCAGCATCACAAGAGCTGTGCAGCACAGTGAGGGGAACGGATGAGACCAAGCACAGATGACAGAGGGGACAAAAAACCAGGAATGGTTGTCCCTTCTCGGTCCCAAGCGTTTTTGGGAGGTGCTGCCAGGACCTGCACACTCCAGGGGCTGCAGCCACACCCAGGATCAGCTTTGCTGGTGCTCAAAGGCAGGACAGTAAGTGTGAGTTCAGTGGATCCTGTCAGGGATGAGCAGCTGGGAATCAGCACTAGGAATAACACACTTCCATTGATAAAAGCCCAGGAGTTTTCCTGGGCAAGGCAAAACCTTCCTATGCCTTGTTTAAGCTCTGGTGACAGGGAACAAGGACAAGGGGGATGGTTTTAGACTAAAAGAAGGTCGATTTAGAATAGAGAGAAGAAGTTTTTTACTGTGAGGCTGGTAAAACGCTGGCACAGGTTGCCCAGAGAAGCTGTGGCTGCCCCAGCCCTGGGAGTGTCCAAGGCCAGATTGGAGCAAACTGGGCTAGCGGGAGGTGTCCCTGCCCGTGGCAGGGGGAGGGATGAGATGTTCCCTCTGGAATGGTCAGCAAATTGAGGCTGCTTCAAAAACTTAATTATCCATTTCTATTTATGCATACTGTAATACAACAGGTTATAAATCATTAATGGCACTGTCAGTAGGGCTTTGGGGATATGGTGGTGTGATATGAGAGGGCTTATTAGCTCCGAATATGAAGAGAAATTCATATTTTTCTGTAAGCTTACAGTGCTGTCTTCATGTTTTCTTGCTTCTTTTCCCTTCCAAGTTTTCCAGTACACTGATAGGTCAGGTTGGCAGTGTGGCCACTAAACTGGTGTGGGGGGTTTTAGTGGAGCAGAAACTCTTTTTTTTTTTCCAAAAGAACCCACAGAAAACAAGCATTTTATTAAAGCTTTGGGCTTTTTATATGCTCAATAGTATAAAGGGTGAAAAAATACATTTGTTTAGGTAACAAGGTTCAGTGCAGGCTTATATGGACTTATATATTTGTGTTTCAGATGTTATTTAAATAATTTTATATTAAATCTAATCTTGACTTATAAATTTATTATAAAACCATAGAACATGCTGAGCTGGGAGGGACCCATCAGGATCCAGTCCTACTCCTGGCTCTACACAGGACACCCCAACCCAAACTATGACGTGATTCCAGTTGCTGCAGCTCATTGCCCCAAACTCTCATTTTGGGGCAGAAGCTGCTGTGCAGTGAGGTTGTTTGACAGTGGATTCAGTGTTTGAACAGCCTCAACACCAAAGCTTTTCCTTGCAGCTTCTGCCCAGGACTAACCCAGGGCCAGCTCTCCACCCTGACACAGCTGAATTTCTGGTTATTACAAGAACATCAGGGATTTGCTTTGACTTTCAAAGCAGGTTTATTTTCTCTCTTTGCCAGGGAGCATAGATGCTGCTCCTCCAGGACACGGATTACCCAGGGAAGGGATTCTCAGTGCAGGGTCTGAGTCACCAGCTATGAGAGAGCGAGGTCACAGCCTTCCTGGGAGCAGATTAATCCCAGGCAGGGGGAGGCTGAGGGTGCTGGGAATGCAATCCCTGCAGCAGCTACTCGGGGAAAGGACAGACTGTACATCTGGCACTGGAATTCTGTGTTTCCTTTACAAAAAAATCACACTTCCTCCTGAGTTTTCAGCTTCCCAAGGACTCAGGTGCCTTGTTCCACAGCCAGGCTTCCCCATCTCCTTCCAGTGGACACCAGTGAACAGCTCTGCTCACAAACACTCCTTCTGCCACTGCTGAACCACCAGCACACTTCTGCCTCCACCCTGGAGGTGACATCATCCCAGACCCACAGGGCAGGGGGTCACACCCCAGCTGGGTCTGCCTTGGGCTCTCCCTTGTCCATCCAACCACCCACAGAGCACATTCAACACACCAAACCCACACCGTTGCTATCCCAGCTCAGACCCAAAGCCTGCAGAATGGCTGTTCCAGACTGAAAAGGAGATTTCTGGAGTTCAAAAAAAACGTGGCCAGTCTT
>JAWWLV010000040.1:9054124-9092597 GCA_035041135.1 Platyrinchus mystaceus
GGAGAGGAGAGGAGAGGAGAGGAGAGGAGAGGAGAGGAGAGGAGAGGAGAGGAGAGGAGAGGGAAGAAAGAGGGAAGAAAGAGGGAAGAAAGAGGGAAGAAGAGAAGCCCAGGAGTTATTTAACAATCTGCTCACACAAAACTCGCTGCCAGAAAGCGAGATCTGATTTCCAAACCCCTGTGCATCGCTAATGACCTTTTAATGGCTCTCATTACAGAACATCTCACTCAGCCCTGCGACATCCCCCCCTGCCAAAACAAAGCCCAGCGTTTCCACAGGCAAAGCCCAGCTGTTTAATTGATCCATTCAAGGACTTCAAAAAACTATTAATAATGCAGTTCTGTCAGAGGAAAGGTTTCACTCCTGGGCACAGATGCCTTTGTTGGATGGCAACTCGTTTAACCTGCCTCTTTAATCAAGCATTTCCCACTCCCAGAGGAAGTTGCCATGGAAAATGTGGCTTAGGAACAAAGGCTCAGCAGCAGGAAAGCAGGAAAAATAATAATAAAATGTATTTCTTTCACTCTGAACAGCCACAACTTGTCACATGTACTCGTAATGTTCAGTATAAACCCACGTAATTGTTAATAGAGGGATAGAAATCATGGAATGACAGACTAGTTTGGGTTGGAAGGGACCTTAAAATCATCTTGTTCCACCCCCTGCCATGGGCAGGGACACCTTCCACTAGCCCAGGTTGCTCCAACCTGGCCTTGGACACTCCCAGGGATGGGGCAGCCACAGCCTCTCTGGGCAACCTGTGCCAGTGTTTTATCACCCTCCTAATAAAAAACTTCTCCCCAATATCCCATCTAACCCTGCCCTCTGGCAGTGGGAAGCCATTCCCCCTTGTCCTGTCCCTTCATCCCTTGTCCCCAGTCCCTCTCCAGCTCTCTTGGAGCCCCTTTGGACACTGGAAGGGGCTCCAAGGTCTCCCCAGAGCCTTCTCTTCTCCAGGTGAACCCCCCCAGCTCTCCCATGCCCCCCAAACACATCACCCCTGGGTCCCACAAAGAGAATATCCCAATAAATTCTCCTTACTCCTCTCTGATTTTCATGCCTGAGATTTCTTCTATTTCTTCTGATTTACACCTTCCAGGGACAAGTCATGTCACCCTCAGCTCCTGACCTGCAGCACGGCAGTTTTCCCCAGCTGGTGGGATCTGCTCCAAGCCCATCAGTTCCTGCAGTTCTCCACAGTAATCCAGAGCTCTCTGCTGAAACTGCAGTGGCACAAACCTGGCACTCCCAGGGCTGAGAGAGAGGGAATGCTGAAGTGTCAGACAGAGCAAGCTGGCAAAATATCAGCCCTTCTTTCAAACATCATGTCTAGCAGCTTAAAAAAGGAAAAGAAAAAACCAGAAAGAGAGGAGCTGATGGAACAGAACTGACTGGCTGGCTGTGTTCTGTCTTGCAGAGATCCCAGCTCAGATCCCTGCAGGAGGAGGGAAGGTGTCTGTCTGGCATCACTCCCTGCTTTGGGGATGGAAACCATGGGCATAGAAAAGGGCCGAAAATCAGGGAGTCCCAGCCCTGCTCTGTGCCACAGCCACCCCATCCCACTGCTGCCCAGTTTGTTCCCAGCTTCAAAGACTAGGGATGTTCCATTTCCCAGGAATCACCCACATGATGTCGGCTGTTTCACTGACATTTATGGAGCCCCTGCACCAGGGAGCTCTCAAAGGGAAGAGCTCTTGGTACCTGCTGGGATATTGGGATATTGGGAAGAGATTCCCCCCTGTGAGGGTGGGGAGGCCCTGGCATAGGTTGCCCAGAGAAGCTGTGGCTGCTCCATCCCTGGAAGTATCCAAGGCCAGGTTGGACAGGGCTTGGAGAAACCTGGGCTAGTGATGCAAGGAGGAATTCTTTTGGTGAGAACAATCAGTCTCAGAACCTCCCCAGGGACGTGGTGGATTCCCCATGGCTGGAGGTTTTCAGGGCACAATGGACAGGATGCTGCACCATCTCCTCTGGGCTCTCCTACACCCAGAGGTTGGACCAGATGATCTTCTGAGGTTCCTCCCAACCTGGGTCGTTCCATGGTCCCATGATTTGGTTGGATGGGGGCCAGGCTGCTGAGCACCCCGGGGTCCAACACACTGCAGCCACCCAGAGAGCCATCCTGTCACCTCAGGTGTCCTTGCACCCCCTCCAGGCGCCAGAGGGAGGGAGAAGAGGGGAAAGGAAATCAAGGAGAAGAAATCCAACCCAGCACAGCCAACCCTGGCCCTCCTTCCCGTGGAGCCACTGCAGCTGTCTGTAAAGTCACTGTGGCCAAGCTGAGCAGATAAAGACACTTGTGGCTACAGGGGGAGGGGCTGATGTGTCCTTCCATCCTGACATGTCCTTCCATCCTGACATGTCCTTCCATCCTGACATGTCCTTCTGGCCTGTTGTGTCCCTCTGTCTTGCTGTGTGCTTCCATCCTGACATGTCCCTCTGTCCTGACACCTTTCTGTCCTGCTGTGTCTCTCTGCCCTGTTGTGTCCCTGTGTCCTGATCCCTCCTTCTCTCCTGCTGTGTCCCTCCATCCCATCCTGTCCCTCCCCTCTTCCACCCACCTCCCATCACCCCCCAGCACCCACAGCCAGGTCCCAGGGCACCCTTGTCCCCAGCAGCACCAGGATCAGCTGGCTGTGACCCGAGGTGGCCTTTAACCCCGCAGGAATTCCCCTGCCGGGGGGGACCCGGGCAAAGGCAAAGCTCCACGTGGGCAATTAGTGCTGCACTAATTACCATCATTGTGGGCAGAGACCCACCGTCAAGGTTGATGTGCCCTAAACAGAAGCTGATTTTTGTCACTCTGTTGCTCTCTCGAGTTCCTGGAGTGGGAAAGGCAGGGGAGGAGGCTGCTTAAGCCTTCAAGTGGTTTTTTTCTTAACTGATGACCAGGGGAGACCAAAGCTTTTCAGCACCACAGGTTGAATGAAGCCCTTGCACAATGAAGGAGCAGTGGGACAAGGAATCCCTCTGCCACCAGCTGGCAATCAGGAAGCACTTCTCTCTGCCAGAATCCCTGACTTATCCCGAAGGCAAAGCAGAGCCCAGGGCAGCACCGGGTCCCACTGTGCTGCCGCCCCACGGAGCAGCCACAGGGCCAGGGATGCTCAGCCTCCCCCTGAGCTCTCCCACACCCAGTGTGATGGGAAGGAAGGGGACAGAGCCAGCCTGGCCAGCCTGGTTTAGTTAAAAATAGAGAGAGAAGCACTGAAAAGTATAGCAATATTGCTCTGGGTAGTAGGCTGGGTGAAGATCCATCTGCTCTCTCTTTTTAGGGGAAGGAAATGAATTTTTAGAGAAGGAATTTCTGTGCTCATATCTGTCCCCCAACACGCTGCCAGGGCCAACAGGCAGGAGCAGGGAGAGCCCCTTTGCGCACTGCCTGGGCAAGAGCTGCAACAGCAGCAAACCCTGCCAGGTGCCAGAGCATCCCTGTGGAGGAGGGATCCTTCCTCTGACCCCGTGGAGCCGAGCCCTGGGCCTGCACCCAGCCAGGGCCATGAGGGTTGAGCCCAGCACCCAAAAATCCATTGATATCCACCAAGGACTCCCAACCTTTCCATTCTAAACAAGCCACAAACCAACCCCCTGAGGAGCAAATGACCCCATACACCACAGTGTCCAGGGAATGGGCTCCTCTGCTCGGAGCTGAGCCATAACAATTCCCAGCTCCTGCCAGTGGTCCCACAGCCAGCACCCCTTGCCCACACAGGTAGTGCCATCCCCCTGGCCCTGCACTGACTGCAGGGCTGGGAGAGCCAAGATTCCTGGCATATGTATATATATATACATTTATATATATATAGCACACTCTGAACAGACACAACGAGCTCTGGCTTCCTCAGCTGAGGGTGGAACGCCGTTACATCAGCCCCCATGGCCAGGACCTCAACCAGGAGCAGATGGTGGCTCCTCCTGCAAGAAATTAGGAGCTTTTTGGGAGCCTGCCCAAGAAAGGGGGTGTGGGCAGCCACTCCGAGCTGCTTCTCACAGCAAACCCTGTGTCTGCCCCTGGAATCTTCCACCTCACCTAAAACAAGCCTGGCTTAGCTTGGGCTTGAGTGCTGGGAGCTGGAGGGCCCTGTCAGTGTTCCAATCTGCTTTAGGTCTGACAGCACATGGTCAGGCTGTTCACTTTTCCATGGGAATGATGCTTGAATCCTCTGGCTCAGCTCCTGGTAAGCTGATCTGATCACAAACCTGCAGCATGTGGCTTAGCCATTACGCTTCTTCTCTAGAAAAATCTCCCCCTAAGGAACAGCACTTATTCACCCTTGGAAACCTTTCCCAGAATTTAAACGGGATGATTTCCACCTACTAACATGGAAAAAAGAGAGAGGAAGCAGCACTAACATCCTTCTGTGCTCCGTGGTGGCACAAAAGGGGATATGGGCTGTGAATGCCAGTGCTGGCTCAGGGCAGGATCCACACCTGGATCCAGAGGGAAGAGAGAGGTTTTAGGAAATTAGGCCTGTTTAGGATTTTATAACTTAGTGAAAAAAAGTGTAAGATTTTATAACTTGGTCTAATCTGGAAGGATCTTGTGGGGATGCTGCCAAACTTCAGTTTCCAGAAATACCAATCCATGCTGAAGACAAGGATCCTGGGAATGGCTGGGGATCCTGGGGATGGCTGGGCAGTTTGGGCTGGAAGTTTTCAAACAATTCAGCATGAGACAGACATGTAAGAGAGAGACTTTTCAGTCCAACAGCTCAAGTTTGGCAAAGTTAAACAGCACAGGACATGGCACCCTGGAGTGGTGCCAGCTCTGGGTATGAACCAGCCTCCCCCAGTGTCCCTGTTTCCCAATGTCCCCATGTCCCCATCCCTTATGGCTTTACCATAAGGGTCGTGTGTCTCCCATCCGCTTGGGAAGAAAGTGGTGGCAGAGGGGGCACCGTGAAATGTCCCCCTCATGTCACTCCTGAATGCAGTGTCAGCTCAGGGCAGGGCCTTCTCCTCCAGAGGAAATGGGAGCCACTTCCAGGATGGGTTCCCAAAGCACCCAAGCCAGAGGCACCCCCTGCACTCAGCTCAGTGCAAGAGGGGGACAACCAAACAACCCCAAATTATCATGTGCAACTGAGGTGTTTGTGCCTTTGTCTGAGGGAAAAGAGCAACAGTTCCTGGACAAAAGGACTGGAGGGTTTTGGGGTGGAAAAGGGCTTTTTTTTCATCCAGCAGGTAATCCTGGAAATGGATTCTCAGGAAATTCAGATTTCAGATAAGGGGGTTCTTCATGTGGAGCCGAAGCACAACAAACCCAGGTGAGCTCTTCCCTCCAGCCTCTGGTGCACAAATCCTCAGAGAGGAGCCCACAGAGGACCTTGGGGATAAAAGCTGCGTTGCCAAAGTACACTTGTAGGGTCTCTCTGGGGTTCTCACAACTCCTGAGAGCCCCAAAAGTTCAGTCCTTGCTGCTCTGCCCTCACAGGGACACACAGACACAGGGCAGGCTCACAGATGCTCTGGCTGATGGGGGTAGAGGCAGCGACCCCTGTGTTTGTGCCTCTTTAAATGCACAATTTAGGGTCTTGTCAGGGAGAAAAAATTAATAATACCACATAATTGCCTAACTGAGGACTCCATGACCCTCCACAGTGGAAGGTCACATGGAGGTGACATGAAGAATCCATTTCTGGTATTGCTGGAGTTTTAAGAACCTTGACTTGAAACTGGTTTCAGATTATCATCATTTTGTAAAGCTTTACACAGGCACAGACACAAACATGATCTAGAAAAATATATATTTCTAGATCTATAAATATACATATTTTATATAATATATATTATATGTGCTGTATAAAATATATATTTATAAATAAATGATGTAACACAATATATAATAATCTAATATTATAATATAATGGAATATATATTCATATAATTATATTGTTTATATAATTATATTGTTTATATAATTATATAAAATATATATTTACATATAATATATACTATAATATAAAACAAACAATATAAAATATAACATATAAATATTTATATACATATTTAATACATATAAATATATATAAAACACATGCAACCAGACACCCACAGACAGCACAAACACATCCTAATTTATATCTGATTTTGCATATTTCCAGTGGGTTCAATGTAATTTTACCAAGTCCCTGCAAACATCCTCAACACAAGCACGTGGAACCAAAACATCCCAGACTTGAGGGGCTGTTCTCCACAGCTCCGGATCCCACATTTCAGAGCACCAGACCTGCAGCAGGATAATTTCCTGACAGACCATTTCCACCCACCCTCGAGCAAGAAATCCCCTCTGCAGGAGGGAGCGGTGTGTTTTCAGACACATCCCTTCATTAAGCCCATTCTAATTGGACGACTCTGAGCTTTAATTAACGGCAAATTGTTCGTGCGCTTTCGTTGCCGGGTCCCATTGCCAGGCAGGATTTTTCTGGGGTGCTTTGGGAAGGTTTGTGTTTCCCAGGGCAGGGTTGCAATTGTTATTTATGGCACTTCAGGAGGAAAAAGCAGCTCCTGGAAGCCCCAGAGCCACTGGAACAGGGAATTTTCCCACTTTCTCCTCCTCCTCCACCACAGCATCTCCGGAGTGGTGGGGTGAGCTCAGCAAGGCCCTGGAGACCCCCATGTTGTGCCCACTGGTGTTGGCACGTCTGGGCACTGAGGGCTTGGAGGGGGGATGCTCAGAGGCAGCCCCAGAGCATCCCAAATTCAGCAAAGTGCCATCAGTGCCACCTCTCCCCCACTGTCACGGACCTGCAGCACTGCAGGGGCCTCACTGGGGAATTGCTGCAGCTCCCAGAATAAAAAGAACAAGAGGAGACCACAAAGATGCTCTGAGGGCTTGAGAACCTCTGCTCTGGAGCCAGGCTGGGAGTGCTGGGGATGATCACCTGGACAAGAGAAGGATCCAGGGACATCTCAGAGCCCCTTCCAGTGCCTGAAGGGGCTCCAGGAGAGCTGGAGAGGGATTTGGGACAAGGGATGGAGGGACAGAAGGGAGAATGGCTTCCCACTGCCAGAGGGCAGGGTTAGATGGAATACTGGAAAGGAATTGTTCCCTGGGAAGGTGGGGAGGCCCTGGCACAGGTTGCCCAGAGAAGCTGTGGCTGCCCCATCCCTGGAAGTGTCCAAGGCCAGGTTGGACGGGGCTTGGAGCAACCTGGGCTAGTGGAAGGTGTCCCTGCCCATGGCAGGGGGTGGAACCGGATTAGATTTAAGATCCTTTCCAACCCAAACCATTCTGGGATTCTATGAAACCACAAAAATAGGTGCAAGTTCAATAACTGCTCCCTTGAAAATCAACCTCTCCACCATTTCCAGGCTGACTTGCTGCTCCAGGTAACATGTGGATTAGAGCTCAAGGGATGGATTGGATCAAAGAGCATAGCTGTGCTCCAGGGGAACAGTGCACCCAAGGGACAGGACACCAGGCATCCCCATTCCCAGCACACTGGAGTCTCTTCTCACCCATTTCTGGCACCCTGAGCCCTCCTGAGGCCTTCAGGGAGCATCTTTTTGGGGATTGCTACAAACACACCAAATAGCCTCAGCCCAGTTTCTCTCCCAGATGGATTAAACTCCTTCTTTCATAGCCCAAAGCCCCAGCTCATGTACTCAGACTCTGACCTCTCCCAAGTACCATCCATGCAAGCCACCCTTCCACCTGGACACCAGGAGGGGATGGTACCACCTCCATGACAGTGATGCTGCAGGAATACCAAGTGCTTGCTGCCCCAACCCAAGCAGAGAACCACGAGACATCAAGAAATATCCATACCCTGACTGAGCTGGAGTGAGGAAAGAGAGGAATCCTGATTTCCTAATGAATCCACCTAAAAAATGGATCCTAATTTCCTCCTAAGCCTAAAGTGTCACAACTGCCACATGCCATGTTCCCTTTGCATGGAGCAAAGGGAATGTAGAACCTCAACACGGTCTCACCAGCTTTGAACAGCAAGTCCCAGCTCCAGTGAAGAGCTGCTCTGTTCTGGCACTCCCTCCACACTTCAGTATTCCCCACTTGACTCAGGATCAGTGCACAAAGCTCCCAGCCAGCCCCAGGAGTGCCACGGGTCACTGCTCTGGCTCTGGAAGCCAAGCCCAGCTCCAAGGTCAGGAAGGCCAGCCAAGCTCTGCAGCAGCTGCCCCTCACTCCTCATCCTGCTCCTTGAGGATATTTCTTGGATCTGCGCTACACAGGCTTTCCTTGGAGCAGAATTGCTCCATCAGAAGGGACTGGCTGGAGAGCAAGAGCCTCAGCATCAAAGAAGTGTCTTGTTTTAGGCCAAAGCCTGAGAAACCCACACATTTGGAGGGCTCTGCCCCACGCACTGGTTGGATCTACGATAAAACTTGAAAACTTTCCTGAGCTCAGGATCTTCCCCAGCCTGGGCAGCAGTGATCAAAGGGTTAATCCACACCCCTGAATGATGCTCGGTCAAATGTGAGGGTGGGGAGGCCCTGGCACAGGTTGCCCAGAGAAGCTGTGGCTGCCCCATCCCTGCAAGTGTCCAAGACCGGGTTGGACAGGGCTTGGAGCAACCTGGGCTAGTGGAAAGTGTCCCTGCCCATGGCAGGGGGTGGAATGAGATGATCTTTAAAGTCCCTTCCAACCCAAACCATTCCATGATTCCATGATTTTAGACATTCAAGAAGCCACACATAAATCCCGACAATCCTGACTGCTCTGCCCCGCAGGGAGAGGGACCCACACCCACTCCAGGGATGGCTGTGCCAGAGGGGCCCTCGTGCCACAGTGACACCCCCAAAGACAGACCTACCCTGCCTGCCCCCCAGCACTCTCCAGGACCCCCAGCAGCCCCTCACACTGGGGGAAGCCTTTCTGCCCCCAGTGCAGATGTGGGGTGGAGACCAGGGAAACTCACTTTTGGGGTGCCGGTCTGCAAACACCTCGCACTGCGACGGTGGTGAGGCTGGAGAGGACGCTGCCACGGTGTGAGGGCTGGGCAGGACCTGGACTGGGTCACGTTCACCCCATGTAATCCCAGGAAAGCCGGGAATCCCAGAGCACGGCCGGGATGCACCCCCTGCACCCTCATCCCCGGGAACCGCATCCCTGCAGAGCTGCGGCCACCGCCGAGGGGTCGCGGCCACTCACCTCCCTCTCCCCGCTCCCGGTGCCCGGGGTCCCGGTGCATCCCAGCGGGATGGGATGCCCCCACAGCGCCCCGGACCCCCCCATCCCGTCCCGCCGCCGCTCGTACCTGTCTCCAGCCCGGAGCCCGTCTCGGGGGGCTCCAGCCCCGCCGGGCACAGGGGCAGGGCACAGAGCAGCGCCAGCGCCAGCGCCCCGCCGAGCATCGTGCCCGGTCCCGGCCCCGCCGCATCCCCGCCCGGCCCCGCCGCCGCCGCCGGGGCAGGACGGCCCCGGCCCCCGCCCCGCCCCCGCCCCGGCCCGCCCGCACCCCCCTCCTGCGGGGGGGGACACGGGGGAACCCGGCCCACGACCCCCGACACTCCGCCCCCGCCCCGCACGCACAGCGGCACGGGGGGGACACACCGTCCTGCGCCCCTCGGAGCTCAGGGGTTAATGCCCCCCATCACACATCCCCCAGAATCAGATGCGTTTCCAGCTTCCCCCCACCTCGGCGCTGCGGCAGTTAATGCCCCCCATCATCTTCCCCCTAAAAGCAAACGCCCCCCGGCACCCAGGTTTTAATGGCCCCCAATACCCCACCCTAAAATCATATGGGCTTCCAACGCCCCTCGGAGCTCAGGGGTTAATGCCCCCTATCACCCACCTTCCCAAAATCAGACCGGCTTCCAGCGCCCCCCCGGCACTCAGAGGTTAATGCCCCCCATCACCCAGCCCCCAAATTCAGACACTCTTCCAACGCCTCCTCACGCTCAGGGGTTAATGTCCAGTATCATTCTCCCCACGCCCCAAAAACACCCACTCTGGTGCTCAGGGTTTAATGCCCCCCATCTTCCCCTTTCCCCAAAATCAGACGCGCTTCCAGCGTCCCCCGGGGGTTCAGAGCTTGGGAACGGGGGTGCCTCTTCCCCCCGAGTGCGGGGCTACGAGGGGTAACACACGGACGGACAGACAGACAGACAGACAAACACACCCCCCACTACACACACACACACGGGGTTGTTCTTCGCGGGTGCTGCAGGGGTTGGTGACACCCCCCAGTTTGCCCTCTATAGGTGAAGGGGACATCCCGCACCCTCCCCAAATAAAACTGTCTGTGAGTGTTTCTCAGGGGGTCTCACCCTCCCAAACTGTGCCCCAGCCCCCCCTGGGGACCCCCAGCCCTGCTCCTGCAGGGGGGCAGGACACAGCAGCTTCCCACTGTGGCATTTTGGGGTGAGTGAGGCGACTCCAGTTCTCCAGTGAGAGCTGTACTGGTCCCATGGGTATGACCCCCCCTCTCTGCAGAGTCTGGGCCAGTTCACCCCCTTCCTGAGATTACTGGGGTAAACCTGACCCAGCCCAGGTCCTGCCCAGCCCTCACACCATGGCAGGCTCCTCCCCAGCTGTGCCCCCATCACAGAGTGGCACCCCTAAAATGAGTTTCCCTGCTCTCCAGCCCACATGGCACTGTGCCCTGCAGTGCCCCACTGCAGCCCCCGCTCTGTGCCCCACACTCAGCTCTCCAGTACCACCAGCATCACTCCTGAGGCCACACTGCTTCCCACGTGTGACAGACCCCTGTGTCACAAACCCACAGATGCCCTGTGGGGTTTTGGCTCAGCCCAGGGAGGAGCCAGGCTCACTCCCAGCCTGGGCGGATATTTTCTCTGCACCGTCACCCAGAGATCCCCAAAATATGGGAACCTTCAGCCAGACACCCCTGCCTTCGGGTGGGCATCCCTGGCAGAGAGCAGGAGGTGCTCAGGTGCCCAGTGTGCCACCTGGGTGTCATTTTGATGACAGGCCACACCATGGCACTGGGAAATGAGGATTCTGTGAGCTCCTCACCTTAAATCCCAACTGCTGCTTGAGACAGGAGCCAGTTTAGGAGCAAAATGTGCTGCACTCACCCCTCTCTCCCCATTTCCAGGCCCTTCCCCTGTCACACACTGACAGCTTTCCAAGGAAATGAAGGTCAGAGACACTCGTGGAGTCTTTTGCTTTGCCATGGACTTTATTTGTCAAGAACATGTGACACGGGTTTGCCTTTGCTTTCGGAATCCCATTGATTCCCAAGCTGTGACCATCTGTCCCAGCAGCACATCTCCCATCCCATCCCTTGGCATCTCTGCTGTGGGACCTGGGGACTCTGCCCCTCAGCTCCTTGCACATCCCACCACCCCACTGCAGGAGGAGGTTGTTTGGGTGGATCACCTGCAGAACCAGGTCTTTTTTAGGTGGATCACCTGCAAAACCCACTCTTTTAAACACTCTCCAATCCACGAGGAGGAAAAAAATCTTGTGAAATTCATAGAATTATTCTGCCAGTGTTGCTCAGCTCAGCATCCTTTCTTTTTACACACTATCATTTGCTGTATCCAGCAACACAACCACATCCACTCCCCTCCTCAGCCTTCTGCGAGAAAATTCGGGTTTACACCCCTGGGGGTATGTCAGACTTTTGTGCAGGAGTAGCTGGACAAGGACCTGCCTCCTCCTCCCCCTCCTCCCCCTCTGTTTGTGCCGTGCTGGGCAGAGAAAAGGCTGCCACAGAGAGAGAGAAATAATAAAAACAGACACAGACAAAGCCAGTGCTGGGATATTCTGTTTCAGAGCAATGACAGAAAGTGGAGATGAAGATAAAATGAATAAACTACGGTTATTGATACTGTTTTCTTTGAATTAACACAGCTCTGCTCCATCAGCATGTCCCAGGTGGGTGGAGTTCTGGTGTTTCCATCCCCTCACCTGGGGGTTGGTTTGCTCAGACCCCCCTCAGCAGTTCCCTCACCCACCCCAGGACTTCAGCCCCACAAATATTTGAGACCCCTCAGTGTCACCACAGAGCTCCTCACCCCTGTCACCACCACCAGCACTTCTCTTACTGCTTCCCTGAATTACCCTTCCCTTTGAACTCCCCCCAATCAACCAACACAGCCCAATTCCCAGTGACACTTCACTGGGATCCTACTACAAACCTGTGGATGCAAAAAATCATGGACACACTGGTGATCTGAAACACGGAGACACAAAGGAGGCAGAGCAACCCCAACCTTGTCCTTGCCGGGTGACCCTGGGCAGTTTAGTCCCCTCCAAGCATCTCAGTTTACTCCTTTTATCACATAAAAATGCAAAACTCGCCTCTTCTGCAAAAATATTTTGATATGTGCTGAGGGACAGCGTTGAGTTGAGGCTCTTTATTGTGATCAGGCACTTTTCTGCAAACGGTGTTTTCACAGCCTGGAAAATATCAGGAGATCTACTAAGAATTGATAAAGAGGGATGAGATACTCTGGGAGAAATAATTCATCACCTTGGAGGGCATGCAGGAATCTGCAGACACTGTCTGCAGACGTGGTTGGAATGGGAAATCAGCTCCAGGGAATACAAAAGGCCAAATTACCTGAGCACTTTGGACTCGGTGCCTCACCCTGAGTTTTCTGCATCCCAAGACAAATATTTCAGGGAATGACCCTCAAAGAGTGGCAAGATGAATCAGGCTTTTCCCATTGATGCTGCTGATTCCCTAGAAAGTAGGAAAAGCCTGAAAATGCTACCCCCTAATGGCACAACCGGGTGTGGGGTGCTGGCCTGGGAAATGCTGATCCGGATTTTATCCACAAGGCCAGGAGTGGAGATACAGGGAATGGAAATAATACAGGGAATGGAAATACTGCAGTCTCTGCTAGCAAGATGTGCCCCTGGGGGGGAAGAGAACTTGTGCAAACTCCCTGACAGCAGCTGTGCATGGAGTTATACCAGGAATGGTATAAAAATACAGCCATTTTGTGGAATTCAGCTGAAATCAAACCGGAGCAAAACAAACCCGAGGGTTCCACATCCAGTGTCTGGGATGTGGGAGATGCTTTTAGTGTGGCAGTGGGGATCC
Organism: Platyrinchus mystaceus; assembly: GCA_035041135.1. Lineage (NCBI taxonomy): Eukaryota > Metazoa > Chordata > Aves > Passeriformes > Tyrannidae > Platyrinchus > Platyrinchus mystaceus. The sequence goes on from JAWWLV010000040.1 coordinate 9,067,105, forward strand.
TGCCTGCTCCAGCTCCTTCAGGACTCAGGCAGCCTCTGGAGAAGTTGATGGTGCATTGATGCCTCAGACCAAAAGAATACAACTGAAATCAGGAGGGAGAAAGAAAAAAAAAAAAAAAAGAAACAAAAAGTACTTTAAAAGCACAGAAAATCACCAAAAGCCTTTTAGGATTTTAAAACACGGATAGGATTGTAAACTGGTTGTGGAGGTTCTCTGTGATACACATCTGGAGGGGAAAGGTCATCATCCAGTCCTCCAGGCAGATTCCAGCTCCCCAGGTGGGTGTGGTGGAGCAAATGCTGTGGGGGTCCCCTCTGAGGTCGGGGTGCACATTGATCCTGATTCTCAAATCCTGTGCAAACCATTGCAATCCTTTGCAAACCTGCCCTTGTGTGCTGCTCAGAAACCTCCATTTTGTCTTTTTTGGGGGGGTATCTCAAAAAAAATGCTCTTAAAAGTAATAAAAATCCTCCTCTTCTCCCTTCTGCTCCACTCTTGTCCTGCCCAAGAACCCCAAGCCCCGCACAGACCAGATCACAAGCCAAGATCTTTGGCTCCAAACTCCACTAATCATGTCCTGTGTGACCCCAAGCAAAACCCTTTTCTTCCAAAGCTACAGCCTGACCTGGTCATCAGGGATTTAAGGACCTTTTCCTTTCATTCCACACCGAATCTCAGGTGGCACCTTGGGTGGTCTCAACACAGAAATGATGCAACGAGAAGAGTCAAATATTAAAACAGACCTTGTGCTCTGAAAAGTGCAAAAATGCAACGGTCCTGCTGCTATTCATTGTCCTCAAGAGTTTTTGGGACTGTCAGAAGGGTGACATTGTTAGAAGTGTGACACCAGCAGACCCTGATGAAGGAGAAACACAGTGGATTTCTCCCCTTGGCAGGGAATGGGGGTGATTCTCCAGTGATCCAAAGAAATGAGAAGTTCCTTCCTTGTGTACCAAGAGCCCTCAGGTTTTTCTTCTGCTCAGTGCAAGTCTTGGGGGAAGGAACTTCAAGGTGAGCTCCACTATTATTATTATTATTATGATTATGATTATTCTTTTTTCTACAAGTGCTACAGCACGGCCTGGACACGTGACAGACTCCTGACACCAATCCATGATTTCCATGGCTACCTGAGGTAGCACCAAGAACATCTGCTGGGAGTGGGGCTTAAGGTTGAATCAGGTTTAAAGCCACAGGGAGCCACATTTTTGCAAACAGAACAGTTTGGGGTGGAAGGGACCTTTAAAGGCCATCAAGTCCAACCCTTTTGGGGTGAGCAGGGACACGTTCCACTAGATCAGGTTGCTCAGAGCCCCGTCCAACCTGACCTTGAACATTTCCAGGGATGGGCAACCTGTGAGAGTGTTCTACAAGATAAAATCCCTGGCAGGAATCAATCACTGCTGGCATGATTAAGTTTAAATCCTACAGTTTTGCCACCTGTTGGACTCCAGGAACCACAACCTCCAACTGGATCCACACTGGAAAGGCAAATTTGCCAACAGCTCCCTACTCAAACCGAGCATCTGTGAAGCCTCTATGGAAACAAACACAAAAGTGGCCAATTCCTTTAAAACATCCCGATCTGGGCTGAACTAAGCCCAGTTTCACTCTGGATGGCACAGGCTGTCCCTCCACAGCTCTCCCCGCTCACCAGGCACACCGCACACACCGGCTGGGAATTTGTCAGGTTTGGTTTTGTTTTGGTTTTTTTTTTTTTTTTTGCTAAGTTTTTATTTTAATTCAAGGACTTCGCTTCATACAAAATGTTAATTGTAGAAACAACTGCAGAATTCAAAGTTTGGCTGATAAATATTACTCAGGCAGCAAACTAGGCAATCACAGAACCTTTTTTTTTTCTTTTTTTTTTCTCCTTGTGTGGGTTTTATTTCTTTTTTTTCCCCTCCTTTTTATTTTTTTGGGTAAAGTTCCGCTTGTGTTGCATGGTTGGAACTTCGATGGTTTTTAACACTTTTTTTTTTGTTAAATATAAAGTTTTGCAACAAACCCCCAATTTATATCAAATATAATTAAAAATTAACAACTGATGAATACATTGTATCAAAAAAGTACGAAGATAAACATTTTTTTTTCCATGCACATACTTTTTTTTTTGTTTTATATATATGTATATATGTATATATTTTACATGCAAACATTACTTATTCAAAGTACAGCCACTACGAGACTGGTTCTGGATGCAGAAAACTGATCGGTGCAATTCAAGTTTGGCAACTCACTATGAGGAATCTTGGAAATATCATGGATGCACTGAAGAGACAGCAGAGAGGCTGTAAAAGAACGTCAGGAAAGGGTTATGAACAGTTGTGGTCAGACTTGTCTGTCACTGTCATCGAGCCCTAAGAGGCAGGTGGAGGATTTAGACAACTTGAGATTCTTCTTCGTATTCTGCCTAAGAATTGGGGGTGACCCAAGGCCATTGTCTGGCTGTGGTTTTAGTGCAGGGCTGGGGGTTTGGGGGGTCTAAAATGAAGGAGGAAGGGGGAAAAGACAGAATTATTGAGTACAGAAAGACACCTCTTTCGCTTTCCAGTGTTTTACAACGTTTGCATGCACGGGCAGAGAATGTGTTTCCCTTCCCCTTGAACCTCCTGGAGTAAAAGAGTAACATTTTCTTGAAAACTTCCAATGAAGTGTTTGTGCCTTCATTTAAGGGGAAAAAAAACCCTAAAATAAATGTATCAAAACATTTGGTCACAATCATGCTGAAGCCTGAAACAGGAAAATCCAGCAGGTAAAGCTACAGGATGGATGAAGGTCTTCCTGACTGTTGGTGGGTTGGATGTGTGTCCGAACGTGTCATCTTGTTGCATAGCCCTCCTTTTTGGGAATCCCAGCCTGGCCCACGGGGAGCTCCAGCTGCCCCCACTGCCTTGATTGGAAGTGCACAGAAACACAGAGACAGAGATACAGACAGGAGTTCTCCTTTAGCAGAATCCAGGGATGAGATCGGCCGGAGGTTATTAACGGAACAAAAGGAAAAAAAACATGGAAGGAAACGGAAAAAAACCCCAAACAAACCAGGTTGAATCTCTTCAACTGAAGAGCTACAGGAGATGTGAAGAACAACCCTACAGCAAACTGCTCCCTGCCTGAGGCTGAAAGGCTTTTGCTGACAGCACAAAGAGACCTCCTGAGCACTTTGGGAGCATCCAATACCCTCCAACCTCCCCAGTGCCCAAAGGGATCACCAGGATCCAGTGGAATCTCTCCCCGTCCTAAGCAACCGCTTCATCTGGAGAAGCTTCACAGTTCTGGGGCTTGGGAGATCCTCTGTAAAAACTCCTCTGTGCAACCCTCTCCTCTTTCCTAACAGGGTTTTTAGGGGTGTGCTCACCTGGCACCTCCCACCCTGCTTCCTTCCACCTTTATTCCTTGTGTCCTCTGGCCACCCTGTGCCCCAAAGCAGCCCTACAAGAGTTCAGCAGAGCCAGGGATGGGAGGTCCTGCCCAAGCTTTGCTTCCAGCCTCCCTCCCTGCCAGCACAGCCTGTTTGCCCCTTTGCCAGGCTCACAGTGCAGAAATCCACAGGGGCACAAAAGAAAGAAATCATCCAACCCAAGAGTCGTTGCGAGAACACAGAAATCTCATCCCTGAGAATCAGAGTTAGAGGTTTTGATTATTATTATTATTATTATTTTGACCTTCTCTTAACAGGCAATAAAACCAAGACTCACTTCAGCTGCCCTCCATGCAGATGATGCACCATGGAGCACGGCCAGAGCTCTCACGGTCCGTGTGAGACGCTGCTCCTCCTGCAGGAGCATCCCTGCAGATGCTGTACTTTTCCACCTGCATCCCTCCCTCAGCGCTAGTCAATGAGAAAAGGCCGGGTTTGTTTTGCTGCAACCACTCCCCTCCCACCGATAAAACAAAACAAAACAAAAAAAAATTTAAAAAAGGCCAACAAAACCCAAACCAACCCCAAGGTGTGTTTGCCTTCCCAGCTGGAAGCTGCCAACCTGGCACTCGAGTGCACTGTGGGGGCGGTGGGAGCCCTGTGGACCCTCCAGGGCGAGGGGCTCTCCAGGCTCTGCCCTCCCTCCTGCCCCTCCTGTCCTCCCCACGCTCGCCCAAGGTCTGATGCATCGAAGCAAAGAGGTTGCATCGTCACTGTGAAAGATTTCAAAGGTTAGGCACTTAGTAGTGAACAACTGGAGCATTCGGTAGAAACGGTGGGACCTGGAATGACAATTGGACTAATTCTCTACATAAAGAGTAAATTTTTTTTTCTCTTTTTTTTTCTTTTTTTTTTTTTTACTGTACAATTTACAAAAATGCACACAATGAAAAGTTAAAGTTCTATCTAATAGCTTGATATAAAACCAATAACATTTCTTCTTCTCACCCCTATGCTTTTTTACTCTTTTTTTTTTTCCTTTTTTTCCTTCAGGTTTTTTTTTAAGTTGTTGTTTTTTGTGGTTTTTTTTGCTAAATCAAGCTTATATTGTAAACAAGACAAAACAGTGAGGGGCGTGTTGTGGTCGACAGGAGAGAGGGATGGAATGGAAAGTCTCAGCAGCAAGGAAACAGTCCTTACAAAGTAGCTCTCTTGTGGCTTTATCGTGTGTCACTGTGAAGGGCCCGATGTGGTGAGTGGGATGGGAGGGACCCCCACGGCAGCGCTGTCACAGCAGGGTCCCGGCTGCCGGGGTCACCTCTGGGGGGTGGCACCAGCTCTGCCAAAAAGGAATTCCTGTGGCTGAACATCAAGTCCCAATGGACTGTCCTTTGTTCTGGGCTGTGGATCTCCTCTCCCAGTTGCTTGGGTACATCTCTCCCTTCCGAGCGGCCCACGAGGCCGAACGCGGGCGCGATCCTTGTCCCCGTGTGTCCTTCACGACCCCCGACTCCCACCCGGACCGGGGAGGGGAAGAAATGATGGTGATAAATGAATTAAGAAATTAGCCCAACAAAAACTGCGCCGATCTCGCAAAGGATGGACAGTCTGCTCTTCCACCACTGAAGGTGAGGATCCCTCTTCTCTCGGCTTCTCGCCTCTGTCGCCTATTTGGCATCTGGTGCGTGTCTGTGACTAGACAAGGCAGTGGGGAGGCGGGCCAGGGGGGACAGACAGGTGTGCTGCCTTCCCCCAAAGGAGGGAGCCTTCTTCCTCCGTTTGTCTAGTGCAAAAAAAAAAACCCCAAACATAAATAAAAAAGAAAAAAAATAAAAATAAATAAAGAACAAAGAGAGGAGAGAGGCTGCAGGAGCGTCTCTGGCCCTGGGCGTAGAGCAGTTCTCGTGGCAGGGGCTGCCCCGCCGGCCTTCCAGATGATAAAACTCATCATAATTAAACGCGCACGCCGCGGGGGGCTCTGCCGGGCCGCTAGCACCAGTCATCCTCATCGGCTTCGTGGTAGTAGCTACGTCCTCTGGTGCCGGCGCCGGGGCCCGTGTTGAGCCCCAGCGTGTAGTGGTAGCCGTTGGGCACGCGGCGGATTTGGTGCGACTGGGAGGTCAGGGAGGAGACGTAAGAAGTCCTTGAGGAGCGCCCCGAGTTGGTGGCCACGGCCTCCTCGAAGGTGAGCGTGTCCTCGGGCGCGGCGCGCAAGGGGCTGTCGGCGTCGTCGCGGGGCCCCAGGTAGGGGTCGGAGCCGGTGCGGGCCACGGGCGGCGGGGGCGGCTGGTGCTCCCCGCGGAGCAGCGCGTTGTGCTCCGACAAACCGCGGCTCAGGCGTCCCGGGGAGAAGGTGGGAAGGCCGGGTTGGACAGTGGTGAAGTGCACGGGCGAGGAGTTAGCGGTCTTGTAAGTGATGCTGGGGCGTGGGGTCAGTGGAGTCTGTGGGAGCTGCCTCCGACCCCGGCAGGGGGTACTAGCACCAGATGTCGACAGCAAGGGGCTCCCATTAACTGAACCACTGCCCTACATAAAAATTGGAACAAAGCAAATCAAAAAATAAAAAAAGGGAAACACCGGACAAACACAAAGGCAGGCAGGTGGAAAACAGAAGGAGAAGCAACAGAAGGGAGAGACAAGTCACAAGAGGGAAGAGAAGCAAAAAAGAGAGAGTTTAGACAAGCACAGTCAGGGGGAGGAGGTTCTCGAGAAATAATTCAACACGAGATGTAAAAGAGCTGGAGAGTTAAAAGTTCTGCGAGCGGTGAGTAAGGACAGGGAGGGGCAGAGCATCGGTAGGACGCAAACTGGGACACGGCTCCGACAGGAGGGGACACTGTCCGGGGGGGAAGGACCCACAGCATACACGGGCTCCACATGCGCCTTACCTGGACTGGGCAGGAGCAGCTCAAACACCTGCTTTGTTTGGGGGATTTTAGACAAAACCAAATCTGCTTGGGGGTGGATTTGTGTAGAACTTCACCCGAGGGCTGGGCTGGTCTAGTGGGAGCTGTCCCTTCCCATGGCAGGGGGGTGGAACAAGATGAGCTTTAAGCTCCAACCCAAACCATTTTGGGATTCTATGATTCTACTTCTGAGGTCAGAACTGGACGATGTGGGAGGAGGATCTGGGGGACTGGGTTTTTTTGTACACTGGAAATTACATGTATTTTGATTAAATAGCCATTTTCTGACAAAAAAATATCAACAAAAAGCTTTTTGTTGGGCAGGCTTGAAATAACAATTTCCTTTAAGAGAAATGTGTTACCTTCTCCTCTTTTATACTACACATTTGATTTTTGAGTGGTAGAACAGTCTGGCAGCTTCCTGGGTTACTAATAATGACACATGAGAGTGACCTAAGCTGCAGTAATTTAAAAAAATGCCATGAGTGAGAGGAACAGACCCTTGTTTTGGCATTTCAGTTTACATTCTCCCAGGGCAGTACATGACCAGCCCCGTGAGAGTGTTTTAAAAATCCCTCAGCCTTTTGTGACCTAACATTTTGAGGCCAGACCTTTAATTTTTAAAGAGCAGTTTTCCTTCCTATCAAACCATCAGGTTGTTGCTTGTCAGGCTGTCAATCAGGGCTTGTTCTGCTCTGCCTGGCTTTTCCCATGTGGTTTTCTTGGCAATTCCAGCAGGGCTGGAGGCTGTTGGCTCACCAGTGGGATGTGGGGGCTGTGTGAACTGTTGGTACCATGAGTTGTGTCTGGTCCACGAGAAGAAGAGGCAACCCCTGCATCGTTTGGGTGTGGTGTCACTCACCACAACACAGCCCTGCCCTCCCCAAGCGTTGGGGACTGGGGTGGCATTTGCTGTTCACGCTGCTGGGACAACTCCTCACACCTTCCCAACATGGAAACAGAGTCTTTGCCTTTCTCTTTGTTCATTTTCACCTTCTCCCTCCTCTTCTCTCCCCATACTTCAGCCTTTCTCTCTGCCATGGGCCCTCCATTCCCTGCCTCCCTGGGAGGATGGAGGATGGTGACCGGCACCCAGTGACCGACAACATTCCAACATCCAGGGGAACATTCACAGCTTTTTCCAAGGGCTTGAGGCTGAGCACCTCAGAATTACAAAAGAAAGCAGAACTGAATTTTAGCCTGGAGAAAAGGAGGCTCAGGGGGAACCTTCTGGCTCTGCAACTCCCTGACAGGATGGGGGAGCCGGGGGGGTCAGGCTCTACTCACAGGGAACAAGAGACAGCAGAAGGAATGGGCTCAAGTTGTGCCAGGAGAGGTTCAGGTTGAACATCAGGAGGAATTTCGTCATGGAAAGGGTTGTTAAGCATTGGCAGGGGCTGCTGAGGGAGGTGGTGGAGTTCCCGTCCCTGGAGGTGTCCAAGGAAGGACTGGACGTGGCACTCAATGCTCTGGGCTGGGGGACAAGGTGGGCATCGGGCAGAGCTTGGACTTGATGGTCTGGGAGGGCTTTTCCAACCTTAAGGATCCTGTGATTCTACATTGCTTTGATAAGTACTGAGATGCCTAAAATTTTTTTAAGGCCTTTTCAAACTTTTTTTTATCCAGGAAATGGTCTCGATAGTAAAAAAATGGCGAGGTCTTTGTTCACAATGTCCAATAAACGACTTCCTGTTGAAACATTCTGAAGTTCCAAGACAAGAGCTGCCCATTGTGGGGTCCCCCAGACTGCTGTGTTGAATCCATTAGCAAAGCCCCTGGCAGTGGGCCCTTGGGCACATGGTGTGACTCTTGGGGATGGGCCAGTGCAGGGCCAGGAGTCGGACTCGATGGTATTTTGGGTTCCTTCCACCTCAGCACATTCTGTGGTTATGTTTCTGAGGTGCCTCAAGTCCCTCACTCTGTAGGTGGCTGCTCAAAAGCCATCAAGTGACATTTCCATGCCTGTTTTAGGTGTGAAGCACCAAGCAGGATCCCAATGGAGACCTCAATCTGCACCTGGCCCTCCCCGCCCGTTCCATCGCCATTAATTTAAGCGAAACACGGACAAGGTGCACAAACCCCTGGATGACCTCAGGGCTGTTGTCCCACCCTGCCTCTCCTCACCTGTCTGTGTGGGCCTTGCTCTGGCCCCCCATTGGGGGAGGTGGGCCTGCTCTGCTCAGCAGACTTGGGCTGGGAGCGCTCCCGGCTGCCGTAGCGGTCGCAGGAGTAGAAGCGCTGCTTCTCGGAGGAGGAGGAGGAGTGCTGCTTCCTCTCCTGGGACCGCCCACGCTCCTTCTTGTCCTTGGCAGAAGACTCACCAGCCTGGGCTGCTGAAAGAAGAATGCTGGTTAGGGGTCACCAACGCGTGAGGGACTCCCATGTGTGTGCAGCAGGGAGGTCCCTGCATTCAGGCAGGACCCCAAATCCCACCTGCCATCCGGGACAGGGAGGAGGACAAGTGGCCCTTACTGTGTTGGCACGAAATTACACTGAGGAGCTTCATGTCAGTGGTGGAGCTGGAAAGCTTGTCAGAGGCACAAGGGTGGGGTGGGGGAGCCCAGCACTGCCTTCAGTTTGGAACAATAAGATCCTGAGCTGGAAGGGATCCACAAGGATCGTCTCATCCAACTCTTGGCCCTGCACAGTTCACCCCAGCAATCCCACCCTGTCCCTGGGGAGCCTGTTCAGTGCCCAACCACCCTCTGGGGGAAGAACCTTTTCCTGAGATCCAACCTGATCCTGCCCTGACACAGCTCCAGCCATTCCCTGGGTCCTGTCCCTGCTCACAGGGAGCAGAGATCGGAGCTGTCCCTCATGAGGAAGCTGCAGACCCGGTGAGCTGTCACTCAGGTACCCTGGGGCTGCACCACTTCCATCAACAGGACCCTGTTGTGCTGCTTTTGTCATCTCTTGTGGCCCTCACTGTGTGGGCAGTAAATGATACTGAGCAGCTCCATGTGTGTCCTGCTGAGCCTGAAGCTGGAGGGAGGCAGGGAGGTCTGTAAACTGGATGGGCAAAAGAAGTGTCAAGTCCTTCCCACTAAAAACACTTCTCCAGATTTTTGAAATCCATATAGGAGCTGCCAGGAGGAAGGTCACAGAAAATTCCCAACAACAAGGCAGTCAAACTGCTGACACTTGAACATTTTCTCTTCGGGTTAATTGATGAAAACCAAACATTCCTCTTTGGGTTTGATCCTGCTTCTGCCTTATTCCAGGGACAGAAGTCTCCACTGACACTACGGGAAGTGGCCAAGCAATGAACGCCCTTTCCATAAATCCTGGCAATGCCCTTGTTAGGGTAACAGGCTCCCAAAAAACCTCAGGACACCACACTGGGAGTCACTAATTGCCTTTTCATTACCAAACCCATTGGTTTCGCTTCCTAAATTCCCGTGCAATGAGGCACATGGGATCACATACAAAGCCAGGTGACACTCACCAGCCTGTCCATCGGCCAAGTGATGGGCAGCCCTGTCCAGGGACTTCTGCTTCTTCTCTTTCCTCCGGTGGCAGCGGTGGTGGTGGTGGTGGTGCCCCTGCTCCGGGGGCATCCTCTCCAGGGAGTACTCGTAGAGGTGCATGGCGTGAGGGCGCTGCGGGGTCAGCGTGGACACGGAGCGCTTCATGGGGCTCGTGTCCGGGATGGGCTGCAAGGCACAGGGAGGCACACGGAGCAGGGTGAGGGCAGGGCTGCACCTGCTCCACTGCCTGGTACCCACCATGGGGAGGGTCAGCAAGAGAGAGGGGCGAGGAGAAAAATGGTTAATAGGATACAACAGGAACAGCGGGCGGGAGGACTTGTGGGATGGTGGGTTGAGCGCTACACTGAGGGGCAAGTGTGATCCCTGATGGCTGAGATGGGCTTTACTTAAGCAGAGTGCCAACCCACGGGTACCACGAGCCATAGGCAGCACTTCACACCACACATAGCGGCACAGGATCACCAGGAGGGCAGCAGGGACACGGGAGGGCAGCAGGGACACGGGGACAGCGCAGGAGCCAAGCGCCTCACAGAGATAATCCTCTGAGACCAGTTTCACCCAAAGCTGCTTCAGGGCCTTTGTGGCCATCCCAAAGCAACTCCCAAGAAGAAAGCATGAAAGCGTTGCTGAGCATCACATGGAGAGGGAGAAAAATCAGGAATAAGTGGGCTAGGCACTGAGAAATTAATTCTACCTCCCTGCAGGTAAGGCAATCCCATCAAACATTTAAACCTCTCTTCTCCCATCATCACTCCTTGTGGCTGGGACAAGCAGGGCAGTGTGTATGTCCTGCAATTCTACCAGGACAACTCCAGAAATGAATACTTGGGTTTGATATTCCCATTTTCCAATCATCTGTGGCCAAACATCTGGACATTGAGTGCAGTAACCTGCCTTCCATGGCACTGCTGGACTCCCTCCCTGTGCCAGGGGCAGCTCCAGACTCTGCTCCCTTCCCTGTGGGTTCAAAGCCTTACAAAGATGCTCTGCAGGACCCAAGACAAGGTTGCAGGACAGGTATTCTCACAGCCTTCTCTACTGCCCAGGCACCAGGGAGAAAGCTCAGAAAAACAGGACAATTCCCATGTCTCCTTCTCTGCTGGCTCTGTGTGGAGACAGTGCTTCATCCACGCTCTGGAGGCTTCCCTGGGTCTGAGGAGAAACCTCAGAGCACGGTGGTCCAGTCTGAGAGGGAAGGAGTTCAGGATGTTCTCTGCTCCCTCAGCCTCACACTTGTTTGAATTCACAATCCAGTAAGTGCCTCCACCAACAGTCCTCACAGAACATTTACTTTGCTCACTGTAACCTTTTCCAAAGAGCCCTGTATTATTTTTACTGTCTGTTCTGTTTTGTTTGCTTATCCTGAAATTCAGATCTCTGAATATCCTGTGATATTTACCCAGTGCCAAGCCAGTTGTTTCACAGCTCTGCTCCTTATTTTAAGTGGAAAGAACCACCCCCTCCCTCCCATCACAGGCAGATTATCCTGGCTGTAAAGTTGCAATCTGGGCAGTTACCCAAATTTTGGTGCTTCCCACTGAAGGGCAGTTGCTTTTGTCACCTCTTGTGGCCCTCACTGTGTAGGCATTAAATTGTAATGATCATGTTTGTCTTGCTGAGCCTGAAGCTGGAGAAAGGCAGAGAGGTCTGTAAACTGGATGGTCTGATGGGCAAAAAAAGGGACAAGTGGAAGTCCTTCCCACCAAAACCACTTCTTCAGATTTTCAAAATCCATATAGGAGCTGCCAGGAGGAAGGTCACAGAAAATTCCCAACAACAAGGCAGCCAAACTGATGACAACTGAACACTGGGTTTGGTCCTGCCAGGGAATCTGGAATTCTGTGCTTATTCCACAGAAGTCCCTACTGACACTAAGCAATGAATCCCCTTTCCATAAATCCTGGCAATGCCCTTGTTAGGGTAACAGGGCATGCACAGTCTCCCAGAAAACCTCGGGAGACCATACTGAGAGTCACTAATTGCTTCTTCATTACCAAACCCATTGGTTTCACTCCCTAAATTCCCGTGCAACAAGGCATATGGACTCAAACAAAAAGCAAAACAAACAAACAAACAAATTAAAACAACCAAATAACCCCCCCTCCCCTGCTACCAGAGCGTGCGACGTGCAACCGTGGACCGAGGGAACAGCGGAGTGGGAAGAGAGAGCGGCTGCAATTGGCTCCAGATGAGAAGGGGGCGGGGGGGGAAGTAGAGGGTTTGAAGGCAGGTTAATAATTTCTTAACACGAATTTAAGAGGATATACAACTTAGTGCAAACTACATACTGCCAGGTAACTCCCAGGTGACCGTGCTTTGCTCCTCTGCAAACAATTCGGACAAGATGAGAGACATTATTTGAAGCAGCCCCACAGTACAGCCATTGTCAGACATCACGGCAGATGGGCAGCAGACACCATGACGACAAGGGTGGGAGGGGAGGTGATGGGGGCAGGACAGCAGAGAGGGAGGTTGAAAACGCAGGGAAGATTTTTTGTCGTTGTTGTTGTTGAAAGTGGAACGTAAAAAGACAGAGGAACGGCAGGCAAACAGAAAGGGAGACAGGCAGAAACAGAAAGCGTCGCAAAGGAGAGTTAGAAAGAACTCAAAGTTTGGAGAGGGGCAGAGCAGCACGTGAGAGGGAGGGGGAGGAGGGAGGGGGGGAGACACACACAGAAAGTACGTCAGTTATTCGCCCAAAGCCACGACCATTATTATTTACACATGTATTACTAAATGAGGTTAGATCTGCTCTGGTATTCCGGGCCTGATTCACAACCGGATTGGAGGCACTTTCACGAGGGGCAGCGATGCCCTGAGGGGACACAAACCACACTTCTGCCAGGGACACTCCCTCCTGCAAATTCTGATCCCATGGAGAGGAGTTTCCCAAGGAAAGGCTCGTGCTGCTGCTGGCCTTGCTGCTGCCAGCTGCATCCCCCTGCAAGGGAAGATGCTACTGGTGCTGTAGAATAAAGGATAACTTTGTTCTGGGAAGGGGGAAAGGGAGGGAGGATGGGTTTGCTCTGGGGTCTGGTGCTTTTATTAAGCATGTTGAGTAGTGCTCCTGATAACACAGTGAATCCCAGCTCACACAAAGGCTGCAGCTTCTGAAGCCAGCTGGGAAATTCACTGCTGAGGGGCAGCCTGTGCCTGCCCCAGCACGTGGGCACAAAGATTCCGTGTGCTGGAGCTGCTGCTGCGTGTGCAGAGCACGGGCTTTGAGTTTTAGGCTGCAGCAGCTCTTTCGTGCTGCATTCTTCCATTTCTCTCCATGGAGAGCAATGGAAACAGCCCCCAAAACCCAGGCTGCTCCCTCCTGGTTATGGATCAGGCCCTTGGAATGAGACACGACACGAGTGGTGAGATGTTCTGACACACAGGAGGCAGGACAGGGGCTGGACAGCACTGCGGATGAACAGTCAGCAATGAACATGTGGAATGGCCAAAAATGGTCTCTGACATCCTACACACACAAGTTGCTGTAAAAGCCAACTCTCTGATGAGATTTCTTTAGGAAAAGCTACACAAGAGAAATCCTCAGCACCATTTCACTGGACAAGTACAGTACAGCATGTGCTGAGTATGTTGGGAAGAGGCTAAAACAGGGAGGATGCTCAGTGTCCCAGTGCAGCATTCCAGGCACAGGTTCCCTCCTGGGAGCACAAAGATTCCATGTGCTGGAGCTGCTGCTGTGTGTGCAGAGCACAGGCTTTCAGTTTTAGGCTGCAGCAGCTTTTTCATGTTCTGCTTCCCATGGAGAGCAATGGGAACAGGCCCCAAAACCCAGGCTGCTCCCTCCTGGTTATGGATCAGGCCCTTGGAATGAGACACGGCACGAGTGGTGAGATGTTCTGACACACAGGAGGGGCAGGACAGGGGCTGGACAGCACTGGGGATGAACAGTCAGCAATGAACATGTGGAATGGCCAAAAATGGTCTCTGACATCCTACACACTAAGCAGTGTCCACAAATTCCTGTGGAAGTCAACTCTAAGGGTTTTCTTTAGGAAAAACTACACAAGGGAAATCCTCAGCAGTGTTTCACTGGTCAAGTACAGTACAGTAGGTGCTGATTACTGTGGGAAGAGGAAAACCAGGGAGGATGCTCAGTGTCCCATTGCAGCATTCCAGGCACAGGCTCTCTGCTATTTTCTCCTACATTCATCTAAGACAGTCACAGCACATCTGATTTTTTTAAGGCCAAGGAACATGAGCATGTCCTGCTGGGCTGTCTGATGATGACACACAGCTGGCAATGGGATATATATGTCTTTCAGGAACACAGGCTGGCAAGAGGCATTGCCCCCAGCCAATGAGGACCCCCTTGGGTGGGCAGCCCTCAGCCCCAGCCACAGGGATCCCTCTGGGTTGCTTTTTTGCTGCTACCAGGGATGAGTAAAACTGGGGACAGCGCTGTGACTACACACCAATATCCGCTGGAATAAAGGTCTCCTGTCTCCAGATTGGCAAACATCTCCTAAAAACAAACATCCACAAGCAACACAACAAGCAGAGAGAGAAGACCCTGGGTTCCTGACCCCCTCCAGCAGTGAGGTCTCCCCCGCTCACCTGAGTTTCGGCAGCCAGGCGTGGCATGGAGGCCGCCCGGCCCTGGCTCTCCAGCCCTGGCTGGGGCTCTCCATTGGCAACTGTGGGGCTGATTTCCCTCATTTCTACCACCTGATGGAAACATGACATGTTTTCAGTAGCAAGAACATGAATATCAGCTTTGAAGCCGTCACCTGAGCTTTGAAGCCGTCACCTGAGCATGCTTTGCTAGGTTTGATGTCATTGTGAGGAGATGGTGGTATGGGAAAGAGGGTAAATGAAGAGCTGTGGAGAAGGTTACTCTGTCTGCTGGGCTTTCTGCAGCAAGGACAGCAGTGGGCCAGGCTCTTCCATCATCCACGAGCCCCAGTGTGACCTGTGAAACCCCTCACCCGAGCTGGGACACTGAGGACACTGGGACTGAGATAATGGGAAGAGATAACCTATTGCAGCAAGACAGAATTCCATGAAAAGGGTGTCCCCATCACAGCTATCAGGCTGTGGAAGCTGTTGGGATTTGGGTTTTCCCCTATAAGCAAATTCGGGGTTGTAAAAGCCATACTTGCCTCAAGTGGCAGATCTACCGCTTAATGCATGTCACCCTCTCTTCACCCGGTTTCCTGAACATTTTCCAAGATTTCTGAAGTTCTACCACAGTTCTGGAATCTCCTGCACCTTCCCAGCTGCTCACCCGTTCGATGGGGATCTCCTCGGAGCGGCCTCGCTCAAAAGCTGGTGTCCTGGTCTCGTAAAACACATCCTGGGTGCGCTGGGTCCCCCAGGAACTGGACTCTTTGATCCCACCCTCTGGGGCTGGTCTGCCAGGAGGAAAAGAGGCAGAAACATTAACTCTTTACAAAGATGATTTTGCTGAGCTCACCGGGTGGCAAACTTGGGAAATCAACTGCAGGATGGACGAAGCTGTTGGTGAAACTGTCGGGTCTCCCGGGTTTTTCCAGGATCACGTCCTGTAGAGCCTGAAGATCCCATGAGAACAAGGAAATCCCAACAGCCATGTTTTTATTTTTATTTTTTCAGTAAAAGAGAAAAGCAATTTCTGTGACTTAATTCCCAATGAAGAAGAATGAAGGATTTTGGAGCTCAGGCCAATTCTGTGTGCAGGACAATTGGACATTGGTCAAACACCACGACCACAGTAAAGGACATTCCTTCAAAGTCTAGTGGCACCCATGGGTTTCGCTGCTGAGCCACTGGTGGCTTCCAAAATGCCCCCATCAGGGTTGTTTGGGATGTTTAAACCTCAGATGCCTATTCCTAAAAATCCAGAGGATCTGTGTGACCCACAGAAAAGTCACCTGGAGAGCAGAAAATGGAGAGTTCATCAGGGATCACTGCTCCTAGAACTGTTTGGAAAGCTTTCTGGGGAGGGATTATTTTGCCCAAAGAGACACATTCTGTCATGGCAAATCTAAAGAAGGTCTTGCTGTTACCAAGTGCCCTGAGCTCAAGGGATGACTTTGTTCCCAAGGACCTTTGGACTCCCAAGGACTCATTGGTGGATTGGGGTTTGTTTGGTTGTTTTGCAGTGATCCCAAATTCCTGCAAGGAAATTCACACTCACAACTACCCACAATGGAAAGCTCTGCAATGAAGATTCAAGGACCACTGAGGAAACACAAAGGTCTGGAGACCCCCACGTTCTACCCCAGGCAGCAGCGGGAAGCAGAGGCAGACGGAGACATTTTGGAAGCCGCCAACGGGAATTGTCCCAACCATGGTGTGAAGGGGCTGCTGGTCTTGGTGTTCCCACCTCCAGAGCCACTGAACCGGGGTTGATGGACACACCCTTGTCTGGGAGGGCTGTGTGGGGGGTCAGGGGATACTCACAGTGCACCCCCGTTGTTGAGGGAGGCCGAGCTCTTCTGGCGCAGGAAGGCCTTGGCGTTGCTGAACGCCGTGGACTGCGTTTGCTCCAGGGTGGCCTTCAAGGGGTGGAACAGGGACACTGGGCCAGGCTGCCAAGCACAAGGGAAGGGTGTCAGAGACACAGCTGGCATGGGCTGAAGTGCTTTTAATACAAGTCCACTTTGCCACACTGGGAGATGGGCCCAGCACAAAGCCCAGCCCAGCCCAACCAGGGCTGGGAGAGGCTCTGAAGGACCTGCTGCCCTCAGCTTTGTACAAGTCAAGTCATGCTGCAGCCCCCCATCCCTCTAAGTGTTGTCCCAGACTGGGGTTTCCCACAGGGATGGGAGCAGAGGGGCTGTGCAGTCCAGGTTGTGACACTGTGTCTGCTGCAGCCACCCGTGTGCAGGACAGATCTCTGTGCCATGCTGGAGCTCAGCTGGATATCATCCTAAAAACAACACGTATTTGCCCTACTGGAAACCATTGGGGTTTCAATCCCAAGCCATTTGTGTGGAAATATCACAGAATATTCAGAGTTGGAAGGGACCTCCAAGGATAACTGAGTCCAACTCTTGAGTGACTGGCATGATCTTGGCATTATCAGCACCAGGTTTGAACCAACTGAGCTAAACTCAGGGTGGAAATATTTTCAAGAAATACTTCCAAGAAATTGCAAAAAACCCGTACAATCTATTAGAGCCAAAATGATTTTGAATAATTCCCATTTTCCAAAGTAACTTAAACCGTTTTATAGCCAAACTATCATAAGCTTTCACTAATTCTTTGATCCCTGCAAAGAAATATTCTGGTGTTTCCCAGTCCCTGGGCCACTTCTGAAAATAGGATTTAGGCTGTCAAACATCAGCTGACATGCTTTGGAAAAGACCTTTCTGGATCCATCAGAAAAGGCGACTGTAACAATTTTTTTTAATAGTTTTTGAGAGAGACTTTCAGGAGAGGTTTTGATTTTTGAGACAGCATTTTCCAACCCTGCCTGGAGAAGAATCGAGACTTTCTGGATGAAACTTGCTGGTAACAGCTGCTCAGTGCTGGAGAAGGGGCTGCCCAAGAGGGAGGATGGAGTGAAACACCTTTTTGGTGGGTACCTGGCAGAGGCCTCCAGGGGGTTGGACTTGTTCTCTGCTGTTCTTATTCTGCTTGTAGAAGTCAAAAATCATCAGGGCTGCGTAGACCTTCCCCACAGTCATTTCATCAGCTGCCAGAGGAGGGTGAGACATTGAAACATGGAAACATTTAAAGGATGAGAAGAGCAGAATAAGCCAAAAAGCACAAGAAGTAGCAGCAAATGGGTACGAAAAACAAGGAGAGGGGAGAAGAAACATCAGAATAATGAGGCAAAAGAGACACTGAAATGTGGGGGAAAGAAAAAAATGATGAGGAAAAAGCTACAGCAGACTTCTTTAGCTCTTTGCCTGTTGCTGCCTCTCCCATCTGAGATGAAACACAGGGATCATGTACCAAAAATCAGGCAGGAAACCTCTGTGGCATTGTAAGCATTGCTGAGAGAACTGCTAAATTCATGCCAGATCCACAGCCAGCTTTTTATCAAGGAAAAAAAGTTTTATTCCTCTTTGTTTGAATTACAGTCAACCTGGGCAAACTGGGCTAAATATAAAGAGCATTTCATTTTTCCAGATGTCTTTTTCCACCCTCAGACACCCAGAACCAGCCCTTCCCAACACAGCATGAGAGCACTTACCATGGAGCAGGGAGTTGGGGCAGCAGATACAGAGGCACCAAGAGAGGAGGGCAAGGAAAGACTTAAGCACTGATTTGCACCTCCTCAGCTCCCTCATTTCTCTTAATTAACAGCGCCTTTATTGCTCTGCACTGCATTAATCAGGATTAAGAATCACATTCATTAATCAGGAATCCAGAACCCTTGGCTGGGCAACCTTTCCATTTTCTCAGCACATCTCCCAGGGCATCATTAACACAAGGGCCTTTAGCCTCCAAACACCTCACTTCTGATTCTCCGAGTTCTCAGCAAACTGCAGTTTTCTTCTCCTGGTTTTTTGGAGCTCAGATGGGAGAAATTGCTCTCCCATCCTGCAAGGCACAGGCTGGAGGCTGACAAAGCCATGGAAAAGCCCTGGAAAAGGCCACACTCTTGGCCTTCTTGGCACTGTTTTGGGTTTTTTTCCCCCTATGCACAGAAAATCTCCTGGAATTCCACACCTAGATGTGACCTCAGCTTCCCTAATCCCTGTGTGACCACGGCATGGCAGCACAGAGGATGCCAAGGAGCTGATTCCAGATGACTGTGTGCCCAGATGGGGCTTGGGACAGCTCAGGCAAGGAGGAGGAAACCTTTTCTGGGCTTCTTGAGTGTCTGGGATGGATGCAGTGCTTGCTGCTGAACCACTTACGTTTGTGAGGAGGCACCAGCAAATCCAGAGTCTTCTGGGACAGGTTGGGCCAAACCAGGGAGATCTCCTTTCTCAGCTCAGCATCACACTGGTGCTGTTTAACTCCACCTGCAGACAGGGAGGGGAGAAGCACAGGGAGGAGAGTGAAAACCCTTGTCCTGGCAGCACATGCCAGCATTTGCATCCTCATCCATTCCTGGAGAAGGGCGAGCCAGCACAGCTGCAGCAGATGTTGAGAAGGGAATCAGTGGCTCCCCCCATGAAAAAAGTGTGTGAATTCAGCAGGACCATCATCACCTCAGCCTGCTGACCTTCTGCTCTTACTTGGGGCTTAAACTTAAGCTCAGACTTGCTCCCACCTGACTGCAGGTGCCTCCTCCTTTAGGGCACTGGGAAGTGCCCCCAGGAAGCAGCATCATCTTCCAGGTGGGATGCAAAGGACTTGGCCTGAGATGTTGGACATGAATCATGGAATGATCTGGGTTGGAAAGGACCTTCAAGATCCTCCAGTTCCATGGGCAGGGACACCTTCCACTGAGCAATGCCATGATGGGTTAGAAACCCTCTCTGCCACTAACTCTTCCCAAAATCTTTGGCAGTGAGACACGAGCAGGTTGTTCTGTACCAGCAGCTCCAGAACTGTTCAAAGGGCCAAAGTGAGGCCTTCATGTAGCAGTGGGAAGGGATTAAAGGCTGTGTGAGCCAACAGGGCAGCTCCCAGCTGAATGCTCTGCACAGGAGGCAATTAAACAGTTCATCTGAATGACAGAGATTATTTTTCTAAGAGAAAAGTACTGGGAGGAGGCTCTGGGTACTCTGCTACGGGGTGGTTTGAACTCCCACACAGCAGCTCATTAGGGAGGGTTTATTAAGGGCCTGCTAGTCCTACTAAAGACTCAGTTAAATGTAGCACATGAAACCTATTCAAAAGAGCTCATAACAACACAACAGGTCAAAACCTCACACCCCACAGCAGAGAGAAAGCAGAGAAAGAATCCAGTGCTATCAGCTGAGCTCTCTTCTCTGGTTCCTTCCAGGGTAGAGCCAAAAAAAAGGAGGGGAGGAGCTTTTGCCAGGTGAAAAAGGCTGTTTGAGTTAGCACTGAGTTACCAAGGTTACTAGAAACCCAAAATAATCCAAACTCTCAGCATCCTTATCTAGAAGTTACTCCTGAAAAAAGGTGCTGGCCCTTAAAGTCCCAGGAAATCCTAAATGCATTCTTAGAAATGAGTGTCTGATGCTCAGTGTCACTCCCCGAGTTTCATTCCCTTAGGGAGCCCCAGTGACCTCAAAAGTTTGTCTCCTTCCAGCAGTGCCAACCCAGAGCATCAAAGCTGCAGCAACACGTGAGGGAGGTGATTAACACAGAGAGGTTGCACTGCTGGCCTAAAACTGCTTAGGAAAGCACAAAACCCAACCCTGCCTTGCCCTGGTGCTCATAAGAGCATTGTTACCTCCTGTTAACTTTTAAATTAGGCATGAAAGTGCTGTGGCCAGGCATGCCTTGATTCTGACCCCAGCCAGGCTGATTAAATGCTGTAGTGACCCGGAGAAAAGGCCAGTGTGTTTTATTACATTACAAAGTTTAATTGGGAAGTCAAGTAAATGCTTGATTAAACACTTAAATAATTTTATCTCGAGGCAGAATGTGGTTCAGGGCATGTGGAGTCAGTGCCTGGCTGCCAGCAGAGAGCAGTTGGGAAGGAAGGGCTGGTTCTCCCCCATGCTGGAATAGTTGAGGGCTGTGGAAACCCTCATTTCTATTCAACAGCAATGAGCACACACAAAGATTCTTCTCCTTTGAGAGCTCTCCACTGGGATTGCCAAAAATCTCCACAGCTCATCCCCAGGGATGCAGCCACCCCAAAGGCAGAGGGGCTCAGGATCCCTCTGTCCCTACCCCAAAGCTCCCTTGGGTGCTGGCAATAGGAAAAGAGGATTTCCACCTGGAGCAGAATTTCTGAGGTTGGGAGAGGACACCAAGCCAGAAGATGAGTTGGGGGTTGAGCCACGTGTGCTCTCAGCAAACTGTAATTGTCTTCTCCTGCTTTTCCAGAGCTCAGATGATACAAACTGCTCTCATCCCGAAAACACAGGCTGGAGGCTGGCAAAGCCATGGAAAAGCCCTGGAAGAGGCTACACAGGGCACTGGTTTTGGTTGAGTTTTTTCCATGTACAAGGAATCTACTGTACCATAATGAAGTCCAAGCCCAGATGTGGCCTCAGCATCCTGTGTGACCACGGCATGGCAGCACAGAGGGTGCCAAGCAGCTGAACTGCCCTTGTTTCCTTTGCTGTGCCCTCCAGATGACTGTACCACCCCTCAGACACCCCCTCCCCTCTCACCTGAGGCCAGTTTGATCTCCAGGGCTGTTCTGATCAGGGCCATCAGCGTGGAGGTGAAGTGGACAGTCAGATCCTCGGGGGATATCGGCATGTTCATCCTCACCAGGCGCTGGGGAGGGAAACACTCGCTGTGAGGGTGGCTCAGGATTCCTCCCCCCCACCCCATTCTCCCCTCTGTGAGCCCTTCAAATACCCAGACTGAAACACAGGGGAACTTTTTGTGCACTGAAACAACTTCCAGATCTCATCTCCTTTCCAGGAGCAGGTCTGAGACACAACAGTGGCTCTAGTGGTTAAACAGGGGGGTTGCCAGCACTGCACTGCAATCCTACAAGGTGTTCCTCCAAAAGTAGCCAGTTGGGAGGCTCTCAGCCCATTTCACAGCCTGCAGCTCCAGACATGTGGCTGGTACCCAAAGCAGTGACAAACCACAAATCCACCCTTTCCTACACCAGTTGCCTTCACCTAAACTCTGGTTCTACAAGAGAAACAGCAACAAATGGGACCTGAGGTAAGCTGATGGAGGGTTTGCATCTGCAGCTCCATCCTGAACGTGGCTGTGCCTCTTCCAGCTGTGCAGGTGGCCTTGCTGGTGAGTGGGATGGGAGGGAGGCACTTTCAGTGACAGTGAAGGCTTTGTACAGGAGATGTGCAGTCCCTGAGTGGCCCCATGATGGAACCACCTTGGAAACAAGGCTGCTGAGCCCTGTGATGTGCCTCAAGCACCCGGGGCAGCTTGGGACTGGCTGCTAAAAGGTAAAGGTGACCACATCCTTCCTACTGGAGACCCCTGAGTTCTGGCTCTCACCTCCTTTCCCTGTGGGCATCCTTGTCTTCTCCTTCCCTTCCAGTCTACACAGCCCAATCCAGACCTTCCCACGAGGGAAGAGGCTGGATCAACATGAGCAGAACTGTGATTGCCACCACATTCTTTCAATCCAAACACAGAACAGTCCCTCTGGATCAATATCTTCCAAGATTTTCAGACCTGGTAGCTGTTCCTTCCCCATCATCATCCAGGGCCAACCTCTGACAGGGCAAATTCATCATTCTGGTAAGCAAGGAAGTACCTGGGATTGCTCTGGAAACCTGTGGCTCCCTTAACACTCTGGCAGCAGACCATGGACGTGCTGCCAGGGGGAAAGACTCTCCAAGCCTTGCTTATAACCACACATTTAAGGGATGGGTTCCTTCTCCTTCAGCAACCTGGTGATTTAACAGCTCCTCAGCTCTCACAAGCTGTTTGGAAGCTTCCTTGTCCAGAGCCCTACCAGCCAAACCTCAGTGGTTCCACTCCCCAAGGGAATGTGGAGCCTGAGGAAGTCACTGGGAGTTGATCTGCCTGAGCTTTAACACCCAGGAGCAGCTTGGCCAGGGCCCCTTGCTGGGAGGGAATTTCATCCCCATCTGAGAGCTCCTTAAGCTGTTTAGTTTTGATCTCTATCCCTGCACAGAAACCTTCTCTTTGTTTCACAGCAGCCCCAAGTGCTGTTAGACAGTGTCAGTGGGCTGCAGACCCCCCTTGGCTCTGGGCACAGGGCTGGCAGTGTTTTTCAGAGCTGCAGCTGCTGGTGCAGCCCTGCTCACCCTCCTGGCTGGCACAGCAAAAAATGTGTGTGGCAGGAGCACCTCTGCTCATGGGCAGATTTTGGGTGAAGGGAAACAGGTTGTAGGTGAGGGCAGGGACCTGCTGGAGTCTCAGGTGGGGTGAGAGGCAGAGTGGTCACTGTGAGCCCTGATTCTTGCTCCTGTGCTTCACCCAAACCAAGCCAAGACTTGCTCACCCTTTGCATCCCTGGTTTAGCCTCCCTGCTTGGAGAAATCTCTGACACACAACTTCCCAGAGGTATGAACTGAGCTGCCTTAGAATCACAGACTTGGAAGGGGCTTTAAAGGTCATTTTATTCTCATCTCTGAGACAAACCTTAAAGATCATCTTCTTCCACCTCCCTCTTCCACTGGAGCCCTGTCCAAGCTGGCCTTGGACACTTCCATGTCTTTGGGTGCCCTTAGAGAGGGAAGCCACAGCCCTGGTACCTTCTGCCAGCCCAGGAAATAACGTGGGCATGCACTGGTGCTGCCATGGGCAGACAGAGGGCACAGGGTGCTGGTCCAGTGCAAAGATTCTGCTGCTGAAATGGGCTCCAGAGGAGCTGAGACCTCCTTATGTACCTTTTCATACATCCTGGGCTCTCATTCCATGCTGGAGGGACAAGAGACCGGTGTAACAACCTCTCCTGTCTCCTAAACTCTGAGACAAACCACTGGAATCTCTAAGATCTTCCTTCCAGTGTGCCCAAGGTTATTTGCCATGTCTGTCAAGCCTCAGACACAGGGAAATCAAAGCCAAGACTTCCCTCCCTCCGTAATTTATTGACAGTATCAAATGCTGGCAACCCCACAGGTTGGGTTGTGCGTTCACTTGTGTCAATGCAACAGAATTTTAACTGAGATTTCTGCCCTCAGCTCACAAAAAGTTGCAAAAAATATATCAATGAGAGTCCACGGATACCACTTAGAGAGTCCCACTGAATCCCACTTCAGTGGGAAAGAGTTAAGGGATGGAGAGAGAGAGAGAGAGAGAAGATGCATGGAAGTGAAGAACAAGCAGATGAGAAATAATTCCCCACAGGAGAGCTCTATCCTCACAAAAACAAGCACCAAAAACTGTGACTGAGACATCCCAGGTCTCCCCAGCTGACCTTCCAGACTGAATTCCCAAAGGATACAGATGCATAACACAAGTAACATCTGTATGAAGGCCAATTTTAACCAGGAGCAGAGGATTTAGGGAAAGGTTTTCCAGGGGGATTTTTTTTTTTTACACACAGGAAAGTTGGCTGAGCAAAACCCACGTTAGAAATCCTGAGTAGAGATGCTGTGAACAGGCACCTGCAAGAAGCTCTTCCCAAACCACCCCCTTTCCCTCCTCCCTGCCATTCCCTCCACACACTTCCTGGTCCACGGCATTTTTTCCATCCCAACGTGCAAACTGGTCAAACAGGTCACAATTTCCAACCTGACAACCCAGAAATGTGCAAGAAAAAGTGGTTTTGTGTTGCTCCTCAGGCGTCTCCCAGTCCCCCAGGCAGGGATGGGCAGCTCTGGGAGTCGGGAGGGAGCCTTGGGTGGGATGTCTCCCTCTCTCCATCAGGGTGGAAAAGTGGGATACATCTCTCCACATCCTTCCCTGGGGCAGCTGCCAACCAGTTGAGCAGAACTGGTCAGCTGCAAGTTGCACCTCCCAGAGCAGAGCAGCTGCCTGTTTTTTATCCACCCCAAAAAAGGCCATAAAATGAGCCAGAAATGCCTAAAACCTGCAGGCCTGAGCTACAAAAATCCCTCCCAAAATCAGGGCAAAACGCTTCCTTGGACGCTTCTGAGCTGAGAAAATATGCTCCTTAAATAAATATATGACATTTCTGGGAGATGAAGCAGTTGGGAGGAAGGAATTGATTCATCTTGGATTCCACCAGGATGGGTGGGAGAGGAGGGAGGAGTTTGGTGAGACCTGATCATACCGTGGCCCAAACTCCCCCTGGGTACCCAGGGATGCCATTGAATCAGCCAGACATTGGCACAGCCACCCCTGATCCCTGAACATCCCTGAGCATTCCCTGGGGTGTTTTCCTAATTCCAGAAACGCAGCTGAAAGGCTGAAACAAGAAGATAACTTCATTTTTTCCCTCTGTTATTACGAAACAACTCCGTACATAAAAACATCTCCTTGTGCAGAGCAGGAAGTTTCAATCCTTTCCAAACTACTTGCTAATTTTACCTGTATTTTTAATTCCCTCACACTCCTACAGGACCCATAAAGGAACTGGAATCCATCTGAAAGTGGGGAAATTTCTCAAATCTTCTGCTTGACACAACATTTCTCGTTGGAAAATTCATCAAGAACTTTTGATTGTCATCCTTAACCAGCAGAGAAAAATCCCCATGTTGTTAACATAGTAGGGACAACAAAATGGTTAAAAAAACCTGAACCACATGTTTAGACTGTACTCAGTTAAAAAAAAAAAAATTAACTTCTCCCTCAGTTTTTGCTGTTTCTTTCTGGTTGAAGTCGTGCTCCAGGCTGTGTCTTACTAATGCCTCATGCTTTGGAATAGGAGGCAAAAATGTAATTTAAACACAAGAATAATAAAAATAATAATAAAAACCAAAATAAATCGAACGAACAAAAAACACACAAAAACCAAACAACAAAAAAACCCCACAAGATGAAACAACAACCAACCAAAAAATCCCAACAACAAAAATAACCAAAGCAAAACAAACATTAAAAAACCCCCTCCCCAAAAATTCCCCCCCAAAAACCCAAACGCAACCAACCAAAAAAACCACAAAAACAAGGGTCCCCAGGGGTCCTGGAGGGGAAAGAGGAATCCTAAAGGGGTGTTGTGGGGGAGGAAAAAAGGGGCACCTTTGGGGGAAGTTGGGTCCTCTGGGGGTTTGGAGAGGTCCCCGGCTGATTTGGGGGGTCCTGCAGGCTCAGGGGGGTGTCCAAAGTTGATTTTGGGGATTCTGGCAGAGCACGGAGGATTTTGGGGTCGCGGATGATTTTAGGGGTCTTGCA
>JAWWLV010000040.1:9092697-9105143 GCA_035041135.1 Platyrinchus mystaceus
CATCCCTCTGATCCTCTTGGTGCCTCCTCTGGACTCTCTCCAGCAGCTCCATGTCCTTGCTGTGCTGTTCCCCAGGGTGGAGGCAGCTCTGCAGGGGGGTCTCACCTGAGGGGGCAGAGGGGCAGGATCCCCCCCTGCCCTGTTGCCCAGGCTGTGGGATCAGCCCAGGAACCTTGGCCGTGCCAGGAGGTGCTGAAGGGAAAAGCAGAGCCCTCCTAATCCCTGCAGTAAATCACCCTTGAAACAGGGTGTGCAAAGCCATGTTTGACAGCACTTAGAGAACCTCAAAACCACG
This sequence comes from Platyrinchus mystaceus, assembly GCA_035041135.1. Taxonomy (NCBI): domain Eukaryota; kingdom Metazoa; phylum Chordata; class Aves; order Passeriformes; family Tyrannidae; genus Platyrinchus; species Platyrinchus mystaceus. The sequence continues at coordinate 9,092,993 of JAWWLV010000040.1, forward strand.
TCCAGAGCCCTCTTGGGCTGCCAGAACTGCCCTGCAGGCCCCACCAGGGCTTCACTTGGAGCTGCACTTGGACAGAGGTGGAGATGTGTCTGCTGGCAGTGTTGTCCTCCCCTGGGAAGAAGAGGACCCTGAAGAGCAGAGGGGCAAGGGTTGGGTTATTCCCTTGCCTGGTACCACACCATTCCAAAGACTCTCACCCCAGGCTCTCAAAAAACCCATCCTCCAACCCCACTCCTGGAATTACCTGTATCTTGATGGCACTGCAGTGCCAGAGAGATTTAGTGGCATCGTGGGCATTTCAGTCTCCCAAAAGAGAAGGAAAAGGCTCTGTGGTGCCAAGGATGGAGTCACTCCAGGTGACAGCAAAGCTGGCTGCCATCTGCCCTCACTGCTACTCCTGAGAGCACACAAACCCTGGAGCCTTCTCTCTGACAAGCTGAGTCTGCCTAAGAGACCTCAAAGTCTCAATACATGAGTGTAAAAGGGGGGAAAAAACACCCTTATCTGAAAATGGGCAAATGAGCAAATCTCAAGACAGCAGAGTGAAGTCAGAGCAATTTTCTTCCCTCTTTCCATCTGATTGGGTAGAAGAGACTTTTAAATTCCCAGAATCACAGAATCCTTTAGGATGGAGACCTCTAGGATCATTTAGTCCAACCACGGACCCAGCACTGCCAAGCCACCACTAAGCCATGTCCCCAAGTGCCACATCTACATCTGTGTGGCTTTTAAATCCCTCCAGGGATGGTGACACCACCACTGCCCTGGGCAGCTGTGCCAGGGCTTCACAAGCCTTTTGGTTAAGAAATTTTTCCTGATGTCCAACCTGAACCGCCCTTGGCACAGCTTGAGGCAATTTCCTCTCATCCTGTCCCTTGTTAACTGGAAAAAGACCTCCCCCCCCAGCTCCCCCCTCCTGTCAGGGAGTTGCAGAGAGTAAAAGGTCCCCCCTGAGCCTCTTTTTCTTCAGGCTGAGCCCCCCAGCTCCCTCAGCTGCTCCAGCCCCTTCCCCAGCTCCATTCCCTTTCCTGGACACTCTCCAGCCCCTCAATGTCCTTCTGGTTGTGAGTGGCCAGGAACAGAACGCAGCAAACTGAGTTCCTTCACCTTTTTTTCCCCACCCCAGTGCAGGATAGAGCTCTCCTGGTGCCCAAGAAGCGCATCCAGAGGATCCCAGCCATGCACCTCCAGCAAGCAGCAAGCCAAGCACACGGAACTGCAGAGGCTGGTCAGGCTGACCAAGGAGAACAGTTGAGAAAGGGGAGCCAGAAAACAGCAGAAAGGAAGGACAGCAGCCAAGGAGGCTGCCAAGAGGGGAAAACCCAACCACAGTGTGCACGTACTGAGAAGGCAACACAGACGAAGACAGGGAGGGAAAACACACAAAAACCTTCGAAGAGCACTGGGAACAGTAAATATGGAAGGAAAAAGGGTGGGTATGTGGGGCAAAAGAGCTTTTGCTGGACAGGACAGTGAGGTTTTTTTTAAAAACCTTTTGGTTCAGAGGGAGAGAGGAAAAGTAGGGCAGAGACAAAGCCCTGGCTGCTGTTGACAGTGATGTCCCTGTGCTGGCTCTGGGTGGAGGGTCTGGGTGGGCTGCACTGCCCTCCCCAAGCCTCCCTGGAGCTGTGGGAGGATGTGAGTGACACTGGTGGGGGGCACCTGGCAGGAGAAGGGCAGGGGATGCCACAAGCACACACAGTTGTCACAGGGATTGATGCCCCAGTGTGGCTCCAGGGATGTGCTGCGCGTGGAAGTGGAGCAGGGAAGGAGCAAAAACCAGTTCTATCTCCCTGTGAGGGTTTAGTTTTATCACCAGCTGGAAGGAAGGGGGCAGTTCAAACTGCAGCCTTACACCATGGGGAAAACCCCTGGTCTGGTCTCAAGTTTGTATTTCGGTAATTCAGGGCTCTCTGATGATGTGTAAAAGGAATGGAATAATCTCCAAGCTCAGAGAAATCTGATGCTCAATCTGGGTTTGACTTGAACCCATCTCACCTCATGGTTCTGTCATGCACAGACCCCTTTCAGAGGTTTCTTGGTAGCTGGGCAAAAATTAAAGATGTCTTTAAAAAAAAGCCTTTTAACAAGAATCCATTCCCATGTAGCCAAAGTTCTGTGGATTTGTTCTGTCAATCTGACAGATTAAATGAGATATCAGGAAACTCAGAGGCTGGGGAAGGGTCTGTCTGCTCTGGTGTTTTAGAACAGAGACACCACACTATGAAAACCAGCCCAAAGCCTTATTTAAAATGCCTATTTTAACACATGATCCTTTTAGCCTCTTTTGTGTTCTTCCTTTTTTTTTTTTTTTTTAATTATATAAGACTTGTGGGGGGGAATAAGGAGAACTTTATGTTTCTGGTACCACAGAGCAGAGCTGGGTTATCACCTTCAAACACCTGCTGCTGGTTTCAGCAGGACAGGGCTGCATTCTAAGTCAGTGCAAACTCCCAGGTGCTGAATAATTGGATTTCTGTGGATAATTGGTGTCTTCATAGTGATGTTTTTCTATCTACTCCTCGATCTGAAATAGCTGGAACCTGATCTAGGTGGGTTCCTTGAGCTTAGTTCAGTGGCCAGAAACAAATCAAAGGAAATACAGAAAATCCACAGCTGCCTAATTTTAAGGTTATGTTTAATTTTCCTTTTATTTGAAACCCCAGCACACTGAGGGAGGATCTTTTAGGAAGCTGTATCTGAATTCTTGCTGCTACATAAAGGCAGACCCAGGTTTGGGTTTAGCTTGAGCCTCTTTAAAAACAAATCCTGCTTTTATGTGGTCACAGTTCAAAAATATAGCACAGGAGGAGCTGTTGGGATTTGGATCCATTGAACCAACCACAGTGGGGTGCAGGGATTGGATTTGGTGGTGGTGGACTGATGGAAACAGTGAAAAAAACCCTGTTGAGTTGGATGGATTCTCAATTACACCAATGTTGGATGGTTATAATCAACCTCCCCCTCTGAAACTGGGAGGTTCACTGTTAAAAGCTTCCAAAGAATCACCCTAAAAATACCAATTTCCAGTTTTTGGGGAGGGCTGCATGGCCTAAACTGGGTCTGCTCCCTAACTTTGGCTCCAAGTGTATCCAACTTTCCACTGTGCTCATGCCCAGGCAGTGTCTGAAGGGCAGCACTTCGGGATAGAAAGCATTTTTGTGGCTCAATTAAAAAAGTTTTTCCCAAATAAACAATAAGTTGGAGCGATTTCTTCATCTTACTGCCTTAAATGTTTGCTGTTACAGTAATTTCTTCCACGAGGGTGTTTAAGGAGCCCTTCTGGTGTTGTCTCTGTTTAATGGCTTGTTCACTCCTACGGCCCTGCCTACTCTAATTACTGAGATCTAATTAAGAGGAGGAAAAAAACAACATATTACTGAAGGGCTAGTGAGACAAAAGAGCTGCAGAAAGATAAATGGGGATCTACTGGCAGGGTAATTTGCTTGTTAGCACCCCTCCTTTCCCAAAATTAGCCTAAAATGGAAAAGCAGAATGAGAGAAGAGATAGAAACACCGAGAGAGATAGCAGAGACAAACTTAGAAAGACAAACTGATGTGCCATAGTTTCAAAGACCAGAAAAAGGTTACAAAAACAATATATATAAAAATAATAATAGTAATAATAATAATAATAATAAGCAGAAGATCTGAAATCCAGTCTGCTTGGAAAGCAGAGAAAGCACCAGAAAAGTCCAGAAGAACAACACCAATGGCACAGAAAACCAGCACCCACTTCAGCCACGGCACAAAAAAAGCTGGGGTGGTTTGGCAGGAGTTTGTGGGGAGGTTGATCTACCTTATAGGCAACACGAGCAGGGCATTTCTTTCCAAGGCCTAGAGGTGGGGACATGTGTCTCAGCATCTCATACATGTCTGTGTAACTGATGCGACCGCTGGGAGTCACGGGGAGGGAGGCGAGAGCAGGACACGGAAATCAAAGCAGACCGGGTGGAGGAGAGGGGGAGGGTGGGGGGGAAAAAGGCAACACAATGGAGCAAATGAAAAGGAGGAGAGAGAAGGGAAAGCAGACAAGAGAACAGAGATCTGGTTAATCAGATTTCTCAGGAGAACAGAACCAAAAGGAAGAGGAGGGTAAATAGAAAGGTTTCTTCCATTGCTGTTGTTTCAGCGGCCCAAGGTCTCCTCCTGGCTGCAGGGACAGCCCCTGGCAGAGCACGAGGGTCCCTGGGGGGAATGATTGATGGCTCTGCTCCGGGGGAGGCTGTGGGGAGGGCTGGGGGTTGGCTGGCTCTCTGTGGGGTGGAGGGATGGGGGAAGGCTCCCCCTTCTCACCCCCCACCCCAGTCAATCCAGGGGCTGGAGTTCACCATGCCAGGGAGGGCTGGGAGGCAGAGTTATGGGACAGGGAGAGACGGGGCTCACAGCACGGTCAGCTCGGGGAAAAGGGGCAGCTTTTCTTCTGTGAACGAGGACTTGGGGTTTTTAGGGGAGCCAGTGGGTTACCAGGGAAGCAGAAAGCCAATCCTGGTGTGTTTGCTCAGGGACAGACTGGGACTGCCGAGCCAAGGGTGCGACTCTGCAAACCCTCAGCAGATGGAATTCCTGCTCCAGCCGGAATTTCTGCTCCAGCCCGAGCTCAGGTTTGGCAAAACCAGAGCCCAGCACTCAGTTTTCACAAGGGGGACCTGTTTCTTCCTTACATTTGGTGGGGCCCCTCTTTCATCAAGCCAATGTCAACTGGTTGTCTCCACCACCAAGGGCAGCTGTTCCTGTTCCCACTGCCAGGAGCTGGGAATTGCAGAGAGTTGGGAAAAGGCCCTTAGGCCATCCCATTACTGAGGTCATCAGCACATGGTGGTGGTGAATAGAACCCTGCCCTGAGGATCAGGGGGTGCAGAAACAGCAGGGAATTCTCCTCCTTCACCTTTTTCCCAAGTATTAAAATTGGGAACATGACTATGACAATCTCATTCGGTTTTCCCAGTGAGCTGCCTGCTTATTATAATGTGCAAATCTGTGCTGCCTGTCAGTTGAGGAGACCCAAGGATACTGCAGCATGTTATTAATTAAAGTTTAACCCCTGGAAAAGCAGGACTATCATCTCCTCTATCTCAGGAGGGCAACCAAGAGCTAAGCACCCCTATAAATCCCCTTTTCCAAGCAGGACAGCTACAGAGGCAAAACCTGCAGACCAGCCCTGTGTCCTGACATGGGTCTCAATTCCTATATATGAGGAGGAGGAGGAGGGGGAGGGGGTGGAAGAGAGAACTTACCCAGCCAAAAACATCTATTCCTGTCCTTGGTAACTGATGCAGTTAAAATACCACCCAGCTTTTATAGCCCAGAGCTAATTTAAAGGCTGCTGAGAGACACAAATTGTAATTGGAGGCAGTGCCTTCCCCCTGGCTCCTCTCCTGCGCCTGGGCTGGGGCTGTGGTGTCTCCTGCCTGCTCTGCAAAGCTTGGGAGCTCTTAATCCCCAGGCAGGTGTGGAAAACACCTGGGCTGAAGTGGAAGAGAAGAGCAGTTCCATGCTGGCTGCTTCCACCCTTCTTCATCCTCTGCTCTCCATCACTGCAGGAAATGCCCTGTGCTTCTCCTGTGCTGATTTCTTGGCCAGAGCTGTCCTTAATTCCATCCCCTCAGCTCCCAAGCACGGTACACCTTGTCTGTGCCATGAACAGCAGGTTTCACTGGGTGTCCATCATAGTTTGGAGACAGATTTAGCCCCCAAGGCAACCTGTGGCTGTTGCACCGTGAGAAGCTCATCCCTCACCTCTCCCCACCTGAGGTACCACCCTACACTGCTGCCCAGTCAACCACTGCCCAGATCCAATGTCTTTTGGGCTCAGGGGAGGGAAGGTTGGTCATTCAGCTGGAGTGACAGTGCTGCAAAGCCCAAACCAAGTGGAATTGCCACTCCTTGGGGTGCTGTTTCTCTCCGGTGTGTGTATATATATATAAAGTGCTGGGATGCTTTTCCCCAACACTTCCCCCCAGAGCCTTCAGGATGGAACCTGGGGGGTTCACTGTCTCATAAAGCTGCCTGTCTCCAGCCAGCTGGGGTGTGGGAGTAGACAGGGAAGAGATGCATCGAGGAGAAAGGAGGCAGTCAGTCAATCATTCCTTTTTTTCAGGCAAGGGGTTAGTTATGGGACAGTTTCTTTTCTCTACTGCATTTGCACTTGGAGGGGGGATAAAAAGAAACAAAACCAGGACTAGAGATGCTGCAGGGAGTCTCTGAAGTTCCAAACCTTGTATGCCACCCTATGAGGGCACTTCTTTCCTAAGCCCAGGGGTGGAGCAATTACACGTAACAAATTGTACATATCCTTATAATGAATCCGGCAACTGGAAAGGAAACATCAGAGGTTATGACAGCAAAAACCAGGAGGAAATCAGCTTTTCCCCAGGAAAACAGGAGGAGTTGGAAGGGCAAAACGTGCTGTAAAGGAAGGTTAGTCCAGCAAAAATTGGGCTTGCAAGGAAGGAGCAACTTTTAAAACAGAGAGAGAGAACTTCCAACTGCTCAACAAACTTTCTATCCTTGGATTTCCTTCTATGCCAGGCTTTCCAACCACTTGGTTCCCTTTATCACTAATGTTTTAGTTCCCTGTGCCTAAGCATCTGCCTCCAGCCTCTCCTACCCATCCCCCAGCCGACCCAGAGCCTGCAGCACACAAAGAACCTCCTTAATGGGTTATTCCTGGGACTCAGAGGAGCCGGTTCAGAAGAGCTTGGGAAGCTTTACCTTCCACTGTTCCCTCCCACACAACCCCAGCAGGGCTGTTCTCTGATCCAGGGGCACGGAGCAATTTGCTGCACGTCCAGAAATTCTCATCTCAGAGGTTGGCTTGGCTGTTGGCACGGGGAAAATGCAGCTTTTGTTGCCAGCAGGTGAAATCAGACACCTCGCAGTAGCTTTCTGGTCACTCTCATTAACTCCCAACAATATTCCCAGCTTATTTAACAGCAGGATTCCATTTCTTCATCTTTTGCAAGTAACCAAATCATTGGCAAAAAGAGCTGAGCTTCCAAAATTACCTCTGAGGAAAACTGAGATGATTTGGCTTCGCTGTGTTTATTTTGGTACTTTATATAAAGATAAGGCTGGAATATTTTGGAATATCTCCTTCAATATTACAGCTTTTTTGGATGGGGAAAAATTAAGGCCTATTCAAAGCCTTCCCAATCCACTCAAAACTATTAATTCAGAAACAGATCAAATGGAACTGTGCAAGTCTTGGCTGGAGGCCTAATTGTGGTTATAAAAAGTATATTGGTTTAACCGAGTCAAGAAGTTGACTTGACTTTACTTACAATTTTGGAATGATTTTGTAAAATCGGGGTGTAGAAATTACATCTGACCAGTTCCCTGAGCTCTCTGAGAGCTCCTGGAAGGCTTGAAAACCAGCAGATGTTTTGCACTGGAAGGCACAAAATGAGGACAAACAGGGATCCTTTCCCAGGTTCATGGAATCGTGGAATGGTTTGGGGTGGAAGGGACCTTAAAGCCCATCTCATTCCACTCACAGACACCTTCCACTAGCCCAGGTTGCTCCAACCTGGCCTTGGACATTTCCAGGGCTGGGGCAGCCACAGCCTCTTGTTTAAATCTGAGTTTTGGCTATTTTCCTCAACATCCTTTTATCCCAGAAAGCCAAAGCTCCCTTGGCAGCCCCTGCACCTCCTCCCCCCCCAACTGAAGATGCTTCCAGTTGTCCCCTCTTTGGGACAACTCATGGGAACGGGCTGGTCAGATCAGTATTCCCAGTATCTCTAAGGGCTGAGCACTGGGAAGGTATAAGGGAGATAAAGTGGTCACTTTATATATGTTGAACAAATTAAAGCTCATAGAAACCCGATTTTCTTTGGTTTTGCCCAGTTCATCCTTAAATCCTGTGTTTTCACTCCTTTCCTGATTAACTCCCAGCCCCCCCAAACCACGCTGGGTTCCTTTATTTCTCTCTCTCTCTGTTTTTCTTTGAGCCCAAGGCTTTTACCACCCCTAAATCCAACAGTTTCCCCAGACTTACCTCTCCAGAGTGGGACACATCTAGAAAAACAGCTGCTAAATGCCTTTTTAAATTCCTCCTGAATGCTTTTCCCCAGAAAAGTTTACAGAAAGTTGGATTTTGTAACAAAACCAAAGGTGATATCATAAATAGAGATGTAAATACACATAAAGCCTATGTTTAAAATATTATCTATATAACAAAAATATAACAGCACTTGTGCTTTTTAACCATGCAGCATCTTTCATGGAAGGATCTTAATCTGTGGGAAGTGGACAAACACTGTAATTCCCTTTTTTGGGGGAGACAATCACATAGGAGACAATCACATTGAGAGAGGTGATCAATGAGTTACCAATTCAGCCCCAAATCACAGAATCATCAAACCATAGAATGACATAAGTTGGAAAAAAAACTCTGAGATCAGAAAGATCGGGAAGATCTTAGAGCAAAATGATTAAAAGATTAACTCTGGCCTTAAACTGAGAAAGGATTTTAAACTGTGGAAATTTTAGTCCCGCTCCTGAAAATGTCAGTGATTTCAGTGGAACTATTCACACTCTGCCACCATCAATAACGTCCCACCAGAGCATAAAGGGAACAAGCTTAGGAGAGAAGCAGAATTAGGATGTTAATAAATGGCGTATTCTGCATTAACAACTCTGGAAGTGAAAAGGTTTTGGCCCCCCGAGTGAGTCACAAAATGTAAAGTGCCTGCTCAGAGTTAATAGAGCGAGAAATCTCTCAGTAAACTTAATATTTGTGCCTCTGATGGGTGGAAAGTTCCTGAACACAGAAACATTTAAAAAACCCACATTAATCCTAATTTTTTCCCCTTGCAGGTGTGTCACTCCTCCCACAGACGTTCATCAGAGCCAAGGCTATTTTTGAAGGAGCAAACAGGCACTCCCAAGTTTTCAGTCTCATTGAGGTTTTCTCTAAGAGATAGGACTGGATTTGAAGAAGGAGGAAAAAAAGCCTATTTAGTGCCTGCCAAATACCCACAAAGGATTGTCTGTGTTACAAGCAGGAAAACCTGCTTGGAGATTACAAGCTGTGAGTAAATGTGGAGTATATTCAGGCTGACAGTAGGGATGGCTTTGAGGTGGTTAAAATCCCCCACAGTTCAGAGAAATGCAGGCATTTTGGGGTAGGTTTACATTTAAAGTTGCCCTAAATCACTTAAACTGAGGTTTTAATTGCATCCTAGCAGGGAGTTTGAGATGCTGATTATACAAAATACTTTCTGCATCTGTCTCAGCTGAAGGGAAACAAAGAGGAGGGGAAAGATTGGAGGAGCTGGAGGCATCAAAAATACAGAGGAGATTCATTGCAAAGCAGCTCATGGGGAGGAAAATGGAGAAAAATTAGTAGAGCTTTAAATTAAAAAAAAAAAAAAGTCTCCCAACAGGCAAATTCTTGAGGGGCAGAATATCGAGGAAATTACTGTGACCTGTGACAGAGCATCTGGAAATGAGAGTAACACAGTCACCAGGGCTGATGTGCAGCAGCTCTTTGTGGACAGTGCAGAAAAGCATTCAATTAAATCAGTCTTGCTCTAGAGGTGGTCACAGGTCAGGGCCATTCCCTCAAATTTAAAAAATCCCTTAAAATCCTTCTCTGTTAACTGTGAGGTTCGTCCCAAACCTGTGCCACGGGGTCCCCGAGCCCAGGTGGGAAACTTTGCCTTTGAATAAGGCAAACAAAGAGATAAACCCACAAACTAAACCCGTCCCTGTGTGCAGGAACCATCCCCTCCTTGAACACACTCAGACATCGGGAACATTTTATCAGAGGCTTGTTGGGAACTGAAATGTTTCCAACCTTCGGCTCATTTTCTTCTGATTATTTCACATCTTCTGTTTCAACTGCAAGTCTAAAAGCTGAGGTATCATTTAGAAGACCAAAGTTCCCTCATAGGGTTTGATGTCATTAGAAGGGGGCTTCCAAGAGCAAAAACATTGGGATTAATGAGAAAAGGCTGTTTTAAAAAAATCACGTTTTCAGCATGAACCTCCTGCTGGGGAGCGGGTGGGCCGAGGCAGGTGATGGAGTCAGAGCCTGCACAACTTGACTCAGATGTGACACATCCTCTCCTGAGGGATTTGCACGGGGTTTGGGAAACCATTAAGGTGATTCTCAGCTAGAAAACCCCCTGTGCAAATGAGGTGTGACAAGGCAGAGCCTCTCCCACCACCTCAAAGTGCTGCCAACAGCAAGAGGCTTGCGTGTTTTTTTCTCCAAACTATGATGCAGAAACCAAAGGGAATGAACAGCTTTTCTACTTGGCCTTTTAGCCAAGGTAATTTGGATTTCCCCTGGTGATTTTTGGCTGTGTGGGGAGGAGGTTGGGTTGTGTCTGTTTGGAGGAAACTCCCTTTTACCGACATCAGGTTTGTTCGTCTCCACTGCAGTTGGAGCATCGACCACCAATGTTACCTTGGAGCTGTTTTCCTTCTGGAGTTGTAACTCCTTAAAAGAGGCTCTGTGTGTGTACAGGTACAATATTGACAGCCCAGATGTGTCCTCCTGTCCCCCAGCAGGGTCAGTCTGTACGTACCAGGCAGCGGGGTCGTACTCGGCCCAGACACGGACGAACTCGTCCAAGTGGTGCGGCCCCAAGATGGAGGAGTCTCTTGTCAGGTATTCAAAGTTGTCCATGATCACAGCCACAAACAGGTTTAACATCTGCAGACAGGGAGCAAGAATGCAGTCAGGGAGGGGGAGGGGAAAGGGAAGAGAGAGAAGAGGAAAGGGGAGAGAGAGAAGAGAAAAGGGAAAAGGGAGAAGGGAGGAAAACAAAAGAAAAGGAAGGGAAGGGGAAGGGAAAAGGAGGCAATGGAAAAGGGGGCAGGGAGGAAGGGGAAAAGGGAGAAAAAAGGAAAGGGAAAGGGAAGAAAAAGGAAAGAGGAGAAAAAAAGGAAACGAGAAAGGGGAGAAAAAAGGAATGGGAAAGGGGGAGGAAAAAGGAAAGGGGAAAGGCAAGAGAAAGGAAAAGGGAAGAGAAAAGGAAAGGCTGGAAGGGGAGCAGGCATGATTCCCTTAACTGGATGTGTACTTCCTACAAGGAGCAGCCTGACCCCAGAGAATAAACTCTCCAAACAGAGCCCTTGTCCTTGGGGTGCTGCTGCTCCTCCTCCCCTGCACACACTGCAGGCCCCTTTGCCAAGGATTTTGACTGCTGATGGTTTTCCAGGTCCCAGACACTGGTACTGCCCTCCAGTGTGACCCACCCCAGAGCCCTGATGGATCAGCCCCTCTCTCTGCCCCTCCCTCACCCCACACCAGCCCAGAGCAGCACAGGGGCTGCAGCAGCTGCTTCTCCAGCCAGACGTGGGAACCCTTCCAGCACTTCCACATCAAGACCAGAACAGCCAGAAGAAAATCCATTCTTCAGCCTAAATGTGCTATTTTAGACTCGTGACAATAGAAACCTTCAAAGATCCCCAGAAAGATGAGGAGCAGGACATACAAAGTGCTCCTGTCCCTGATGGCCACTAACGCAGAGCCTGGCAAGTAAAGGTTCTCCTCTTGTTAAAGCCAAAGGGAAGAATCACAAGGATTTCAGTGGGAAAAGATCAAGCTGCAGCCAGCAGAGTGGAAAAGCAGGAGGGAAGAGATGCTCCTGGGCCAGATAAAGACCTGATGGGCACAATGCTCCTTTCTGCCTCTTCGTGTCTTCTGCAGGGAGGCTGAGCTGCTGCTGTCAGTGCTGCTCCTCAGCCCCATGCTGGGCAGGGAGGGCTGTGGCCAAGCAGCCTGTCAGCACAATTAAACTCAATGTGGGGCACAATTAAACTGAATATGGATGTCATTAAAAGAAAATCAGGCAGTGGAATTTGGGCTTTGTGCAGTTTAAAAGAATTCGTATTCCTGTGTGATCTGAAGGGAGGAGGGGTCTTGGCTCTTGCTGGGATGCAGCAGTACAGACAAGCTCAGTCTGTAACGAATCACCACATCACCACCAAATGCTGATCAGACACTTCCCAGAGCTTTAGTGCATCTATTTTCACAGAATCACGGAATGTGCTGAGCTGGAAGGGACCCACAAGGGTCATCCAGTCCAACCCTCAGCCCTGCACAGGCCCATCCCCAGCAGTCACCCCCTGTGCCCCAGAGGATCATCCAAACCCTCCTGGAGCTCTGGCAGCCTTGGGGCTGTGCCCACTGCCC
>JAWWLV010000040.1:9105243-9123868 GCA_035041135.1 Platyrinchus mystaceus
CCCTGCCCAGGCAGTTGGAACTGCAGTGAGGTCTCCCCTCAGTCTCCTCTTCTCCAGCTGAACACACCAAGTGCCCTGAGTGTCCTCACACGGCTTCAAATCAAGGCCCTTCCCCATTCTCATTCCCTCCTTTGGACACTCTCAAATGGCTTCAGATCTTCCTTACATTGTGTCCCCCAACCTGCCCCCATATTGCAGGGGAAGCCACCCCAGGTCTGAGCAGAGTGGGACAATCCCCTCCCTGATGCCTCCCAGGACAGGGTTGGCCCTCCTGGCTGCCAAGGCACTGCTGACTTATGGCCAACTGGCCACTCATCAGTACCCCCAGGGCCCTTTCCTGGCACTGCTTTCCAGCCTCTCATTCCCACTCTGTCCATCCATCCAGGGCTGCCCCATCCCAGGGGCAGAATCCGGCACTTGATGAACTTTCTCTGGTGTTTTAATAGTCCCAACCAGGCTCCTGCCCCTGCAGTCTGTGAATTCACTCCTTTATGAGGCTCATCAGCTCCAACACCATCAAACAGCTCTGGTGGCTTTGGGAAACCACGATGGTACTTCATGTCCCCCCCTCCCTGGGTGTTTGTGCCTCTTGTGCCATGGCCCAGATGAGCCCTGGGATCTTGTTGTCCCCATGCAGGGATGGGGATGCCCAAACCAGCTCTGAATAAGCTGCTCAAAGGCTGCAAGAACTGCAGCTGCATCAGCAGGGCTCCCAAATGACACAGTGTCCCCAGAGCATCACGAGACAGCAGAACTTCTGAGAGTTTGCCTCTTGATCCCAAATCCCTTTCCACTGCTCCCAGCTCCAGCCATGGCTCGGTACAGCTCCCTCTTCCTTGCCTACAGCTGTTTCCAAAGTTCCTGTACGTTCTTAGCTTCCAGTTGATATTTTCACTATAAATTTAAATTTATGTTTTTCTCTGTTCTGTATATGCTTAACTTTCAATTTGTATTTTTTGTAATAGATTTCAATTTATATTTTTCAACATGGATTTCAATTTATCTTTTTTTTTTTTTTCTGCTGCAAATTACAGGGGGAAAATTGTCAAGCTGCACATCCACACTGAGCCAGAAACACCATTTGAAACCAAATACATTATCCAATTTCCCCTCAATCCATGGCATAACATTGAGCAAACCATAATAATAATAATAAAAAAAAAAAAAAAAGTGCTCTCCTGGCAAGGCTGGGGCTCTGCAAGGCTTGAACCACTTGTGGGGAACCACATGTTTGAGTGCTGAATGCATTTTAAGAAATGAGTTACAGTCCAATGCAGCTGCTTGGCTTTCCACTGCCTATTTTTGGAACTTTTGCTGCTCACAAGGGCTCTCCCCTCTCTTGGTCCAGTTTCCAGGGGTTTTCCAGGAGCTCTGACTAAAGGGCAGAGCTGCTTTTGCACAGCTCCAGTTCTGCTCCTACGTTTTGGCTGGGATGGCTGATCCAGCCAGGGAGGACTTGGGGGAAAGGGGGGATGATGTTTGCTGTTGGTTTCGTTTTTGTTTTAATAAGAAGCTTTAGGAACAATAATACACTTGAAAATGACACTGAGAATGTCTGATGTCGGGTTAGGGATTTGCACAAGGAAAAAAATCTGGTTTTAAAACACAGTGTGCTGAAGGAATCACTAAGTGGAGTATTAACTTTGTATAAGCTTTCAGGGCTGCAGTTTGTTTGGGGTTTTTTTTTAATATATGCAGAGGATATAATCCACAGGGTGTCAAAGGAGCAAGAGCAGTGGGACAAAGGATGCCAGTAAGGGCCACTGAAGTTGGTGTGTCTATACCCAGCATCAAACTGCCCCGTGGGCCTCCTTTTCCTGGTGGAAGGGTTGTGAGGAGAGCAGAACAAGCTGCACAAAGCGGCCAATCTGCTGTTTGAAAGCAAACCCGTGGCACTGAATGTCGGCTCGAGACGCTGCGTTTTGGTCCCTCTCAGAGCTTTCATCACGTCCTGCTCGAAGCTTAATTGGGCTCCTGTCCCTGGTTTTCCATTCCTCTGTCCCAGCGGTGCTGGAAAGGGAACAAACCCCCGGGGGCAGGTGGATGTTTGTGGATGTCAGTGCTCAGGGAGGCACTGGCACCTCTTAAAGCACGGGCACAAACCAAGCACGGAGCACTTTCATGTCTAAAGCTTTGCTGGCAGAAGCAAATGATTACTGCGTTTCTTTAACAAACAAAACAGAGCACAGAGCATCAAATGAGTGTGATACTCCCAGCAAGAGCTTCCGAACGGGTGTTGTCCCGGCCATTCTCACCCTGCCCTCCCCAGTCCCTTTTTTCAAAGGCCCGTGTTACAAATCAAGACAAAACCGATTAGTGCTTAATTCCAGATATTAGACCCCCCCTGTGAGAAGAAAGATAAATCCCTTCCCTTTAAACTAATGACTAAATGATCTCTTTGGGGATTAAAGGGATTTTATCACCAGGACGATAAATGGGGTTTAGCAAAACTGTCTGGTAGTGTTGGATAAATTCTAATTAGGGAGGAGGAGGAGGTAGAGGGGTGGGAAGTGTTTGGGGGGATCCACCACAACACCCCTACTTTAGGAGGGGTCAGGACCGACTTACCAGGAAGGAGCAGAGGAAGATGAAGGACACAAAGTAGAAATAGGCAAAATCACTGCCACATTCCTTCTTGGTGAGGCCAGAGAGGGGGTCACAGGCTCTGTTGCTCAAGCAGGACAACATGATCTCGTGCCAGGCTTCCCCCGTGGCACTCCTAGGGATGGGAGGGCAGAATTGAGTTTATCCACCCCCTTCCCATTACAGACCCCAGGTGCAGCCACCTCACAGCGTTACTGTGCCTAATTAACTAAATTAATTAGGTGGAAGGTTGTGTCCAGGTGGAGAGACTGTATTTACACTGGGAATTTGAATTACCAGCCTGCTGATGTGGAAAGGATGGAGAATAACATTTCCCTCCATCACAGGGGGGTAAAAGAAACCAGACAGGCTGAGGTAGGCTAAAAGCTTTATTGCTTTTAGGGAGAATAAAACCAGATTTATTTCAACATGTCCAGTGCAAATCTAAGTAAACAGAGTTTAGATTGCTCCCTTTTGAAGCAGCCAAACACATCTGTCCTAGTGCAGGCTCTAAACCCAGTGGAGATGATGGGAAATGAAATCAGGCTTCTCCACTTGAATCTCTTATTTTCTTTATCAGGCAGATAAATTCCAGCATGGTCTGGTTGGTCACAGTGACATGACTCTTTTTCCATGCCAGTCTCCTGGGTGTTTTCATCATCTCCCTCCTCCCCCTCTAACTTCTGCTACTAGGAAAAACAGCCAAAAGGAAAAGTTTTGGAGTCCCAGAGGGTTTGTCCTCAAAATAAACCACCCCCTGCAGTGGTTTGGGAGTCAGGGGATCTTCACATATCAGAGTAAACTGATTCCTACCCCATCCCAATCCTGCTGCCCCCTAGTCCCACAGTGGCAGCCATGGGCCCGTGAAGGGACCACAAGGTGTGGCCATGAGACTGAATAATTATCCAATTTTATTAAAATTCAGGGCTTTGAGCTGAACAATTATTCTGAGCTAGAGAGGGCTAATTTCATTTCCATCTGGCTTCGCAGAAACTATGGAAACCAAATCCCAGGCAAGAGATCCAGTTATGAGCTCCACATAATCTGCAGAGCGGGGCCCGAGCTGGAGTTAACTGGGGGGGGGGATCCACACCCCCCAAACTGCCCTGAGCTGGAGCAGGGCCTGAACTTCAGTTTTGACAGGTCTGAAAATTAAAATCTAAGGGAAAAATTAAGTGCTTGGGTTTTAATTGGAAAATGCTTCGTTTCCTTGCAGAATGACCCCAGAAGGAAACACTTGCACTTCCGAAGCAGAGGTGGGGTTGGTGGAGGAAGCGTTAACTTGCTGGTAATGCAAAAAAAAAATGACCAATTTAAGGGATTCTCACTTAAATAAGAAAAAACCAAGCTTCATGACAGGAAACTCACCAATCAGTTATACAAGGGGGGGTCTGCCCTATATTAAGCTTCTGCCTGAGCTGACAAGGGGTGTCACAGCACCGGGTGACACGTTGTGGAGGTGACGATGTGTTGAATCAGATCTGCCAAGCAGGAGGAAGCAGGAATGGCTGCTTTGCTTAAGAGACTTTTTTTCCTGTTCACATGCAAGTCAGGGGGGTGTTTTATACCCCTTTCTTACCTGAACAGAAGCATCAGGGCTTGGAGGAAGGTACGGAAGTTGTTGTGCCGATTAATGGAGGTTTCATCATCTAATGCAATGTTCCCAAATACCTGCCACGGGAAGCAGAAGGGATTCAGGCCAAACACATCTTCCCATGGATGTTGTCAGGAAAGGTGAATCAAGTGGGAGTTGAATAAAAAGGCAAGGAAATAATTTGTCCTGGTTTAAGGGATCTCAAAAAGCTAAAATAATTTCAGTGCTGAAGAGGGAGATTAAAAATATGTGTTGTGGAGATCAAATGGGGGAAAACACCTGGTTAATGTGCTTTGTATTCACACAGGAGCTTTCCAACAGTTCAGCTCCATCCCAGGCCAACAAAACTTGAGTATTTCTTCTTAGAAAAGTGCAGTGTCTGGTTTGCTCCCTGTCTCAGCCTCTTGATGTGTTCATAGCCAGGGGAAGGGGAGTCTCTTCCCATTGGAGACACTGATGCCCACCCTGCTGCTGGAAATGCGGTGGTACAGGCTCATCCCCACAGCTGGTGTGTCTGCCCACTCTCTTTGTACACCCAGGGCCACATTCAACTTAAAACATGACAATAAGAGTACAAAAAGAGTACTTCTGATTTACCTGACACTGGACAAGAACAGCCTCATGCTAAGAAGTCAGCTGCTGACCCTGCTGTGGAGGCAATAACCCAGCAGCACCCTGAACAAACCCAGGCTGATTATGGTCAGAAGGAGAGCTAAATTTTTTACCTGCATGCCAATAATGGCATAGATGAAGAAGAGCATTGCAATGAGGAGACACACATAAGGCAAGGCCTGTGGGAGAGGAGAAGGTGGTGTTAAAGACAGCAAAGGCACAGCACCCAGGAGCGATTAATTCCTGGGCAGGACTGTATTTTGTGGCATAAGTGAAGGAGTTGGGAGGAGAACATGAACAGCTCTGTCAGCCTTCAGAAGACAACCCCCTGGAGCCACGAATTCATCAATCCCAAAACAGCCAGGGCTTTCCAAGAGCTCTCTCTATATATCCTTGCAAGACGGGAAAACACAATCCAAAGCTTCCCAGCGAGCACTGGAACTACCAGCAGGCACTGGCACTTTCTATGCATAATTGTATGAACGTTAATTTTTAATGGCCTTGCTGTAAATGCAGTCTGAGAAAAAAAAATATCCATCCCAGAAACAAGTTGCTGCTCTGAAAACAGGCACAGATTGCAGTCCCAGGAGGACAAAAAGCTTCTGAGTTTTAGCAAGAAATCAGTGGAGGCTGCAATGTAATTATGTCACCCAAGCTGAGAGGGATAGCTGCTTTCCACTTGGGCTGAACAAATAGGTAATTAATGCCTCTTAATTAGTAATAGCTGAAAAAAGGAGAAGTCTTGCACTGTGGTGCTCGGGGCAGGAGAGGGGTTATACAGCCACGGGGGGCCCAGTGGGAATCACAGAATCATAAAATATCCTGAGTTGAATGGACCCACAGGGATCACCCAGTCCAACTCCTGGCCCTGCACAGACACCCCAACAATGCCACCCTGTCCCTCAGAGCATTGTCCAGATGCTCCTGGAGCTCTGGCACCCTTAGTTCTTGGCTTCCCAGTTTGTGTCACCAAACCCCAGAGCCTTGGGCTTTGTCTCTGCCAGCTTCCACCACACCCAAATCCTGGTGAAAGCAATTCCACCTTCCACTTGCTGCAGGCAGGTAACAGTCACAAGGGCACCACCACTTCCTTATGCAAATGCTCGACCTTCAGGACTTTGCCACGGGGATTTTGTGGTGGTTTCAAGGGCAGCCTGAGCTCTGTGTGCTCGCTGGAATCTGCACCAGCAGCCTTTTGGGATTTATCTTCCAAAATGCAGCCTTCAGGCGGTGGTCAGTGTTACCCAGTTTGCTTCCCTGCAGAATTAATATTCCTGTGGTGGAATAGCAGTGCAGAGGGAATTCCCTTGGCAAGGGGAGCTGGTTGATCCTCAGTGGAGGACTCCATGGACGTGCCAAGTCCCCACGTCTCTAAAACTCACCTTAAAGGACTGCACAAATGTCCAGAGCAGGATTCGGATGGTGTAGCCCTGGCGGAGCAGTTTGATGAGTCTGGCTGCCCTGAAGAGCCTCAGGAAGCTGAGGT
The DNA here is from genome assembly GCA_035041135.1 of Platyrinchus mystaceus. NCBI lineage: Eukaryota > Metazoa > Chordata > Aves > Passeriformes > Tyrannidae > Platyrinchus > Platyrinchus mystaceus. The sequence goes on from JAWWLV010000040.1 coordinate 9,111,519, forward strand.
TGATGAAGTTGTCCTGCGGAAAGTAAAGGTTTTGTGTCCTTCAGAAATTAACGCGCTCGGAAACCACAGCCCGCGAAAAAAGAAATTAAAATTACCAGCTTCACGATCTAAGCAGCAAATCGGCCACCAGAAAACCTTCCAAAAGAAACATTCGTCAGTGCAGATCACTCCACATGCAGCAAGAATGAGAAAATCCCTCTCCACAAGAGCCCTCCCCTCTGCTACTGGGTCAGTGACAGAAAAGGCCCTTTTGTGCTGTCCATGGAGGTCTGATTTGCTTTGAGAAAGGCAGATTTTCTCCCCCTAAAGACTCAGGGAGAGGGAATGGTGCCATCTTTTCGTTTTGTAAGGAGTGAGGTTGTTTGAATGTCTTGGTCAGCTCTGGACTTAAGCCAAGACAGGCATGTACAGCCTGTAATGTAACAAAGAAAGGCATTGTCCAGTGAAGATTCAAACATCCTTGAAGGAATGAGGATGTTTTCCAACCTGGAGGTTTTATATATGTTTATATAGAGAGTAACTGGACAGGTTCATCAAGGAGAAAGGGCACCAGAAAGACTTGTTTGGGAGATGGATCAATGGCAGCGAGTCAATTGGGGAGGTTGAGCTTTCAACAGCAGGAGGATGCCTTAGGAACCTGCTGGTTTTTCCAATTGTCATTAAATGTGCCTTTGCAGGTGGATCAAAGAACTGCTGGAGACAGATTCAGATTTCCATTTGTTTTGGATGATTCTCCCCACCCCTCACCCCAGTATTTTTTTTTTTTTTATTTTCCTTCAGGGAAAAGAGGTTTCTTGCCCCAATGAGCTAATCTAGAGAGGGTTCTTTCCAAAACAAAACATGCAAAAGCCAGATCCCTCTTGCCCTCCTATTTGAAGGAGATGAAAAGTATTTCCCTTTTCCATACTGATCCCAATTCACTTATTTGTGAATCTCTATTCACAGCCACTTATTTGACTGAGTGAGCTAAAGAGAGAAAGCATCCCACTTTAAACTAGCAAGCAGTGAAGCAGAAAATATAATCATAAGGAGCTCTTGTTGATAAAGATGAGCAAAAATAGTATTTCCCTTGTATTCTTGTTTTACCAGGAGACACCCAGTCATATTGAACTGACCCATGTTTCTTGCTTGTTTGGCTACAGAGCTCATGCTGAAATTGGGGGGCTTGTTGGATCTATTCATTTCTTTAAATGCCAGCTCAGTTTTTGGGGCCATTAGCATTGCATTCCACCAATCCCATCAAAGAGTCCAAGAAATCAGTCTCAGGCATGCACTCGGTTTCTCTCAGGTTAAAAACACAAGCAGCTCAGAGTTAGGCACAGACTGTAAATCAGACTCAGTCCTCAAATAAAGAGAAAAGAGAAAAGCACAGGTATGTTCCATGAAAGAGCAGACAACACGGAGCTCATTCCAGTCAGCAGCAGGATCAGCTCTGGCAGGCAAAGCACAAGCAGGATTCCCCTGGGTTGTTCGAGGTCGGGAGAACAGGCACTCGAAATGTAACGCTTGTCTCAGAGCATCAGCTCAGCTTTGCTTCGCTCATGGCTTACCTTCCCTTCTCCAAATTCCAGCTGGACTCACCTCGGCACGTAAGGGCCCGTGGAGCAGAGCTGGCACTCAGCTGGATAACGAGGTGCCATCACTAAGCTGGTCCCTGTCCCCCTGTTCCCCCTGCGGGGCTGATGAGCTCCACAGGGCAAGGCAGAGGTTTAACCCAGAGCCTGCTTTAAACAGGTCTTCCCAGCAGTGGGAACTAGGCCAGACCTTATGTGCCATTCACAGCACTTTCAGGCCTGGAAGGCTGGCAGATTTTAAATTTCAGAGCAGTGCTCAAGCCAGACCTCTCCTGTGCTCAAGCCTTATGCTCTTCCGAGGAGCACACGGACAGTGTCTGCAGGATCCATCTCTCCCCTGACCCTGCTGTCCCTCCCTCTTCCCACGTTCCTGCAGCTTAACAGCAAGAACATTGTCTTGCTCAGACTTTGCTGTGGCCTCATAATCAGAGCTGACAGAATGTTCAACATCTGCTTTGGGCTGGGCTGCCTGAGAGGTCCCGCTGAGCACAGGCTGTGCTTTATACATGGAAAAGGGCTATAAATGGGAAAGGGGTTCAGAACTGTGTAGTTATGCCTATAATCCCCCATTCCCTGGGATTTGGAGGAACAAACAGTCCGTACAGTTTTTACTTCCCAGCCTCTAAGCCTCCCTATTTGACTCCTGCAGTTCCTAGATGGCAGTGGGATCACTCACAACCCAGGCAAATCCCCCGGGACGGTTCGAAGGACCGTTCTCTGTTCGTGGGGAGGCCAAACTGCACACGCTGGGGATGGGGGGGAGGGCTCTGCCTGTGCCACCCCCAGCACACCACGGAGAAAACCCATCCTTTGATACCTCAGCCCTCCAGGCAGGAGTTAGAGTCACATGCAGCTGAAGGGGAAACTCCACAGTGCGATATTTCTTGGGTACAACAGTAGTTTGCATCGGTTCTTCCCCCACTCAGCCACCCCTGTGATGTGTCACAATGATTGTCCAGGTCTTTCTTCCCAGGTTTTTTGGTTGCTTTCCTGTTGCACAGATGCTCATGGCTGTTTGGTCCTCACAACGAGCACCAGAGCTTTGGGATTGTAGGATCTGCATGACAACTCAAAAAATATATTTGGAAAAGCATTTCCCCCTGGCCTGGCCCTGCTTTCCTAAAAGAGGAGGGTCTGGCACTGAAGGTACCCGGTCACCAGCCAGGGCCTGGGCACTGCCACCACTTCCCACAACAGGAGCTCAGATGAGTGATAAATCCCTGAACAAACTGCAAAGCAGGAGGAAAACAGGGAGAACAGACATCATGGATAACAAACTGGCCTTGATTGCTGTCCCACCATGGGCAGCCTCATCTTTTACCCTTTCTTAGGGTGTTTTCATAGAATCACAAGTTGGTTTGGGTTGGAAAGGAAACTAAAGATCATCTCGTTCCACCCCCTGCCACGGACAGGGACACCTTCCACTAGCCCAGATTGCTTCAGCCTGGCCTTGGATACTTGCAGGGATGGGGCAGCTACAGCTTCTCTGGGCAACCTGTGCCAGGGCCTCTCCACCCTCACTGTAAAAAACAGTCCAGCTCCTGGCCCTGCACAGACACCCCAACAATCCCACCCTGTGCCCCAGAGGATCATCCAAACCCTCCTGGAGCTCTGGCAGCCTTGGGGCTGTGCCCACTGCCCTGGGGAGCCTGTTCAGTGCCAACCACCCTCTGGGGGAAGAACACTTTCCCAAAATCCAGCCTAACCCTCCCTGGCACAGCTCCAAGTGTTCCCTGAGTCCTGTCCCTGCTCACACGGAGCAGGGATTGGAGCTGCCCCTCCTGAAGAAGCTGCAGACCCTGGTGAGCTCTGATTTAACTCTCCTTCAGATTTCCCTTGAACTCTGGAGCTCCTGCTGCACTCACTGCAGTGTCCCATCAGCAGCAGTGGAAGGAAGAAGACATCTCTGGAGGACAATGTGGTTCTCCAAAGACCTCACTCGGATGCCAAGGGATGGAAGGAGCCTGGACTTGTGTCTATGAAATAGCAGCTGCAATCCCAACAAACTGCAGGGTGAGCTTTGAAATCTTTAACCTGAACATGGACCGATATTTGGCCAAATGGAGATAAACTGATGTTTTTCCAGTATATTTTCAGGTGCACAGCTGGTGCCAGAGCACTTTTTCATGCTGCCTGGGCCAGGGGTGCAGCAGACAACATCTCCAAAGACATTCTCACTGCTCCCACACATCTGCAGTACTTCCAGCCACCACAGAAATTCCCTTCTTGGCTTGCACTCGGCAAATTTTAACTCACACGTTGTCATTTTCTCCTTTGCTGCTTCCTAAGAAATTCCCCCCTGTGACCCTCCGGGAACATTCCTGGAGCTTCTGTGCAGCCTGGCATGAAGATCCACCTTGATTTGTGTCTTAACAGCAACTGTGCAGCAGGAAATGCAGACGTTACAGATCCAAGAGCTGTTGTCAGGTGGCCAATCAACGATTTTAGATAAGCTTATGGTCTCCTTTGTGTTATTAACCATAGCCAAGATAATTAAGAACAGAAAAAAATATATGTATACATTTAGATTGCATTTTTTTTCATTCATTCTCTTTTGCTTAATTTATGATTTTCAAAGACCAAGGCCAGGATTTCCAAAGGCATCTTTGGAATCAGGCACTAAATTCCCAGTGGGATGTGGCTCCTGGTACTTCTCAGCTCTGTTCATAAGAGGATTTATGTGTTTGACTTGACATGTTTGGTTTTGCAGCCCAGGGACTCTGTGTCCAAAATAATTCTATGGACTGGTATCACAGGGAATTTTCCAAGTGGGGCAAAGATATTTCTTTCTATAATTTCAACCACTTCTCTTTTGATTTGAGGGAAGCAAATCTGTCATCACTTCAGAATGTTTCTGCCTTCTAATACAGGGCTTCAAATACCTGTAAGTCTTAATTATATTGTTTCTTTTGGCAGAAAGCATCTTGTTATAAACCCAAAACCACTTTCCAAGAGCTGAATTAGGTGCCACCAGTTCTGAAGTGAAGCATTTCCCAGCCAGCCAATCTTCTCCACTCCAGCTCATCCAGGAGCATCATTCCCTCCTAAGCATCCCATCCCGTTTTCCATGGAAATAAGGCAAGTGGGAGTCTCCCCTTTAGCAGAGTGGGGGGAACAGAGAGCAGAGCTATTGGTAACTGTGTTTGCCTCACGTCACCAATTAGCCCGGGGAAGGAGGTGCAGAAAGAAGCCAGTTTGGGGCAGTGCTGCAGTGAGGCTTTTTCACCAGTGCAATCGGAAATCTCATCAAAAAACAAAACCAAAAACCAAACAAATCAGAGAAAAAAAGAAACAAAAAACCAAGAGAAAATAAAAGCAGAGGCTTGAAAGAATTGTTTAAATTCAATGGAACCAACCGTGTCCTATATGTGATGTTGTCATGGATGGATATTGGCAAGATTTATTTACAAATTTAGGGTGGTTTTTTTTTGGTTTTGAGCGGCAGGTGCACAACATACAGACGGAGACATGGTTTTCGCATTGTATGTTGATTGGATGGCGTGATTTCAGCAGGTAGATTAAGGAAAATAAAGAACAAAACAGGGAAACAAAAGAGAAAATGAGTAATCAGGACAAGCAAAAAAGGAAACTCTGAAAATATCACTGGGGGAAAGGAAACTATTGGGGGGGAGAGGGGGAGAAGGGTGTTATTTTATGGGGATTATATAAAGAAAAAATGCTTCAAACCAAAACAGGTTCTGAGATCCTAAAGGTAACACACACAGTGCAGTAGTGATTTGCATTTCAGTTTGTAATGCAAATTGGGAGACAATTCACAGACACTTCTCAGGAGGTTGTTGTTTTTTTTTTTATATTTCCAGGCATAGAAATAGATGTCAGTTTGCCAAAATCCCACTCAGGATGTGTCCACAAGGACACCTTCTCCTTAAAGCCACCTATTTTCCCTCAATTACTGAGAGGGTCAAAAAACTGACATTTGTGGGGTTTTTTGCCTAAGGAAATAAAAAAAAAAATATATATATATATATATTCCACTACAATCACAAAGTAAATTACATATGACATGATTAAAAAAATTGAAACACAGCAATTCATCAACACATTTCCTTTTGTCTTTACTTTTTCCATAGGTTAAAGGTACCGATGCAGCAAGGCTGGTGGAAGCCAAGTCTCTCAAGAGGAGACCAACCCTCAGGTGAGCAGGTTTATTTACCTTGGAGAACACTTACAGCTGGAAAATACAGTCATGGAAAAAAATGTGGTGCTTTGTGAGGCTGATCTGGGTGTGATTGCCTAGAAAACAGCCCCTCTCCGGGGGAGCTGGAGGGCTCCAGGGGCGGCTGGTGCAGGACAGATGGAGACTGACAGGCTCATGTTGTGGCTGTCACATGGACCTCTCAGCTGAGGAACTTCCATGGGATGGGTGACAAGAGGGCTGGATGCACAGGGAGGGACTAAGAGGAGCTGCCCATCAGCTGAGGAGAGGCTGGAGCTGAGGAGGGCAGACAGAGAAGGGGGAACCCTCTGCTGGGGACACAGTTCTGGAGGGTGAGGAGTCAAGACCTGTTCTCCTCTCTGGTTATTCTCTGCTCCCCGAGGGAGCTGCTGCACCCTTGGTCACACCCTGAGAAAGGTGAAGAAAGCATCAGCTGTGGCACTTCATGCAGAGCAGATGCTCATCCCCAGCCTAAGTTACTGCTCTGCCTGACCTGGGAATGTAAAGAGGTTGGGAATACAAAGACAGGTTGGGCAGAGGCCGTGGGATGAAAGGTTTGAGGTCACACACTGGGGCTGTGCTCTGGGAATGAGGCATCCACCAGTCCTCCCTTCAGTCCCTGCTGTCTGCAAGCACCATGTTCCCATCACTGCATCAGGCTTTTCAGCCCCTCTCTGCTTTTTTAATTGGATTAAATTGCATTTAAGTGACTCTGGTGCAACTTTAACAGATATTACAGAGGTGGTTTGAAGTGTAGCTCTGCCAGAATATACCTACATATATTTTTGGTGCCACCTTGCAGGCAGCAGAAAGGTGCTGGCATTGCCAGGCAGAAGTGGGACCCCTTGGGTTACCCCTGCTGTGTTTTGCGTCAGAATACCCCTTACTGCAGCCTATCATGGAGCCAACCACATGGGACAGCAGCAGAGTGCTGGAGCCTTCTGCCTGTGTTCCATCCTCAGGACTGGAAGGGGAGAAGCATAAAATCACAGAATGGTTTGGGTTGAGAGGGACCTTAAAGCTCATCTCCCTGCCACGGGCAGGGACACATCCCACAGGGCCCATCCAGCCTGGCCTTGAGGCTGGGAAGGCTTGTAGTGGCAGTGGAGACCCTGGTACAAGAGCACCTCCACCCCATGCCACTGGCTGAAGAACAAACTGACCAGTGAGAGGCATCCTGACAGCTGTCACTATTTGCTGCCACAGTTAATTCTGTCAAAAATGTGGGTTTTGGGGCACCACTGCAACCCCCCAATGGGGGGACTAAGCAGTGGTGCAGAGACCTGTGCATCAGGGTCACCTTTGAGCAAACTAAGCCCCCTCAGCCCACTGTCCCTGTCTGAGGCTGGGATGGATGTGGCAGGGGGTGCTGGTGGGGATGGCAGTGCTGCTGCAGCTGGGGCTGGAGAGGCATCAAGGAGGAGCTGTATGAAAGGAGTGTTGAAAAGCAAGTCTAGCAAGAAGGTGGGATGGGGGAATGACCCCTGGGCACTCTCTGTCTGCAGGGAAAAGCCTGTGGGAAGGAGACATGATGGCCACACAGAAATCAGAGAATCAGGGAAGCTTTTAGGTTGGAAAATATCTGAGATCATCAAGTCCCCAGCACTGCCAAGGCCACCACTACTAACCCACGTCCCCAAGTGCCACATGCACACAGCTCCCTCCAGGGATGGGGACTCCACCAGTGCCCTGGGCAGCTGTGCCAGTGCCTGACCACTCTTCTCATGAAGAAATAGTTCCTAATATCCAACCTAAACCACCCCTGGTGCAACTTGAGGCTGTTTCCTCTTGTCCTGTCTGTTGTTACTTGGGAGAAGAGACTGACACCCCCTGGCTGCTGCAGAAGGGGAATATTTAGAGAGAGCAGAGCTCAAGCAGGTCTGTAGACACAGAGGACCAAGAGAGCAGGGGCTGGAGTGGTACTGGACTTTTATATTAAAGAGATGTTTGTGATCAGCTCCATATCAGACACCGTGCCAGGGGAAGGTGTCAACCTGCATAAGAAAGTCCTCTCTAATGTTTGACCTAAAGGATCTGGCTACTCATAAACCAAAAACCTCTTCTTTTCCACCTGGGAGGAGAATGGAAAAGGCAGACAGGTGCTTGAGAGCTTGACCCTGTTGGAGTTACTGACTGGGTTTAGGGGTAATTCACACTCCAAATTGCTGCTGCCTTTGATGCTGGAAACCAGAGAAATCCCTGTGGAGGGGAAGGGTGATGCCATCAAATTCAGTGTTGCCTCACAGCCCAACCTGATCAGTCCACAGCCAACTTTCCAGATGCCAGACATCCTCACTGAGGCCATCCCGTGGGAGCTGGAGGGAGAGGCAGTGGCCTGTTAACTGAGCAGGGAATGGGCAACACCAATGGCTGCAAAATAGCTCCATGAGGAGGATTTTAAGAAGCAGCACAAGGGCTTGGTATTGTGAAGGAGACACCTTCCTGAAGGAGAAGACACCAATCTCAGAGAGAGCAGAGGCTCCTCACCCTGTGTGAGCTGGCTGTGCTGCTTCCTCCCAGGAAAAGTGGCCAAAGGAGGGTGGAGGAGAAGTGTCAGTCTCTGTTCGTGGCTCACTCGCGAATCTTTTCACAAATTTTCAAGCCACAACAAAAGATTGGCAAGAAAACATATCCCGTGGCAGAGGGGGTGGAGACAAGAACCCAGTGCCTTCCCACAGCACTCAGAGGTGGCACCCAGACTTTGGGTTTGTTCTGAGTAGTTTAAACCTGTCTGCACTGAAAACAAAAGGTAATTCAAAGCTACGAGAGGATTCACCAGCTGGTAAACGAATATTTGTGGGGAGTAAAACTTTATGGTTTGTGTGGTTTTTTTGTACCAAAGGCAGGTAAAAATGTATTTTGTTAGGAGCAGTGATATGGTCTTCACCACCATCTGTAAAGAGCACAGTTCTTATCACACACAGAACAGATCTATCAGCAAATCCCAGGAGACTGAGAGAAAAAAATGTTATGGCAAAGTTCAAATTCATCACATACAGATACAACATGCACTGGGAGAGGAGAGGAGCAATTTATAAATTGGATAATGTCAGGGTGTCATGGCTGGAGTCAGATATTTGCTCCCCTTATGGAAAAATCCTTTAGAATTTAATAATTTAATGGCAAGTTGTGTGATCTACTGGGCTCATTAGCAGGGAGACAGCTGTCCCTGTAGGCCTGGCCAAAAACCCTAGGGGAGAGTTGTTTGGTTGTTAATTTTAATTTGTTTATTTAATTAATTGTGTCTTAATGGCCCCACAGAGATTTGTGCACGTGACAGTAACACTCCCCCAACCCATGGGCTCTCCATTCCCGTCACCTCTCCCTTTCTCACTCCTCACCCTCACCCTGCCCACGGCCGGGCAGGAGCCCCGAGGGACACGAGGGGGTGTTTGTGCCCTGCAAAGCACCTCACACCATAACACAGCAGAGCCCTTTGGGGCTTTCCCCTCTATTAAATTCAACAGGATTTTTCCATTAATAGGCAAAAATGGCCCGGGGACAGATTTGCTGAACGAGAAAGAGCTGCTTCCTGGCAGAGGCAGTGGCACTGTTGTTCTCATCAGAGCCTTTCACATGAGTCTTTGGGGCAGGCAGCTGTGCTCAGCTCCCTGGAAAGAGCAGAGCTAATGGAAACAGGCTGCCAGGTCACCCAAGGACATCCCAAATCCCAGAGGCAGCTCTAGGGAATGAGGCTGGTAGGGAGAAGGTGCAATGTCTTGACAGGGCCCAGCTTTGTTTATAAACAGAGCAAACGGAGCGAACGGTACTTACCGCGATCTCTGTTACTAAAATATCAGTAATACTTCCCAACACTGTTACAAAATCAAAGACATTCCAGGCATCTCGGAAATAATTCTGCCAAAGGAAAACACAAGGGGGGGAGGATAGAGGGAATCCAGGGGTTATTTTCGTGGTTTGTTTGGTTTTTTTGGCTTGTTTTTAAATGCACATCACGAAATGAGAGCATTTCATGGAGAGAGGAAGCGGGTGAAGGTAAAGGAGGAAGGCACATACCAGCACACCAAAGGCAATGATCTTCAGCACACATTCCATCGAAAACATGGATGTAAACACGATATTCAGGCATTTCAGCATTTCTTCATATGCTTCTGGAGCATCATAGAACTAAAGCAAGATGGAAGAAAGGCTGTTACTGGAAGATCACAAACAGGATAAAACCTCTCCCAGCTGACTCACTCCTGTGAGTTTTAGTGTTGGATTTTGTGCTCACTTCATGCAAGATTGGGGGTTACAAAAAGTACATGTCTCTCCAGAAGGACACTCTTCCCTACATTCTATCCCAGCTGGAGATATCCCCAGAACTGGAGCTGCTGGTGGACATCCCCCTGGAAGCACAGCATGGGCCAGGAGAGAGGAAGGGCATTTTCCAAACCAGAGGACAAGTGCAGCACTGTGTTTCATTCCACATGACCCTAAGAATAAGGTGACCCCATGACTGTGAAGATAGTCTAACAGGCAATGGAGAGGAGGGGACACCATCCACAATATGCCTCTACCTGTGTCTCCCTCTGGAGCACTGTGGATCATATCCCAGAGCTCTGATGCTGTTGCAAAATTGAGTCATTTCATAGAATCACAGAATGGTTTGGGTTGGAAGGGACCCTAAAGTCCATCTCAATCCACCCCCTGCCATGGGTAGGGACACTTTCCACTAGCCCAGGTTGCTCCAAGCTCCGTCCAACCTGGCCTTGCACACTTGCAGGGATGGGGCAGCCACAGCTTCTCTGGGCAATTCTTCTCCATATCCCATCTAAATCTCTCCTCTTTCAGTTTGTATTTCCCTGGCATGATGGGATTTTGAGCATCCCCAAGACATGGCCCTGCTCTGCAGCAGGAAGCCCAGGCTGAGCTGGAGCTCAGGACCTGCAGAGCCCAGTTCCCACCCCACTGAAGGGGCTACGAGCCAAACCAACCCCGTGCAGGGGAGTGTTCACAGGATCCCATCACAGCTGAACTGCCTCCCTCGGGGCTCATGAAGGAATCCCACCAGGAATATGAGGAGCACTGGTTGCTCCTGTTGATCCCCCACCCCCAGCTCTCAGGTCAAGAGTACAAATCCTCTCCATCCAACACCACATTCAGCACTCAAAAATTGCCCAGGATTCAGTTAAGATTCCACTGACCTTCATCATGAGGACAATGGTGTTGAGGGCGATCATGACCATGATAAAATACTCGAAGGGAGGGGACACCACGAATTTCCACATCTTGTACTGGAAGGATTGCTTGTTCTGGGGCATGTACCGGGTCAGGGGCTTGGCACTTATGGCAAAGTCTATGCAGGCCCTCTACAAAACAGAAATGGGGTGAAAAATGACAGAAAAAGGGCTGGGAGCCTCCATCCCTCGGGATATGGTTGGGAGAGTGAGCAGAGAATTCAGAGGGTGGGATTTCTAAGTGACTGTTCCTGTAAAATCCAACACAGAATCCCCAAATCATGCTAAATGTTGCTGGAATATTAAACCCCCCCAACGCTCCTATGGCCCTCTGCAATCCCAGGAAACCACCTTCCATCAGAGCCCAGCTCCTGGTAGGTCCCAATCCCTTCCCTAAGTGGTTTTAAATCCACGGGTTCACTCCAGAAAACACTGAATTCCTCCTGATGGCTAATTGTAGAAACAAGGGGGGATATTATCTAAAGTAAAGATGTTATCTGTGGGTTTAAAAACTTATTGTGAGACTCAGGTATGTTCTCACACCTGCACAGCTCAGAACATTTCATAAAATGTGGACTGAGCCCAACCAATGAATTAACCACCAAATAGCTCTGGGTGAACTCTCAAAGACCTCCTTAATTGGCTATTTCTGTTCACATTATTAGGAATATAAAAGTGCATTAAAAATTGGTCTCTACCCACAAGAAGTTTTGGTTCTGGAGTTTTGAAATTGTCCCATTTTCAACGCCTTATATCACTGCACTTTCTGCTCAGTTGAAAAATAACATGGATGAAACATCTCTAAATATTCTGCTTTATTTTGGACTTTTGGGTCATATGGACAAATGAGGAACGAATTAATAATTGAATAAAAATTCATCTCTTTTCATCAAAAATCAGGTTCCAGTTTCAAGATACATGAAAAGAGATGGTTCTTTGCACAACTGGTCATTGAGGCTGTGGGATCCCAGACAGAGGATGTTGCAGATGCTGAAAATCTGCTTGGGTTCAGAAGGAAACCAGATACATCCAGGGAAGAAAGATACACGGATGCCACTAACTAAATAAAAAACATGTCCAACTTGGGACATTCCTGACCTGAAAATGATGGTATTTGCTGGAGCATTCAAGAAAAGCCTCTTGTCTTAGTCTTACACTGTTCTCAAGGCATCTACTTTTGTGGGAAATCTCAGCCTGGGGAGAGGAGCTTTCTCTGGGGAGCCAAAACAGTTGTGGTTTGGTTTCTAAAAGGCCACGGATTTGTCTCCTTTCACACCCACATTCTTGAGCACACATAAATCACAGAGTGATTTGGGTTGGAAGGGACCTTAAAGCTCATCCAGTCCCACCCCCTGCCATGGGCAGGGACACCTCCCACTAGCCCAGGTTGCTCCAAGCCCCATCCAACCTGGCCTTGGA
>JAWWLV010000040.1:9126947-9138464 GCA_035041135.1 Platyrinchus mystaceus
CTCTGGGAATTCCATCCCAGGGAAGAATTCCTTCCCAATATCCAATCTAAATCTCTCTCCCTTGGGAGTCATCACCCAACCTGCAACCCATGGGTGGGTTCATGGAACTTGCCCACCCAGGGTTTGACCAAACACATCTCAAAGCTGGGAGAAATAACTGCAGCTTCCTTCATCTCCTGCTTTCTCGGCAAGTTTTGCTGTGCCACTGAATTTTCTGGGCTCGCCCATAAAATTTTTAAAGACAATCACAGCTTTTGGAGATAAATATTCATCCTAAACAAACATTCCCATGGCCAATTATGAAATGAAAATTGTACTTGTGTTTATTTTACTCACTTACTTACTGGATAAGTAAGAACTGCTTGAATAATAGGGAAAATATACCAGATACAAACCAGATGCTTTGAATAATATTTTTCTAAAGAACTGTCTCTCAAAATTAAGTGTGACTAACCCACTCAGCACGTGTCACTTCTGAACTCCCTGCAAAGAACTCCTCAAACACATTTATTACTTGGTTATTAGTCCCTGATTCACTGTTACAAGTAACTTGCAGTTTGATTTTAGTTGGAGAAGTTGGTCATAATAATAGAAATGGAGTGGTCTTACTGCCCAAGCTCAGGGTTAGCACAATACTGCTCCTGCTTCTAGGAATGGGAGTGACTAATTCCCAAAATTACACTCCTGAAGCAACCCAGAAACCCTGAATTAAAACACTGGGAATATCTCTGATCAGCCCATTAATCTTGCTGATTGTTTCTCACAAGACCACATCCGGGGAAAAAAAAAAATTGAAATAATTTTGAAGACTTTTTAATCATAGAATTGTTTAGGTTGGAGGAGATCTCTAAGATCATGGAGCACTGCCAAGGTCACCACCAACCCCTGTCCCCTGTGCCACATCTACATGGCTTTTGAATCCCTCCAGGGTTGGGGACTCCACCACCTCCCTCGGCAGCCCCTTCCAATGTTTAACAACCCTTTCCATGAGGAAATTCCTCCTGATGTCCAACCTGAACCTCTCCTGGCACAGCTTGAGGCTGATTCCTCTTGTCCTGTTGCTTGTTATTTGGGAGCAGAGCCCGACACACCCCCCCTCCTGGCTCCCCCCTCCTGTCAGGGAGTTGCAGAGCCAGAAGGTCCCCCCTGAGCCTCCTTTTCTCCAGGCTGAGCCCCCCCAGCTCCCTCAGCTGCTCCTGCTGCTCCAGCCCCTTCCCCAGCTCCGTTCCCTTCCCTGGACACGCTCCAGCCTCTCCATGTCTTTGCAGTGAGAGGCCCAAAACTGACCCAAATTCACTTCAAAAACCAGATAAACACAACTTCTGCTTCACACAAAGATTTCTGAGTATTTCTTTAGGAATTAGAAAACCACTCTGTCAAATGGCTTGACAGTCAGACAGAATTCAATACAATCAAGTGTTCCGTGTCCTGCTGGAGGACTGAGCTCCTGTTGACTATTTTTTTTTTTACCTCAGAGCTTTACCTTTGAAATTTCTAACGAAATGAAGACCATTTTCTACATTCTTCAACATTAATGTTCCTTATCTTTTCAGAGGCATTTAGTATGCATAAAATCAGAATTATTTCAGCCTGAATGGTGGGCAAACACAAAAGCAAACCTATGGAACAGCTGACCCTCATTTTGATGTGCAAACAGGAACTGTCAGACAAAAGCACCCACTCATTTTCCCCCACCTCTCACAGAATATTCAATAGGTATTCAAGAGTTCCCAAACCTCAGAAATTATTGAATTTTTTTAACTCCTTCCCTTCTCTGCTTCCAGGGAGTGGCTGTACCTCAAAGTGTTGTTGAAATGGCGTTGAATGAGTAACCACAGGTCACTATGTTTATTTTAATTTGTAGCTTAGAGGTGAAAAGGTACAGCTCTAAAACCCTGCACTATGGATTATTTACTAGAAAGATGAACAGATTAAAACTCCTCACACAGCAATGACATTTCTCTTTTGACAGCCCGTGGAAAATCCTGCAATATTCATGTTAAACTCTCCAGGGAAAGTCAAACATTCCAACTCCCATTTTCTCCTGTGTCATTTCTAAGAGCATCCCACTTATGAACTGTAATTTAATTTATTTGAGAGTGTTTGCGGTTTTGTTTTGTCTTTTCCTTTTTTTAGAAGTTTTATTTTCATGTGGGCTCGCTACAATTCATAACATTGCCCACAATGTTTGCAAAAGAAACAAGCGTTTGACATTTGCTAAACATCTGCACAGCTATTTTTACTGATCTGGCAAAGGGATTAATTGCAACAAAATCAAAGGAGCAGAAATAACTTGGGTTGGGTCCATCAGCTTCTACTCAGATCAGTCACAAAGCTCCAGAGAAGGAAAAATTCAGGGTTATTTTCTAACCTTTAGTTTTGGCAGCCGTTTGATGGTTTTCAGAGGTCTGAGGACCCGCAGGACTCGCAGGGACTTGATTGTGTTGATGTCCTTGCCTTTGGTTCCTCTGCAGGGGAGAAAAGGCACAAGAACAACAATAATTTGGTCCTCAGGTCACTAGCCTGAATATTTATAGGTACCTGGTGTGGTTTTGGTGATGGAATTGCTTTGGTTTGGGGGGTTTTTTTTACAGGTTTTGGGTGCATCCTCACCGTGGCTGCAGATGAGCCCCAGCTGAGATGTGTCCTGTGGGCAGGACATGGTCCTGGCACTGCTCACCACACCAGCCTTCTCTCCCTTCCCAGCTACTCACCGAGCATCCCCCAGGATTTGGGGCCCTTCCTGCCCCGACTCCACACCCAGCCAACACTTCCTGCTCCAGCCACCAGGAGAGGAGGCTCAGCACGTCCAGCCCAGCCCCAGGAGAAGGGACAAAGTCACACTTGGCTCTCCTTCCTCCCGAGTGAGTGAGGCAGGAGGAGGTTTCTCCGTGCACTTCTCTGGCAGGAACATTGTGCCTGGACAAAGCAGTGACCAGAGGGAACAGAAGCCTTCCAGGTGAGGGACAGAGCTCTCCTGCTCCATGCCTGGGCCCTCATCCCTGAGTGTCTCTTGGAAGACATGCTACCAAACCCATGCAGGAACATGTAATATTACATATTACATGCCTGGAACAGTGCTGGGGCAACTTCCCCCTTAGGCATGCAAGGTGCTGTAAGTCACAGCCTGGGTTTAGGCTTGGTTAAAACTGAGTGCAAGCCTTGAGAAGGTTCCCCTTGTTAACAGCAAGAGGGTTTTAGGGGGAAGGACAGAGCTCCTTTCCTCGTGCACTTCAAAAAATACATAAATAAGTAAAAAAAAGACACAGTTGCATCTTCTTCCAACCCAACAGCAAAACAATGACATTCCCCTTCAGTTCATATGAAGTGAAAAATGGGATGAAAGTCTGTCACAGAATTTTATTCATGAGTGTGGGTTTGGGTCTGAGGCTGTATTGGGTAACACAGGTGCGAATGAGTAACATGTGGAACAGATGCTGAAACACCTATTCTATGCTCTCCCAGTTGGCTCCTTCTCCAAGAGGAAAGAAATAGAAGTAAAAGTAACCCAAGAGACCCACAGGAGGTTTGTGCAGGGCCTGCAGGGCTTCCCCCACCCTCTGGCACCCAGCCCTCACACTGTGCTCCAGGGGAAGCACCAAGAGTGCAGGAAACCACCCAGTTTCATGGCTGACTGACCCTGCTCAGCCCTACAAAGTGTCTTTTTGCAATCAGTCCACTGCCAAAAGGCTTAGAACTCAGTGCTAACACTGGAACTCAATACTAAACTGGACTGGAATCTACAACCCACCTCATCTCTCTCTTTTCTTCAATAACCAGGCCCTGCAGTTGTCCTGAACCACAATAAGCTGTGAGATACAGGAATGTTTGGAGGGCCATGGGTTGTATCCCACAAATTGCCTTTCCCAAGGATTTAATATAGGAGGAGAGGGGGAACAGGGTGGAGAGGTACCATCCTCTCCCTCTCTCATCTTTCAGGGCTGCTTTAGGGCCATTTTAATCCATCCCAGGTGGATCCTGACTGCTGGCCCAGCTGTAAATCCAGGTGATGGAGCCAATACAGAGGTATAGGACTCACTTAATGCCACAAAATACCCATTATATATTTAAAAGAAATAATATTTCATTCTCATTAGAGACCCTTTAATCTGTTCCAGATGAAGCAGGCACTGCCAACAGAGCTTTTCCTGGCTTTCTTTTCAGGTTTTAGCACAGCTGAAGGTCTGGCCCCTGCTTGGCTTGGCATATTTGCTTTCAACTCCCCCAACTCCCAGCAAGTACCATCCCTGCTGTGGTCACTGGAACCATCTCCGTGTCACCACAGTTCATCTGGAGCTCACCTGCTCCAAGGGGGCTTTGTCTGAGCCCTGGCTGCAGAATAATTTGTTCATCCTCTCAAGGAGGACAATCAGTGGCAGCAGGGAAGTAGAAAGGGAAATGGGTTGTAGGGAAGGAGATCCCAGAGAATGAGATCCCAGGAGGTACCAAAGGAGATCCCAGGAGATCCCAAAGGAGATCCCAAAGGAGGTCCCACCTGGCCTGGCCAGCCTGTTCCCAGGGCTGATGGTCCCCCCCATCCCCTTGGCTGCCCCTGCTGCTCCCTCCACCCTCTCCCCTCCGGAAAGCCAAGCAAATCCCTTATATTGCTTCATGTTTCCCAGGGTTTCCCTTCATGAGGGAGGTGGCAGCTGAGGAAAGCAGAGGTGAGAGAAGAGTGAAGGTGAGACAGTTGAAGGCCACGTTGGGGCAGGAGGAGGGAAAAAAAAGAGGTGGGATACTCAGCCCAGAGGTCTCTTCATTCTCCATCGTTGGTGGCCACGTTTCTGGTTTGCACATTAACACACAGCCCAAAAAACCAAACCTCAGCACTGCTCTCCTGGGCTCACTCAGAACCCCAGAAACTCCATGTGCTGCCTGCCAGTGCTCCTGAGTCCAGGAGACCTGGACACCTGCACCACACTAATTAACAACTGCACTAATTAGACCTCGTGGAAGGCAAAGTTCCAGACCAGAACTCGGCTCTGGTCTCACAGGGTTGGCCCCACTCCTGAAGCATCAACTCTCATGGACTCAAGATTTGCAGGGAGGTCAGACAGACCCTCTGGGGGCACAGAGCAAATCCTTGCTCCTGCTTTTCCCTGGCACAGGGAGGTGTGTGGATGAGTGCACCGAGAGCTGGGAGGTGAAGGGCAGACAGCTCCAGTCACACACAATTCCTTCTGCCTCAGAGAAGGACACTAAGAAGGGCTGATTTCTTTTTCTCCATTCAGGCACTTAAGCAAATAAAGAACGTGAGCCAATTAAATGTTAATGGGATTTCTGCTCTAAGCCATCGAGAGAATCCTGAAAAACATCCTTATTTCTTGTCACAGGAAGGTTCCTGCTCCAGGAGAAAGCTTTTCCAATGGCCTGGTGCTCTGAACTGCAGTGATGCAAATTGCATTTTAATTTAAAGGACACCCTGCAACTCTTTCAGCCTCTCAAATAAAACCCTCAGGGTTGTTTTTTGGTGTTTTTAAGAACCCCCTCTACCAATATTGGGGGTTTTACACCGCTTCAATACAAAGCCAGATGTCCAACAAATAAAAGGTCCAGATGGAAACAAGATTCAGTCAAAAGGTGTATCCAAGCACACATTTGACCTGAATATTCCTCACAACAAAAATAAATTGCTATGGAAGGGCAAGATCTCAGCTGACTGCAGAAGAACAGCTACAAAATTCAGAAGAGCTGAATTTTGAAGAAGAGCTGTAGAGGGTCACAGGATAAAGGCAGACAGCAAACAGCAGCCTAGAGGCTTAAAAGAATAATAATTAAAAAAGAATTCCATTAATAAAAAATTGCATTAGATCAATTTTAGTTGCATTAGGCCACTTCTGTTTTGTTTTTGTTTTTGTTTTTCTGTGGCAGTTTGCTACTTGTTTATTTAAAACATTATAAAAATATTTTAAAAGAGCTTCTCAAGGCCTTTTTTCCCCCCCTTTAATAAATCAAAGAGCCTTTAAAAATTGAAGAGTTCTTTCAAATGGAAGCTCCTTGTTTCTGCTGCTGCTGCCAGCAGCTCTGATTTCACATAACATGGGCTTCTCAGAATCGTGGCATCAAAAATTCAGGGCAGGGTGGAGCCACTGCCTTCTGTGAGCGCCCCAAAGCCCCAAGGCAGAGAGTGAATTCCTCCACTGAGGAGTAAAGGAGGTCACACCACTCTGCCACAAACACACAGCCACCCTTTTTCTGCCTCTAAATGCCCTGCTTTCCTTGAGAGGAGTAAGAATACAGGACCTAATTCCCTGGACCTTCCTTTGCATCCTTTCTGTGGCATCTCCGCTGCAGAGGAGCCCACCCAGGTCCTGCCCGGCTGGAGATGAGGTGGGAGATGCCACAGCTCTGTCCCCAAAAGCAGGGCTGTGCTGCCCTGCACTGACAGCAAAACTGCCACCTCCTTGCACAGCGTTAAACAGAACTTTTTGACCCCCCTCCTTTGCCACTTGCCCCTTCCAGTCTCTCATACAACTCTCCACACTCTGTTCTCGCATCAAAGACTTTTCAGAGCTGGGTTGCATTGCCCAGGCTTCTCCAAGTTAGTCCTGAAGCTTCCAGCACTGCTGTTTAGAGGTGAAATCCTCCAAAAGAGAATAAAACTGCTCCTTTAAACCTAATTATTAGGATTTCCAGGAATTGCAACTCCCCCATCAGTGATGCACCCACTGAGTCACCCCCTCAAATCCTTCTGGTACAGATATATCTGTGTATGTTTTGGTCAAGACTCTCTGATCTACTTGGCTTTCTATCCCTGCCTAAAGAAAATTGGGATGAATGAGGATTGTTAAGGGAAATTTCACTGGATAATGGGTAATAAAGGGACAAAGGAGTTGATGCAATGGGTGGAACATGGGTTGTTTCCACAGTGGTGACTGTTGGACAGGCATAACAGTGCAGCAAGAGACAGGAATAACATATTACCCCATGAAACTCCTAGAGAGAGATTCCAGCAAGGAGAAGACAAAGAAAGAGCAGAGTCAATGACAAACAGAAACATCAGTGCCCCCCCTCCCTGCACACAGAGATACCCCATTCCCTGTCCCACACCCCCCCTCAGCATCCAGGAAAATACACAAGCACCAGCCCTTCCACTCACATGAAAATGAACCTCCAAATGTCCCTTCCCCCTCCTGACACACTGGGAGGTGCAGCCTGGACTCTTTGGCAGATGCTGGTGGATTGTGACACTCTGTGCATCTCCACCACCTTTGGGCTGTTCCACCACACCCAGACAAACTCTTTGCTGCTCCTCAGCAGCTGTTTCTGCCAACCAAGTACATTTTACACCTGGGGCTGATGGGATTGGAGGACAAATTTTGCTTGCCACAATAAATATATTTATTACACTGATGGTGGGTGGCAGGGCTTGCTAGAAAAATCCAAGTAAACAACAGGGATGATCCAGTTGATTCTCCAAGAGCTCATTGACAGGATTATCAAAATTCAGTGTGTCCAGTTTAACCAAGCAAAGAGAACAGGACTCCCTCACTTTGCACCTGAGTATTCTGAGACCTGTTGTTATTTATAACTGGAACAAAGAGCAAATAATCTCCTGGGGAGTGACTGAATTAAACCAGAAACACTCCAAATATTCCCTGAATCGGACATCAATGCTCCCCTCCTACTGAAATGTGGACGAGGGGCAGAGGCTACAGAAATCATCAGAATCACAGTAGAAATTCAAATTTTTCCAAGTCTCCCAAGGGGTTTGTCACACTTTAATCTGGGAGACAGTAAGTAGGCAGGTTTTATGCATTCCCTGTCCAAACCCTGCTCAATTCTCACTCAGAAGGTAAAATAGAAGCAGCTTGGGGCACTATTATAAAGCACAGGCAGGGCATGTAAAACTAACTTATTTAGAGGCTGATGAGGTGCTGTTAGATATTCATGGCCCAACACAGAAAACCTGAGCATGAAAAGACTCCAAAAGATTAAAAATTATTAATTTTAATCTTTAACTTGACCAAAAGAAAAAAAAAAAATCTTGTTCAAAAGAAAGTCTTGTTTGGAGAGGTTTTCAAGGCAAACCCTCACAAAATGCTCCTTCTCCCAATCTGCCCTGGAAGTTTGAATTCCTGATGGGAAAAGGAAATTCTCATTGACCTGCAGACTTGGGGAATATTGTTTTGCAAAGTAATACTTGTGACTGTGATTATTTTCCTTTTATATGTCTCTTCCATTCAAAGGAGCTCTGTGTTAACTTGCTAAATGCTTTTTTTAAAGAAGTTTTTGCTTAGTCTGGCCACATCCAGCTCTAAAAGCTGTTCTATAATATATTCCATGTGCAGGGAAAATAAGCCCCACACATGTCTAGTCAAGTTTAAAAAGCAGCTTAGTTTGGGATGTTAAATTTTAGGTAAGACATTCACTAGCCCAGCAATTCTATCTTAAGTTTTGCTTAGGACAGAGCACTCAGCTCCTCAAAAAAACTGATTTTTAACAAATAGGGACAAAGTGTTTCTCGAGGAGAGGGCAACATCCCTTTGAAAAACTTCTGTTGGGCATGACTTTCTTCAAAACTTCAATAAATCTTTAATAATGTAATTTAAATTAATAATCCTTTAATAATGTAATTTAAATTAATAATTCTGGAGGATCAGGCACAGAAAGCCGAGATCCCAATATCTCCAAGTGTCACTCCTCAAAAATCACACCAACAACGCCAAGCCCATCTCCTTCACTCCATCCACTTCTTGGTCTTTTTTTTTAATTTATTTTACCCAGCATTTATGGAAAATAGAAGATCTAAACCACAAATCTTAACGTGAAGGGAATTTTGACACCTCAGAAAATACAAAACTCCTGAGAAATATTCCAGGCCACCCTTCCCAGGAAGGACACGGTAAGTTTTTTGTGCCGCAGAGGACACGTTTTCCATCGGCAGAGCCGACAAGAGGAGCAGGGCATGAAGTTTAAAACAGACAAGACACACTCCTGCGGTTCCCTGACAAAGGGGAACGCTTTTCTCGTTAGCAATTAAACCCTGCTAATTCTCATTAGCAAGTTAAACAATCGCCTCGCCGCTAATCACCGTGTTGACAAACAGGTGAGAGGAGCCTGGGCATGGGCTGATAAACGGTCCTACAATGGCTCAGGGCTAATTTAGCAGAAGATTAAACTGGCCGAGCCCTGCGGGCTGTTTCCAGGTCATCTCCTATTGTTTCTCCGGGAAACATTTGCAAACAACTCTCTCCATGGCCCGGAAATACAGGGGGAAAGTTTCCTTTCATTGGCCCGGCTCTGAGCTCCCGCGTTCGGAAGGACCTGCATTGCTCTTCCTCTGGTTGTCTCTGAGAAAAGAGCTCAAAAGGAAAAGCTAATCTTCGTTTTGAAACAGCAATTCCTCTGCGGCTGGTGCTGAAAATCCTCCAGGATATTAAGGAAGGACGGGGAATGTTATTTAATGTCATAAAGACGGAGCTGTGTTTAAGGGAGGGAGCAACGAGCCTTAAAAGAGAAACTGTGGAAATACAATTTCCCTGAATGAGAGAGGAGAAAAGAGGAGATAAAGGCCAAGGTCTGTGAACCAGAAGTACCCACAACTCCAGAAATAATGTTTTGCAGAGAGTTCACTGAGTTATCAGCTGATTTCATTAACTACTTTCTCACAGTAAGAGCAATTCTTACAGCGATTGCCCGGAGACACTGCACTGCCACAAACTGTTACAGTATGTTCTTGAAAAGAGGTCGGCCAGAAAGTCACAAAAATCTTGGCTCAGTGTTTGGAGGAGCAGTGAATGCACTCACCCTAAAGCTGGAGAATTTTCAAGAAGTTCAACAGCACAAATTTAGTTGGGTTTATTTTTTTTCTCCCCACCCCCCCTAGCTACAAGATGAAAACTGAGCATTCCACTGAGAAATAGGGCCACACATGTTCTGTATCAACTCCCTGTGTGCCAACTCCTGCCTCCCCTGTGATTGTTCCCTAGAAATTGGGATGTTAAGGGAATGTACTTACGAGAAGGCAAATGCCACCAAGGCCCCACTGACCACAATGAAGTCCAGGATGTTCCACAGGTCACGGAAATAGGAGCCAGGGTGGAGTAACAGCCCCAGGTCAATCATCTTGAGAGGAGACACATGAAAAGAAAAGAGTTTTAATAAAACCTGTACCAAATCAACACTGCCAAGGTACAGGAGAATGTTCTTGATCAAATGACCCTTCACACCACAGAGATGCTTGGCCAAGCTGCTCCTCTCTGAGAGGCTCAAAGAGCTCTGCCAAAAATAAAGCTAGAAAGTCAATAAACCAGAACCAAAAGCTCAAGAAAAGAGTCCCCACTGCAACCCAGACATGGATTAATCTGGGTTTTATTCTGCATCTGCTTTGCATCTTGCTCTGACAGTAAAACCTACCCCAGGAATAAATCCTGACTTTATTAGGATTGTGCTTCCTGGGAAGTTGCTGCCCCACAGTCTTAGCAAAGCCTGTCGCCCTACTGAGTAAAGTCAAAAGATAAATCCTCGATTTTTTGAGATGTGACAGAGCAGGAATCAGTTGCTGTTAACGTTCCAAAAGGAGAAGGGAAGATTCAGTCATGTCTCAGTAAGGTCTGTCAGCTCTTGTGTCTTTAACCACACACATCAGGCATTTCTCATCCTCTTACACAGCCACAGCTACTGAAGATACCTATATTTTCCTCCATAAATTGTGAGATTAAAGAAACCAGGAGAGCCACAACAGAAGGACATCTGGCTACTTCTGAGAGCTGTTCTCAAGTTAAAGCTTTCCATCACTGCCACCTCTCCAGGGAGTTCTGTCCTGCTCCACCCTTTCTCCAGCATCCCAGAAGTAGATGAATGTAAATTTAAAACAGGAGGTGAATCTTTCTGCTTGGAGAAATTCTTACCTTGATCACCATCTCAAAGGTAAAGACACCTGTAAATATATAATCCAAGTATTTCAGAGCCTAAATGGGGAAGAGAAATGTGTGTTAGGAGAGTTTGGTTTGACACCCACAGACAAGTAGATTTGCTACTAATTCTTGGAGATTCCTACCATGCTCCACCAAGATAAAAAACACGTATCTGGTTTCATTTCCTCAGGCTCTGCTCTAGCAGGAGATCTTCGGACAATGCCTCATCCCTGGGAGTGTCCAAGGCCAGGTTGGACGGGCCTTAGAGCAACTTGGGATAGTGGAATGTGGCCCTACCCATGGCAGGGGGTGGAACTGGATGAGCTTTAAGCTTTTCCCAGCCCAAACCATGCTGTGATTCTCTGATTCTGGGTCAGCCCTGGCTGGTGACCAGGGAAGCCTTTTCCACTGCTGAATTGTGTCCCATCTTTTCAGGCTTCTCCACACAAGTCACATCAGTGATTTCCAAGTTCTGAAACTCAGATGTGGTTGAAGCACCAGTGAGGGAGAGGAACTGTGAGCATTTTATCCCAGAATATGCTGGGAGGGACCCACAGGGATCATTGAGTCCAACTCCTGGCCCTGCACAGGCCCATCCCCAAGGGTCACCCCCTGTGCCCCAGAGGATCATCCAAACCCTCCTGGAGCTCTGGCAGCC
>JAWWLV010000040.1:9154241-9170648 GCA_035041135.1 Platyrinchus mystaceus
TCCAGGTGAACCCCCCCAGCTCTCCCAGCCTGGCTCCAGAGCAGAGGGGCTCCAGCCCTTGGAGCATCTCCATGGCCATCTCTGGACTCTCTCCAGCAGCTCCACGTCCTTCCTACATCGGAGGCCCCAGATCTGGACACAGAACTCCAGATGGGATCTGCCCATGGCAGTTTCCAACATCAAAACCAAAATCCAGGAGAGATCCAACACTTTGCTGCCACTCCTCTGAGGTGTCTGCAGCCCCAATTTCCTACAAGCATTAAACTAATGACCTGCTGCTGCTGCTGCTGCTGCTTTGGGGTTTGGCCACAGCTGAGCCCCTTGTTTTTGTGCAGCTCTGAAGGGATGCAAAGCTCATCCAAGCCAAAGCTTCCTGGTGTTAAAGGAGCCAAAATGTCACTGCATTCTGCTTTGAGTTTTTCCCAGCAGAATGATTTCACTCAGCCACAACTCACCACTCTCCACCCTGCTCCCCTGTTGCTCTAATAATAAGAATTTTCTAATTGTTTTCAGTAAAAGTACATCCCATATAAATCTGAAGAAAATGCCAGAAAATATTTCTTCTGTCTCAAGTTATGTCTGTCCTCAGACACAAGATCCCTCTTCAGCCCTCGAGATTTGTCTGGTATTTCACTTATGATTTGTGATCCCAGAATTTCAGGCTCAGTAATAAATAACAGGGTGAGAGAGTTAAAAGCAAAATCAAAAAAAAAAAAACAAAAAAAAAAAAAAAAAAAAAAAAAAAAAAAAAAAAGCAAAGTTAAAAGCCACATTGCTATGGCTTGATTTAAGAAAAAAACATACTGAGGTTCAATATGTGGAGCCATTAAGTTCTCCTAAACCCCAGTAAAATTATATTTACTTTAAATTATTTCTTTTCTCTCAAGTGTTGAAGCCCCACTCTCCATTCTGCCCATGACACTTCAACATCCCAGAGCAAAGTCCCACCATAAACTCCAGGCTTTTGATAAAAACCAAGACAAAACACACCAGGCAATGAAGTCACAGCCCCTTTTTTTTGGCACTATGAGGATGGAAATAAAGCCCAGACAGTGAATATACAAAAGCAAGAGATAAAGATCAAGAATAATTTGGGTTCTTGGCTGGCAAATGACAAATTCATCCTGGGAGAGGATATTAAAGGGTTTTCATTTCCCTCTGTGTGAGATCAGCCTGTCCACAGCTGGGATGGTGCAGCAGGGATGTGCTGTGGTGGATGGGGTGGAAAAGCAGGAACTGGGGTGGGAAAGGAAACTAAGTTTTATTCTGGAAGAAAAATTGGCAGGTTTGGCACTTCCAGAAAAAAATAATCCCCCCCTTGTGAAACACTGGCTTTGCCTTTGTTTGCCATCCTAGAAACTGCCTTGAGAGCATGGAATTTGTCCTGTCTGACACCTCAGGATCTTGTTGGAAATGAACAATCAACAACAGCAACACAAAGAAAACCTCAGGTGACTGAATGCACCAGCTGGGATTTCATCGCCCATTGCAATATAAGGATTCACATGAAAATGCAACACCCCACAACTCTAAAATTCCACACTATTGGAAGAATCCAACCCAATGATTCCCTTGGCTGTGTGTCATTGCCTATGTACATTTAAATTAGCTGCCAGTATGTATTTTAGATAAATGCTGATCTACTTAGAGAAATGGAGCATATCTCTATTTAATGACCTCTCCTCAGTGAATGAAAAATGTATTTTGTACTTCTTGCCTTGCCTGTATCACAAATTTGGTGTAGCACGAAAGGCTGGAATTAGCACAAGCAAATGACTCACCTTGGGTTTAATTTATTGTTTTTTTTAAGGAACTAGCTCAGGGATTTTGTCTCTAATTTCTTACCAATTTAGATTATATTTTTTTTTAATAATCAAAGAAAGAACACGGGGAAAAAACCAATTCAAAAGATTTTGGAATAAGCTTTGTTCTTCTGTAACAGATGAGCATGGCTTTGCAAATCCTGGTTCTTAGTGACATTAAAGGCACAGGGTATTTTATACTGTTTAATCAAAGGAACAGGGAATTTTTTGCACCTTTTAAAAGCTCTTTTTGATTAGTAGATTACTGTTCAACTTCCATCTGTGCTTAGAAATTAGAGCATTTATATCTGTTCAGTGTAATTACAGCAAAGCACTCTCAGTGGGTACAACCAGAGGGATGTAAAAGCATCCTGAACCTGTCCCAACATTCACCCAGGGAGTGGGAATCCACAGCACCTTCCTGGCCCTGGGAGGGGTTGCTCCAGTTTATCTATTTGGATTTAAATTAACACCCCCCCTCCCCATTTCTAACCATGACATGTCCAGTGAGTAAATAAACCTTCAGATGCCTCCACACTCCAGGGGGGCTCTGCTGATGTCCTGTGATCTCTGGTACTTTATACATTGCACACTCTGGTGGGGTTCAGGTATTTATTTCATCCAAACAAGGGGGTTTGCTGGGGAAATGCTCTTTTTTATTTTTATCACACTGAGAAAAAAAAGCCTGCTCAGCTCCTGCATCAAAAGCAGCCCTGGTTTGCATAGGAAATTACAAATTACGGCCCAGACGGTGCATAGAAATAGGAAAGAGGATGAGAAACCTCAGTGACAGCTCTTTGCAGTACAAATTGATTCCGTTCAGAGAACAGATGTGAGTCATATCAGCAAAAGCAGCCTCTGTTATCCCTGTCTCTGTGGCTGGGGGGGAGTTGGGAACAGACCTCAGTGCCTCGGAATGGGGACAAAGCCTCCTTCCAAGGGGATTTTAGAGCCTGCAGTTTGATCTCATCCCTTTATAAAAGGCAGCTCTGCCTCTGGAAGTATGGAAAAGAGGCCACATTTTTTATTCTTTATTCCTAATTGGGATAATATTGACTCAGACTGGTTTGGTGCAACGTCTACTGGAGCAAATCCGAGTGTTGGGGAGAGAGTGGGTCGGCAGCACCTCCCCTCCATCATCACCTCTAAACATTCCCCCTCCTCCTGCCAGGCTGGGAGACAAGGGGAAATTTCCTTCCCCTTTCCAAAGGGAAGGACATCTCTCTCTGCACCTTTCTGCCTGTCCAGACTCCCAGCAGCCAGGAAATGCACTGGAAGAAATGAGTCAAAACCTGCCTTGGTCTGGTTTAATCCCCCCATTTTCAGTCCCAGCCCTGTGAGATATCAAACCTCAGCACAGACGCGTCAAAGCCACTTTTTGTTAGTCACAAAAGCTCAGTCTTGGTCACAGAAGCCAAACTCACACGTGTTTTTAATACAAACACCCCAGAACACCCAGGAAAAAAGGAAGATGTCAGGAAAGCTGGTGGGAAAACTCCTTTGCTTCACTGTACCTTGGTCCCTGCTGTGGTACAAACCTCACATGTGTTTAAATTGCACTTACTTGTCTCTCCAAAAGCATTAAAGAAGAAAGACAACATCACATGGTAAGAGATAACCCAAAGCAGAGACACTCCTGTGGGTTGATGAGAAGCTCATGAGGAGTTTTGTTGTATTAGTCAGATGAGAATAATGATATTTTCTACAAACCTGCATCGGTGTCAAAGCGCCCCTGATTCACAGCAAAGCCAGCAAGATTTGTTTGTTAGGAAGCACGTGGAGTGAATGGAAGGTTTCCACTGTGTTTGCTCAACCTCAGGTCCATAGGAGTTGCCAAGTGCCTCATTTTTGTAAAATCTGTAGCTTTAATTTCCAGTTTGAGAAGGTCAGAGTTCACAACCAATTTCCCAAGGTCGTCTATACAGAGTTTTCCAATTTAGCCTCACTTGGACCCCACTTCCAGGAGTTTCCTTTGAAGTCCTCCTGCAGCTTGCCCTCAAAGAGTGCACTTTGGTTCTCCCACTGAACCCGAGGTGCAAACACTGGTGGAACATCA
This sequence comes from Platyrinchus mystaceus, assembly GCA_035041135.1. Taxonomy (NCBI): domain Eukaryota; kingdom Metazoa; phylum Chordata; class Aves; order Passeriformes; family Tyrannidae; genus Platyrinchus; species Platyrinchus mystaceus. The sequence continues at coordinate 9,158,100 of JAWWLV010000040.1, forward strand.
AAGCCATCAGCCCAGTGCACAATAAACACAGAGAACAAAAATACAAGTGAGAACGAGACAGACCATCAAATGGGGGCAGATGGGAAAAGAGGGGGAAATAGTTAAGGAAGGAATGATGGAAATAATTAAGTAGATGGGAGAAAAAATGAAGGAAAGAAGGGGAGGAAGAGTCACAGTCAATGGGTGAAACACTACAGAGTTGCTCACAATCAAATCACAAGCATCATATGACAACGTTCCAGTCCTTCCACTGGATGTTTGCCTGGAGGTTTTCCACAATGATGGGAATGATTCTTGGAAAAAAACACGGGGGGGGGGGACTGAAGGCACCAGGAGAACAGGAAAGAGGGTGGTTTATAAATACAGAGGTAGAAATGATAAATAATCCATTTACTGAATATTGTAACAGAGAGCAACTCACGGTGAATTTACGCTGGAGACTGACGAGCTGCGAGATACAGTACCTCGAGTTTGCTTTACAAAACTGCACATGCAAAAACAAAACAAACAAAGAAAACAAAAAGTGAGAAAAGAAAAAGAAGAGGAAAAAAAAAACCCACGAAACAACACAAATTAAAAAGAAGAGGAAGAAGAGCAGAGAAACCATAAAAGACATCGGGGAGGAGACTCGTACGGGCTGTGTCCTGTCGGATGCAGACGTGCACCTCGGGAAGAGACCAGGCAAGCTTCACAAAGTGTGGGAGCCACAGACACACCACCTTCTGGTTGAGGGGACACAACCAAAGAACCAGAAATGGAACCAAAGGTGTGTGTGGGGCAAAGAAATTAAAAGGTGAACCAAAAGCCACAGGATGGTGTCAGGACGTGGTGCCTCCGTGTGCCATACTCACAGAGTCCTCCGTGCAATCATCTCCAGGACCTCAGGGAGAGGCCCTTGTGGGACCAGGTGGGGATTGCTTTTACAGCTGTGCTGCAAAGAGTTCTTTCCAAGTGGGAGCAGGATGCTAATTCCTGCTCTGGCCCTGGGGCACGAGGAGGAAGCTTAACATGGAGAACGTGTGCTGGGGGGAGGACCCCGGGCCATGTCCCAGCTCCAAAATCCACCTGAGCTCCAGCAGGAAGCTTCTCCTCAGTCCCTGCCTCAGATTTGCTCTTCAGAGGCACCTACCTCTCTCCTGGGCCAGGGCCAGGGATGTGCCTGAGCTCAGACTGGCCAGATATGGGTCACTGTGTCTAAAAACCTCAGCTCTGCAGCACTTCTCTCAGTATTGAAAGGAGCTTCTTTCAGTTCACAAGTAATTTTGTAGATTCTCCTCCATCCAGTGTTTCTATAAACACCAGAAATGCGGGGGTTCTAAATACGGAAATCGCTGAATTATACAGAAAAAGAGTTGATTCTGCCTCTGGCAGGGAATCTACACAAAACCAGGGTAGATCTTGAATGAGGCATTAATTTTTTCATAGTTATAAATGATAATTTTTATCAATCTACATCATTCAGAGAACTGTCCCCAAGACTGAAAATAAAATCCCTTCACCTCCTGGGTTTGCCTTTCCAGCTGCAGCATTTTTCCTCCTGCTTCCTTGAGAGTTTTAATCTGTTAACAATCAATACCAGCAAACCAGAAGGCCAATTAAAATCTAATATCTTTGGATATCATATAAGCAGAGTTTTAAATTTACATTTATTACAATTAATGGATTATTCTAAACAGAAATGTTGGCCTAGGTAACATCTATATAACACAAAATCTACAAGTTCAGAAACCTGGAATGAATATAGGAGAAATTATGAAAGGCATCATAAAAGTTTTGCTTGAAGCAAATAAGCTGCCGAAACAGGTTAAAATATTCTACCTAAGCTTCAGTATTTCTACATTTTTATTGTGCCAAATGAAATAGGAGTCAAAGTGAGGTTGGCATGCCCTGCTTGCTTGCCAAGAAAATGATTGTTTCCAGGTTGCTCAAGCTGGGGACCTTTTTACTCCTTGGCTGGAGGCTGAACCCCCAGGATGTCAGGAAAACCCTGCAGAGAACAAGCACAAAGAGCCTTGAGCATAACTAAGAAATTTCTCTGGGAAAACAGGTGGAAAACTCTGGATGGAGAAGAATGTACCTAATTTACCTGAAGTCAGCAGCAAATCCTGTGCAACACCTGTGGCAATTTTGGGTTGAATTGCTGAGAGCAGATCCCCACATCCCTCAGCAGGAGGCTGGGATGACCTGTGGGGTTCATCCCAGCCTTGGTTGGTGCAAGTGCAGGACGGAGGCCACGCTCTCCTCCTGCCAAGTCTCCTTGTCCCCTGGCCAGTCAGTGTTACACAAGTGCTGCACCTCTCCAAGTTCACTCCTCTGCTCCCACTGCTGCTTTTTTTGAAACCAGAAATTTGAGTGAATTTGTGCTGGAAGTCCAGGGTGTGAAACCACGAGGCAAAGCCACCTCCTTCTCCAAAGCAAAGTACTTGAGTTTCACTCGATGCTACTTACCATCCACGAGGGACAGGGCACAGGGAGTGTCTTTGGGTGGAGCTGAGTCACTGGCACACCACCAGCAAGGACAAAAAGGTAATCTAACAGGAGGAATCACAGGACCTCACACACCAACACACTCCAGGGGGGAAGAGAAAGGGAAGAAATCACAAGCCAGCAAGAGAAAAAGAACACCTCTTCTAGTCTACACATCCCCCAGCACAGCAGGTTCACGGGCTGGGTGTTCACACACACTCCTTGCTGGGTCCTGTTGGGCACCCACAGCCCAACAGAGGTGTGGGAACAGACCACAGTGTTCCCAAGACAGAGGGAAAATGTGGAGCCTCTGAGATGGAAAATGTCCCGGAGAAACAGAGCGATTCCCCCTCCCTCCCCTCCGACCCCAGACCTGTACAAAAGGGACAGGCAGCTCTGAGAAGTCACAGTGAAGGGTTGGGCCACCTCTCTTTGCTCTTGGAGCTTCTCTCCTGGCTTTTCTAACTCGCTGCCATTGACAGGCAGTGTCCACCTGTGGGGTTGCAATTGAAGTGTCAACTGCTCTGAACAACCCTGTGAGGGACCAGCAGAAACCAGTCAGAGCCTGGAGATGAAGAGGCCTTTGGAGGCTGGAAGGTTGTCCTGGGAAGCACAAGTAACTCAGAAAAACAGCAGTGGGTGATTCCATAGTGTTTAGGTTTGGTGCCCACATCCAAGAGGTCTCTGTCACTGTCCACCACATTTCAGCCACCACATCTGGGAAGTTCTCCCACCCAAAACTCACCCCTCCATACCTGTGACTGAATAATTTCCTTGGGTCTGGCTATAAGTGTAACCTATTACCATGTGGAATAAAAAAAAAAACAACCCAAGCCATAGTCACAGAACGCAAAAGGTTTCACTCAGTGTGACTTCACACAATTACCTACAGGCTCCTGCAAATTTAGGGTTGCTAAAAAATTGCTATATTAAGACTTTTCCCAAGAAAAGGTGAAGAGAGGCCACTGGAAAATCCAGGGGTGCCAGGGGTGCCACAGCTCATGTCCCTCTGGCTGGTCTAACTGGGCCAGGTGTGCTCATCTCAGCCCCTTTTGTACATGCCATTGGTGCATCTCTGGCTGGGATAAAAAAGGTGGAGGAGGAACCCAAACACAGGGAATAAGGCATCAGGTTGAGCAAAAACAGGGTATAAAAGAGACGTTTGCATCGGGGTCTTTGCGAGCCTGGTGGCTCTTCCTTCCACTGGCACCTTTATGGTGGCACCACAAAGTTCTTTGTCTTCTAATCATCCCCTTTTCCTCCCCCTCCTCCGTTCTGGCCACCAAGGAGCTGCACCAATGGTTTGCTCTAAAGATCCCTTGGTGTGTACAAATGGCTCAGTTCCAGAGGCTGAGTGGTCTCAATGTTGTAGGACACAGAGGGTCTCCCACACAACACTGGGCAAACTGAACAACCCCAAAAACTCACCTCCAGAAACAACAAAGCAAGGAAAATGCTAAACAGAAAAACAAACACACACAGAAAAAAAAATAATCACAAAAATAAGAATGGAACAAATTAAACGCATATTTTCAAGCCAACATTGCAACAATGACAGAAGCAACGTACCACCTTGGGCTGTTAAACCTGGAAAGCCACAAAATTAAAAGGGCCCTTCGGGATAGAGTTCACCAGGTGAAGAGACAAACTGTGGTCAGGCAAATCCGTCACCCTGTGGTGGACCAGGAGGCAAACTGTAGAAATCCTGGGAGATGGATGAAGCAGGAGCCACAAACAAGTGCAGAGTGTTGTAACGGAGCACTGTGAGGCAGATGCAAGACAGATGATGCCTCGACACCACTGCAGTGATGAGCATGTTATTAAAAGAGATCCCCAGGACATCCATCAGTCACAAACCAATTCGTGGCTCACACAGCAGCCTGTTCCATGTGTGAAGGTGAAGGTGCCTCTTCAGACCCTCCAAGCTGACACAGTAAATAAGCAACCAGGTTTTTATGCTTAGGAGATGATATTTTGCAGCCAACGCAATAAATTGGAGGTTGGTGGTTTTTTTGGAGCTTGATTATGAAAGGAGGCCAGAATGGCAGAGGAGAGCAGAGGAGACAGCCTTGAGCTGCCCCAGGGGAGGTTTAGGTTGGACATTGGGAAGAAGTTCTTTGCAGAGAGAGTGCTCAGCCATTGGAATGGGCTGCCCAGGGAGGGGGTGGAGTCCCCGTCCCTGGAGGGGTTTGAGCAGAGCCTGGATGTGGCATCAGTGCCATGGTGTGGGTGACAAGGTGGGGTTGGGTCAAGGGTTGGACTCCATGATCTCAGAGTTCTTTTCCAACCTGGTTGATTCTGGGATTCTGTGTAACTGATGCAGGTGAACTGCAGGCACGGGAAAAACAGAGGTGGAAGAGCAGACAGAGAATCACAGGATATTCTGAGTCAGAAAGACCAACAGGGAGTCCAGATCCTAAACTGGGATCAAACCCGTGACCTCGGTGGAATTATAGCACTGGGCTGATCTCAGGGTCACCCCAGAGGATGGAAAGGCCTGGAAGGAGCTTTGGGGGAGATCCACACTTTCAGTCCTTGATGCAGGACTGACAAGGGAAAGGAATAAAACAGCAAGCACAGCACCTCAGCAGTGAAACAGCACAACAGCTAGTAGGACTCTTCCCCGGCCTCAGCCCAGGGACAGCTTTGTCACCTCTGTGGGAGGTGGAAAAGCACACCAGGAGCATGAACATCGTGACTGAGGGAATGCAAGTCATGGTGCTCTCTGCTAACATGAGTTTGACTCCTGCAGGTAGAGAAAATGTTGATTTTTTTTTTTCAGAACATTCATCCATGCTATACGTGCCTGCCATGGAAATTAATTGTCACATGAGTTCGTTTTCATCTGAAAAGAAAATTAAATTGTAGAACTAAAAAATAATTCCTCTGGAGAAAATCAAAATACAAACTGATTGGGTGGAGCCACCTTGGCAGGAGGCCTTTAGGAGCTCAATCCCAGTTTTCCCAGCCCTTGTTCCTCACCCACTTAGTTTTACAGGTGTTTGTTTCTCACTTCTTTGTGTCCAAGCTGTGCTTTTGTGGTGATATTTCCAGACACCAAAAAATCCCATTTTCAACCACTTTTTCATCCTTGGCATGTCCAGCTGTGGATCTGATCCAACAAGACTTGCCATGGACATGGGATCTGCTCCATCTTCAGGATCACTGTGCAGTTTAAGAGCATAAAAAGTGAAGTGATGAGGTAATTTGGGTCACTACTGGACAGAGATATCTAAGGGAAAGGTGCTTCAAACCTGAAAGCTGCCACTGCTGAGCCCATTTGGAGTCCACAGTGGATGAATTTATGTATAAAACAAATTGCTTTGACATGGATTCATTAAATATCTTATGGATCAAGAGCCAGAAATCCATCCATGCACTTCTTTCTGTCTCACAAAACTTCTCCCTTGCCTTTTCCTCTACGTCACCATCCATTTGGGCATCACCCCATTGACCTTAAATGCCATTTTTTTGGTCCAAATTAAAGCCCTGTGAGATCTGAGAGAGGCCCTGGGAGCATCTCCCTGGTCCTACAGCAGGGCACAGGAGAAATCCCAGGATGATTGTTGGGTGGTGGCCCCACCCACAGGGGGCCCCGGTCAGTAGGTGTGGAAATGTTTGACATTCAACTGTGCTCCTTGAATGCTCCCACAAATGTGGGATCTGGGCACATCAACTGGAGGCAAAATAAGCAGAAATCCATATTTTTGCATTCATTTGGAATTGCTGTCCCAAAGCTGGCCCTGTGCTACTGAAAACCAGGTGAAAAAATCATGGAATAAAGGGATTTTAAGCAATTTAAAAACCTGGTGTGAGACCCTCACTCCACTAAAGTGGGTTGGTTTTTTTCTGCTGATTTCTAAGAAATCTTCACCTTCACTATGCTTTGGATTAAAGAAGAAGAAGAAAAGATTCATCATCATCTCGCATTTTAAAATAACAAGATACCAAGATACCAGTAACAAGATTTAAAATAACAAGTACCAAGAAATTAATCAAAGAACAAGAGCAACTGTCCTCATTTGGCTTCTCTTCAAGACTGGGCAGGAAACCATTGTAAGGAAAGGATTATATTTAAAACCAACAAACAGACACAGCATAAAGAGGAGCTGATTAAAGCAGAAGCGGCAAAATAAAATGGCAAGAAGAATAAAATAGCCAAATTAATAATCTTCTTTCCCTTCACATGTAACAAGCTGGCTCCATTTGGCCCATTGTCTTTGATGAAGTGGATTAAACTCCCAATAACGAGGGTCTCAAGAGCTTTGCACTGAAAGAACGAGGAGGGATCCGGCTGCATTCCAGAGATTTTGCAATAAAATTGAACAGGAAATTTCTATTTTAACTCCTCAGCTTCCCCAGCCCTTGGAGGTCTCCCCTGTAAAAGAGGGTCTGGAAAACATCAGCAGCTCTCAGTAAAATGTAAAAGTAAAATATTTTGGTGCCGGTTGTCCTGATGTTAAAATTCCAGAAGAGTTCAATGAACTTTTAAGAAAAACATATTTTTTCAGTAAATCCTTGCAAGGTATCATAGAAGAGAATCCCAGGATGGTTTGGGTTGGGAGGGAACTTTCCCAGGGACACCTTCCACTATCCCAGGTTTGCTCCAAGCCCTGTCCAACCTGGCCTTGGACACTTGGCACATCTCAAACACAGGCAGAACTGACCCCACCAACACCTGGATAAGTGTTTCCACCTACAGATCACATCTTCACTTTAATTAGATCAGGATCTGTGGAAAGGTGGTACCCAAGGCAATGTTTTCCAGAGATTCTGGTATCCCAGAACTTGTGCAGATGTTTCATCCATAAAACACAAATTGTTGTTTCTGTCTACAGAGCAGTGACTGTTCACATATACGATTTTGTTCACCTCAGAACTCTTTCAAACAGCAAAGAAAGAGCACTCCAGCATATTTTTCAGGCTGATATTTAAGAGGAGGCCTTTACATTTGAATTCTCAGAGATTGTTAAAGAAGAGTTAATACATTCCGTGCTCACATTCCTCTGGTCATTAAAAACCCAAAGTGACATGTTAGCACTTCACATGGTGCAACCTACCCTAGGACAGCCTAAAAAAAAGGTATCCTTCTAAAATACAGTTATTTAGAGCAAGGCAAAAGAGGCATTACAAAAAAACAAACAAACAAAAAAACCCCACCAAATTAAAGAAATCCTTAATTAAATTCATGGTTAAATGATCAGCACTGAATATTCAGTCGACCTAAAGCCCTACCAGGAACAGAGATGGTCTAGAAGGGCTCACAGAGTACCATGGGATGCTGCAGTTGAACAGACACACAGTGACACTGAAAACCAGAACCCAGGTGGTTCGAGGTCCCAGATAACCAAGGGATGCTTACGCTGCTATGGAAATGTTGGCTGCAGACATGGGGCTCACTTCGGCCACTTCCTTGGCCTTCTGCAGGGCCAGCTTCTGGTTGGTGGCTTCCTCCATCTCCTCCTCATCCTGGGGGTGGAAATCAAGAGAAATCAGAGCACACAACGACAAGCAGAGCTCCCCAAGGCGTGGCTCGTGTGTCACGGTCACTGCTGTGCTGGGAGAGCAGTGGGAGCTCAGTAGCACAGGGCAGGTTTTCATATCCTCCTGCAAGGACCCCCAGGGAGGGTCGTGGTGAAAGCTGAGAGGAGAAATGCTTTGGTTTGGCCAATTTTTACCAGGAGCACACGCCCCTCCCAAAGCTTTGGTGCCTCTTGAGGTCTCCTCTCACCCCTGAGCGCTGGACAAGGAGACCAGGGAGAGCCCTGACCATGAGTGGGACATTTCTGGGGTGCACTGAACCCCATTTATCTCAGACCTGTGTGTGTAAAACCACCCCGAAGTCATGTCCTGATGAAATGCATGAGAGAGGCTCCTGCATCCTCCCTGACTTCTTGCCAGTGTGACTTTTCTGCAGGAAAAAATCCAGTAAAACCCAAATGGATTTGACTGGTCCTGCTTCCAGCAGTTTTCCCCCAGATATTTCCACTCATCTCAGATGAATCACTGAGGACTCAGAGAGTGAAAACAAAAAGGAACAGTATTAAATATGGTCTGTAGACGCAGGCATAGAGCAAAAGAGGGTTATGTCCATGATTTCTGCACACCATGAGGATTTTAAAGCTCTGTTGGCACAGCAAGTGCCTGCAGAGTGTAATTGGGATTTATTTCCTCCTACCCAGTGTAACAACACAAGAAGCACCACTCAGATTAAAACCACAGGATCTTAAACAATGAGATGAGGGCAAAAAAACCCTAAGTGCCTGGTTCATCTTCAGTGGTCCTACAGGGGAAACATCCCTGAGACTCTCCAGCCAGCCAAATTAATAGTAAAATCATGTCAGGGTGAGCAAAGGAGCTCTGATGGCAGTGTCAGCATCACACACACCCAGGGAACAACCACATGTCACAGGCTCTTCTGTCAAACTTTATGAAAGGCCACAGGTCTCTCTCTCTCTCTGCCCTTCAACAGCAATGCTGTGAGGGAGTCAATCTTCAAATAACAAGAGCAGGCAGCAAGACATCCAGCTTTGAAACAGGAAATCAGAGGTTTATCCCCCCGAATTCCATCTGCATAAACAGCTCCTTGCTCTGACTTTGGTGTTGTTTAAACTGAGTTCATTTTGAAACTGGTTTCTCCTTTAGAAGTAAAACAGAAAAGATGGAAAATTAAGAGGAAAAAATTGTTACCATATAAGCTTTTCCTTCTTGCTTTTTTTCCCTTTTCAAATGTTAGCAAATATAACAAGGCAATTGTTACTGTAGTGAGTGAAGGACTTGAGCCAGGCCATGAAAAAGAGACCTGCTGAGCAATTACACAAAGTCAATATTTCTCAGCTGCCAAATTGCAGTAAATTTATCAGTGGTTTGGAGGCTCTTTGGAGATCCAGGGGGTCTGTGGTTTAACCCTGGCCAGCAGCTGCTCCCTCACACCCACCCTGGGGGGACAGGGGGGAAAGCCAGAGGAGTATAAGTAATGAAATTCATGGATTGACATCAAGAGACAGTTTAATAGGGAAAGTAAAAGCCATGAAGACAAGGAAAGAAAGGAATTAAATCCCATTTCCCATCACAGGCAGCCCTGTGATCACATCCCTCAGCCCTGCCCAGGACATGCAACAGTGACTGGGAAAGACAAACTCCACTACTCCAAATATCCCTCCTGTCCTCCTTCTCCCCCAGCTTCACATGCTGAGCGTGAAGCCACATGTTCTGGAACATTCCATGGGTCAGCTGGGGGCAGTTTTGTCCCACCAAATCTTTGTGCACCCCCAGTCTCCTCCCCTGGGCTCTGTAAAGGCTGCTCAGAACTAATAAAACATCCCTGGGTCAGGCACTGTTCCCAGTCCAAATCCAAATCCCAGCCATCAGCTACTGGGAAAAACATTAACTCTACCCCATCCTAACCCATCACAAACCTGCAGAATGTAAGAGTTTTTTATGAATAAAACCCCAATTAAAAGGCTTTTAAGGATTTCCTTTCACCCCCAGGTATGTTCAAGTTGTTTCCTTTCTTGAGGAATCTCCGACAGCCTTAAAATCAAAGGCTCTTGATTTTCCTCTCTCTGCACCAAGAGCACCAGGTGCAATTTTTAAAATGGCTTTAAAAATGTGTAGCTTCTGCTCTATCCCCTTCGGTGCCTCAGTAGTTCTGCTGGATGCCACATCTTGAAGGAACAGCAAAAAACACCCAAGGTTGTTGTAAATTCAGCCATCCCTAACTCAGAATGAGCCAACTCTTCAGCAGATATTTAATAATATTATTTAATAATAATAATATTTGTAATATTTTAAATAGTAATATTTATTTAGCAGGGTATTTAATAATATTTCTGTAGCTCCTCTCATAGAGAAATTGCAGATCACTCCAAAAATTAATTAATTTTTGGTCTGATATTTGACCTGAGCTCTGGTGGCAACATCCATCCATCCATCCCACCTCCACCACCAGCCCAGCCTGTCACCCTCATTACACATAAAGTGCATAGAAAGGTCTTCCCTATAAGGACATCCCTCTTTTATGATTCCTTTCTGTTTCCTAGACCCTAAATCTTAATTAAAATCAGTTTATCTCATGGTAAACCCCATTTTTGGAGCTAATCATGATGATATAGATCATTAGCACTGACTGTTCTTTAATAAGGTCACCAATTAAAGCTCTTACCACTGGGGAGGAGGAGGAGGAGGAGGAGGGGGATTCATGGATGTTCAACTCTTGGTTTGGCTGCTTCAGGCTATTATTTCTGGATATTTCTCAACACTTTCATACATTTTTATGTCAAATTCACACATCCCTCCTATCCCCCAATTCCATGATTTTATCCTGGTTTCTCAGGGATCACTGAGATAAAAGAAAACCACTTTGTGCTTTAAGATATTTAGGAAAATAAAGGGTCAGTTTGTGGTGGCTTTACACTCAAGTTTAATGAGGATGAAGGAACTGCTTTATCCCAATCCATGAATTTATCTCAATCCATGAGTACAAGTGATAAAATTCATGGACTGAGATACAGACCATCAGGGACAAGGTGGGAAGATCAGGGGAGAGAAGATTTTAAAAGCAAATTTGGGGGGCAGTTGTAGATTCCACCTCAATAAGTGAACAGGGAGGAAAATCTGCCAATATATGGGAAAAAACCAGAGGGTAGAGAAGCCAAAGGGATTTAGAAGAGTTCCCAGAACTCACTAGAAATTAGGTTGGCAGAGTTTGAGTCAGTGGGAAGGGAAGGGAAGGGCAGCACAGGAAGAGAGAGCTGGGGAGGGAGAGGCAGAGGCTGGAGAGCAGGTTCTTTATAGATTGAAAGCAAAGGTGATTCTTTTTTATCCCCTCATTTTTGTGAGTCATTCCTAAGCACTGGTGAGTTTTGTAACACACACTGGATGACCAAGCTAAAGTTAAATATAGTTCCAATTCTGAGAACTGCTTCACAGGTCACAAGGCCCAGGTAAGAAATGGCCAAAATACTGTGGTAAATAAATCCAAATTATCATCCAAAAGTGGAAATCTTTGTTGAAATGTTTCAGTCCTGAGGCTGGAAAGCTTTGTGTCTTCCCTAAACAGAGGCAGATGCCAACTGCTCCTGGTTTTCCCACATAATGTGCAGCACTGATCTCGATTTACAGCATAAATGTCAAGAAAGTCCCCTGAGATCAACAGGCTCCCGAGCCACTTAATTGTATCTCTGGGCCATTTTTGCTTTTGCATGATCATATTTACTTAGCAGGAAATCCCTCATTCTCCAGGTATGTGTATAACTGAATTACTTTTATCTTTTTCCTCTTCTTTTGCAAGCTCTGGTGATTTTTTTTTTTTTTTTGGATCATAAATAAAATTAAGAAAAAAAAAAAAGAAGATAGTTTCTCAAGAAGCTTTATGCTTTGGCCATGCTGCTGAATCCATCAATATTTAATTATACTTTATAAACATCAACAAAGTCAGGTTTCTAAATGTCCCTGTCAGCTGCTGAAATATTTACAAGAAAGCACTTAAAGGATTAAGAAAGAAGCAGGATGAGCTTCATTATCCAAGAATTGTGTGGGGCCTGATCCTCTCTCTGAGCACATGCAAGGGATTCCCATAAATCTGGCAGGATCTGTGCCTTCAGGCTGCAGATTTCTGGGAGTGTTAGAAAGAATAGAAACAGCTGAGCTGCTGAAAGGGAAAAAATTCCCAGGAAAAAAAATGAAACAGCCATTAAATGCAGACCTGAGCTGATTGTGAGAGAGGGGGGATGAGGAGCACGGCCTGAGACACAGGAACATTTATCAGACACCTGAGAGTACAGTCTGGGCTGGATAATGGATGGCAGGAAACAATCTCCAAGCAAAGCTGGCAGAGCTGGAGCCACTCCTGCAGCTCCACAGAGGAAAAGACAAGCTGGGAAAGACAAGCTCAGCCACAAAAGGGATATGGATTTTGACTGGGGGTGGGAAACTCCCAGAAATCTGTGTGTCTCTGAGCTGTGGAGTTGCAGGTGTATCCATAGAACCACTATGGTTGGAAAATACTCCAGTATCATCAGGTTAACTCAGCACTGCCAGGACCACCACTAATCCATGTCCAGAGAAGGTCAACGAGGCTGG
>JAWWLV010000040.1:9182540-9202466 GCA_035041135.1 Platyrinchus mystaceus
TTTGGACAACGCTCTGAGGGACAGGGTGGGATTGTTGGGGTGTCTGTGCAGGGCCAGGGGTTGGACTGGATGATCCTTGTAGATCCCACTGAAGGTCTTCCATGATTCTATCATTTCATGACTTCCTGCAACACGTGGCTTCAGGTAATTAGTGTGAGGAGGGAATGAGGGTCCTCTCAAAGTGCCTGGAGTTCCCTCCACCCTCAGCCTTGCATGTTCATATGGAGTGAACACAGTTGGCCCAGGTCCCGTTTTGCACTGCTGGCTGTCTTTGGAAAATGCTTGGAAAATACAGCTTCAATTAGCAACCAATAAAAAGGGGGCGTAAATCTTAAATGAAAGACAGTCCTGGAATATCATGGGCATAAAGTGAACTGAAATCCAGGAAGCTTTAATTACAGGAGAAAGGTTTTATTAACACCTTAGTGAGGAGCCTGCAAGGACACTTCTGCCATCATTTGTACAAGGGGAGGAAATACCAGGAGAGTATAAACTGTTCTGTGTCACCTCCTCTCCTTGAAAGCAGGAGCAATGTCATTAAAGGAGAATATAAGGGCAGGGTGTTCACACTGGAGGAGTAAGATGACAGAGTAGGAGATCTGCAAAGTTCTCAGCCTTTTTCCTGCCAAGAGGCAGCTCCATCCTCTGGATCTTGTGGTCACATGAAGCACATCTCCATCTCACTTTGAGCCTGGAACCTGTCAGGAGAAGCCTGGTCACCCCTGCACCAACTTTCCTCTCCTTTCTGACATCAGGTGGAATGACTCAGTGAAAAAACAGTTGTTTCCAACACAAGGGATCCCAGAGTAGGGAATTATCCATAGTTATGCTGGCAATCCAAAATATCCACCTCTCTGCTCAGGTGAGACCCCTCCTGCAGAGCTGCCCCCAGCTCTGGGGTCCAGCATCAGGAGGACATGGAGCTGCTGGAGAGAGTCCAGAGATGGCCATGGAGATGCTCCAAGGGTTGGAGCCCCTTTGGAGCCAGGCTGGGAGAGCTGGGGGTGTTCACCTGGAGAAGAGAAGGCTCCAGGGAGACCTGAGAGCCCCTTCCAGGGCCTAAAGGGGCTCCAGGAATGCTGGAGAGGGACTTTGGTTTCGCACTCAGCAGAGCTCAGCAAGCCCAATGGTGTCATGGGAATGACTTCCATGGGAAGTCTCCTTATCCCAAGGATTGGTATCAAACCAGTGTTGGTGGCCTTGTTTAATTAGCTGATAAAAAGTCATAGGGAGAGGTTGTAGATCCTACAGAGAGCAAAGTTCAGCCTCCACCTGTGTCCTAGCTCAGTCTGGCAGGACATTTTTACCCTCTTCTCTCTCCACCAAACTCACCTTTCAGAGTTACATGTCAGGGACACCCCATATTCCACAGAATAACAAAAATCCTTGTAGTGTTTTTTAACTGTAATTTTCACCAACAGATCCCAGTACACTTTGCCAAGATAATTATAATGGTTTCAAAAGGATAAAGGAAACAAGGATTAATGTTCAGTCACCCATCCAGCAAAAGGCTGAATAAAACAAGGTATCACAAGTGCAGTGTTCCATCATCATACTGGCACATCCTGCAAACACACATGCAAAACCAGAATATCACAGGATAAAAGAGCTGGAAAATGGCCTTTCTAAGCAAAACAGAACCAATAAATATTTGATTATATTAAAAAAATAAATAAAAAATATGGGAAATGTTTAAAACTCAGAACATCTAAAAAAGCAACTTCCTTCTGCTGCTCTTGAAAGAGCCCCACTTGTCCTTTCACAGCTGATGAATCCCATCAGGATCAGAGCTCAGAACTGGCAGCAGGAGCTGCATCTCAGCAGGTACCAGATGCTACAAATCACAGCCCAGTGAGGACAAGGGATGAAGGCAAGGAAAATACAGGCACAGAGAACTCCTCGGGCAGAAGGGACTGACTCAGTGAATCAGCTGCCGCAGCAGAAGGATCAGACACACCATTCCTTCTGAGATGGCCCTGCCTGTATAATTGAAAATGCAATTTTGTTGTTTGGACCTCCCGGTATTCAGACCCCACGTGTAATCAAATCTGCCTTAAGCAGAAGCATTTTGTGATGTGCTTTAAGGAGAAAAAGTTTAATACACTCTAATTCCATTTCAGATTGGTGCTATTGGCAAAGGCCAACATACATTACACCCCATCACCCCACATGTTTGAATTTGACAGTTCCCAGATCTTTTTTGTCCATCACCCAGGGATTAATTCCATTTCTGCCCCATCTCCAAGTCCAGTGTCATTAGAAGCAGGTGCTGAGCCTGACACTTTGGTTTCCTCTCCTCATCCTCCTCTCACATTAAACCAGCCAGGAGAACCTCAAAGAACAACTTCCTCCTCTTTGACCAAGCAGATGTGAAATGTTCAGCAGACATAAATAAATAGCTTCAGAAAGCCTTTTCCTTGCCAATTCTCTATATTGATACCCAGAGGGAGCTGGTCACCTACTTCAAAGGCAACCACAGCATCAAAAAAGGCCCAATTGCCCCAAACACGTAATTTTGGCAAGGGAAGATGTTCCCAGGCCATGATGGTTAAAAAAGTGTTTGCAAATATTGTGTTTACTAGAAAAGAGACACTCTGGGTTTTGGTTTTAGACAGACATAAATTAGGGAGTCAGTTAAGGATCCCTGCAGGTTTATTTGGAGAAAAAAGGAGAGAGTTGCTCCATGAAGGGCATCGAAAAAGGCCTAATTGCCCCAAACACATGGTTTAGTCTTGCATGGCAAGGGAAGGTGTTCTCAGGCCATAATGGCTAAAAAAGTGTTTGCAAATATTTTGTTTATCAGCAAAGAGACATTCTGGATGATAATCATGGGTGGCTGCATGAAAAATATACTTTTATAGGGAGCTGCAGCTTATTTAACCAAAGGTCCCTGTTTCAGTGAGCAGTGTCCATGTGCAGTATGAGAGAATTCTTATTTGGCACTCGAGTCCTTCCAATTAAGAGAAGGAAAATCTCTGATCAAATTTGGGGATAATTACAGGGCATAAAGTATGTCCTGTTATCCATCACACCACGAGAATTCAAAGGATTTCTCATCAGCTCTTTCAGTCAGACCAAAGAAATCCCAAGTCTCTCTCTGAAGCTCCTTACAGCTCTTTTTCCAAAGCACTTGTAGTGATGTGGAATATCAAGCAGGGAAAGCTAATCAGAACAATTCAAAACAGAAAAGTTAAAAGAAAAGACCAAGGGAAAAATAAATCAATGCAGACACGGAGGCTTTTACCAACTGTTCCTTAAGTAAAATTAATTTGTAATGTAATTAAACTTATCCCCAGAGGGACAGGTATAATTGAATTAGAGGTGCCTGGGTAGAGTTTCAGGATTTAGAGGATCCTCCCAGACTTTACCACGCTCCTCTCCCGCTGCTGCACTTCACAAAAAGCCTCCTCAGTTCATTTCCAAGCACCTTCCATGAAACAACACAATTAGAATTTGTTCCTCTCTTGCTCTACACCAGACCAGCCAAGTCCTGCTCCTCTGTAGTGAAGTTTTCTCCTCATGGATTAACTTTAAAGCCATTTTTAAACTCTGTCACTCTTATAGTTAAAGGATTTCGCCAAGTATTTCCAGGAGCTGTTTAAAATCCCCTGGTTTTGTGCCCTCTTGTTCTGCTGGTATCTAATGATCTGAGCACAGATCTTGGGCAGAACTGGGTTTTCAAGGAGAACTCCCTGAGGGCTAAACCCCAGCTGGGCTCCTTCAAAATGTGTGTGTTGCAGAGTTATTCCAGCAGGAGAAAGAGAGAGCCAAGTCCAGTCCGACCAAAACAACCAGCAAAGTCCCACACACCCGAAGGCATAAAATATTCCCTGAGTTCAATATTAAAGGTGAGATGAACAGCAAAGATGATGCTGTGAAAATGTTCCCCCAGGAAACAGGATAGAAAGCTGCAGGTCATCACTAATCCAAAGACAGGTGTGAATGCAGAACCACAGCTCGTCCTCCTGAAATTTGGGAGGGTTTGGAAGTACAGGACACTTGGAATTTAAGAGGTTTAACTTAGAGGCCATTTCAGCAGACAGTTCTCAAAAGTTCTTAGTTCTAAAATTACATTACAGTAGGTTTCTTCCCACGGTTTCCATTACATTGTGGATAAGGCAGATTAGGCCCCAGAATGAGCCCACAGTGTCTCTGCTTCATCTTGGAGAAAACTAATCTTAAAAAAAAAACCAAAACAAAACAAAAACCCCAAACCAAACAAGAAAAACAAAACAAAACAAAACAACCAAACCAAACAAAAAAAAAAAAACCACAGCAAACAAAAATTATGTAGTGTGTGTTAGAATTTCCAGGAGGGCCATTCATGGAGAGATTTAGATTAGACATTAAGATTGTTTTATCAGAGGGTGGGGAGTCCCTGGCACAGGTTGCCCAGAGAAGCTGTGGCTGCCCCATCCCTGGAAGGGTCCAAGGCCAGGTTGGAGCAACCTGGGCTAGTGGAAGGTGTCCCTTATTGACAAGGGACACTCAGGTCTTACAAGGAAATCATCTCACAATAGTGCAAAGCCAAGCCACAGGAAGCACCTCTGGCTGGGAGGATGACGAGAATTTAACTCCTGAGAAATCCCGTGTTTCTTTGGGGACTTTCTGACTCTTCCATTAAATATAAGGCCGTGGGATCCCTCACTCTCAGCTCAGTGATTCTCTAACACCAAGAAATTAAAGTTTGCTGCCCAAGTGTTTCTGAAACACATTGACATTACTGGGTGTTATGGACACAGAGCTCCCAAAAAAAGCATCCACCCAATCCCTCATTCCAGGCACAATGACATTTCAACCTTCCCTGTTTTTTTGTCTTAGCTGAGGAATGTTGAAAGCCTAATTTGTGGCCTCTGTCCCAGATAAGTTTCCCACCTGGAGGTGCTTCTTTAATTCTAATAGACAGAAACATCCCTTCCAGGTCTCCCAGGAAAATGGAGTGGAATTTGCTGGCTCATGGATTTCTTTGTGTTCTCTTAGAAAAGTTACTGCATAAGGTGCTCCCAAAACTGAGTCTTGTCAATCTGAAGCCTTCTTTTTGGAGTTGAAAGACTTCAAGTGTGGGATTTTTTTTCCTAGACATTTAGTCCTAATTCAAGAGGAAATCCTAATCCTCAAGTTTCTAATTACTCTGCCAATCTATTTTATTAATTCCTCTGTTAAATTTAGGTAATGAATAAGTAAGACTGACTTCTCTGGATAGTCTGTCTTTCTTTTCAGTCTAAATCTTGCAAAAAAAAAACCCAACAAACCCAGACTTGAAAGAAGTTCCTGTCATTCTTATGCATCTCTTATTACAGCTCCATTTACCTGGTGGTATTAAATATTTCAACAAATATTAATAAGAACATTTTTGATGTCAGAGCAGTTGGTGTTCTTGACCTTTTGGGTCTATTAAAAAAAAAAACTTCAAAAGTTTGCTTCCTTGTAATAAGGTAAGACCTGAGGATCTGAGGCAAGAAATATTGAAGTCTCTAATTTATATAGAAATCAAGGAAAATTAGGCAGATAAGTATCTTTAAAGATCTAAGCTGAAATGATCAGACTGTTTGAAATACTTTTGTATTCCGAAAGTCTTCTGTTCTCCTGTTTTAGAAGTTTTACTTCACAAATTCTGATCTGGTCCCATCTCAATATCAAGTGTTGAACAAAAAGATTTGTTCCTGGCCATTTTAGAGAGGCAGAAGTGGCCAAACAAATGGCTTTGACTTCCAGAAAGAAACTCCCCATCCCTTCCCTTCAGAAGGGGAAATTTGCAGTGTCCCACTCTCAGTGTCACCGTGTCCCTTCCCGGGGAATTTCTACAAGTTTGCCAGGAATTTTTAGGTTTCCATTTTAGGGTTTAAGTTTTCTAGGACTCCTACCCTACAACCTTCATTAAAATATGCAAAAAGCTCTGTCCCCCACCTTCCACATTTCTTTAAAACAGATATTGTGAGCCAGTCTGTGACCACAGGGAGACACTGTGAGGTGTAAAGGCTGCGAGGGCAAAAGCTGCCTCCATTTATTATTCATCATAAGACAAAAATCACATTTCAAAAGCACTTCTAAACCATCTGAACTGAACTGGCAGGTGACCACAGGCGAAAATAAAAGCTTGAGCACAAATACAGTATAATTTTCTCTCTGGTGTTATTTCCGTTTTCACAGAGGGCACCGTGACATCCCTCCCACTAATCACGCCCCATCAGTGAGGAGGGCACACAACCAAAAAGGATCTTCTGTAAAGTTGTAAGCTTTTAAAGACCATGCCAGTAATCACTAAACTGCGGGGAATTAGTGTGGGGTTCCGTGAGCACAGACAGAGGTTTTTATCTCCCACGTGGTGCTGCCCCAGGGACACCAGAGCTGGCAGAGCTTTGTGTCCCCAGCAGGAACCACCCCTGGGTGTAGATCAAAGTGGCACCAATTTGCAGTTCTCTGGGCAGACACAGGTTGGGCAGAGCAACCTGCCTTTCCCCAGGCAGAGCATCACTCCCCCTCCCTTCTGTCTGATCCAGAACAAATCCTTCTTCTTGCAGGATTTACACGTGGTTGAATCAAAAGTTTGAAATAACCTCTGGGATATCGTTCCCATCTCAAACCAACACCCTGTCCTGGGGGATTTCTTCTGAATTGTGTGATTAAATGATTGGAAATATGATTTGAAAGAGAATTGGGATTGTTCAGGCTGGAGAAGAGAAGATTTGGGGTGACCTATTTGTGGCTTTCCAGGACCTGAAGGGAGCCTAAAGAAACACGGAGAGAGGCAATTTACAAAGGTCTAGAGGGACAGGACAAGGGACAATGGCTTTAATCTGCCAGAGGACAGGGTTAGATGGGATATTGGGAAGGAATTGTTGGCTAGGAGGGTGCTGAGGCCCTGGCACAGGTTGCCCAGAGAAGCTGTGGCTGCCTGCGAGCGTCCAAGGCCAGGTTGGACGGGGCTTGGAGCAACCTGGGCTAGTGGAAGGTGTCTCTGCCCATGGGTTGGAATGAGATGAGCTTCAAGTTTCCTCCTAACCCAAACTATTCCATGATTCTGTGACTTATGAATTGCTAGAACCACTGACTAAAGCATTTCTGAGCCTTTGCTAAGGTGACACTTGGGAAGCTGAACCCCCAGAGCTCACACCCAGGGGATGTGAAAGCAGCTCTGAGTGACCAAAAACGTGGATTTCCTCAAGGGAAAGATGGAGTTTCCAGTACTCACAGAGAGCAGTGGTGAGCTTCTCAGGCTGGTCATAGTGCACCATGGCCACACAGAGGGTGTTGAGGGCCACCACACACAGGACAATCCAGTAGAAGCTCTGAGCCTTCACCATGCGCCGGATGAAGAACCGGAACATCTTCTCTTTCCTCCTGAAGTAGGACGAGCTCTCGTTCTTCCCACTCTTCAAACTGGCGCGGGCAAAAGGAGACCCTGGGACAGAGAGAAGAGTCACCACACCCCACCCTGGCAGGCAAAAGGCTGGAGGGCATCTCCTGGGCACGCAGAGCCTCTGCCAAGCACCAGGAACACGGCTGAGCAGAAAGCTGGGCACGCTGGCCACGGGCTGAGCGAGGGCATCTGGCTTGTGATGACGCCATGAGGGATGAAGGCTGGGGTTTTAAAACTTCATGAGTCAATGAATCAGTGCCCAGCTCCTCCATCTAAAGAAACTGGGCTTCCAAACCTTTGGAGCAACCCTGGTTGTCCCAGTTAAACTCATCACTTGGGCTGGAAGGACAGGAAGCACCAGGCACAGTGGTAGTTCTGCCCATGGGGTGGAGCACATCCTGATGGGGCTGGGAGCTGGCAGCAGGAAAGCTGGTCCCTATTTCCCCTGCTCCAAGGACCAGCCCTTACTGCTGAATGGAATGAAGTCTCCTTATTTCACTCTCCAACTCCTTGTATTTCCTGAGCAGAGGCCTCAATCTGCCTCCCTGCATCAGACTTTGGGTGCAGCTACTCATTTGTACCAATTCTGCCTAAATCAGATGCATTTCTACTCTGGTCTGAAACTCTGGAAAGGAGTCAAATGTTTGAACAATAGGAAGTTGATGGAAGAAATTCTTTCTGCTGCTCAAATGAAGGATGAAAAGGCAACCTCTGGCCAGTGCTGAGCAGGAGAAATCAGCACAGGTTAGGAATAAACACATGGAGCCATTGGGGTTCCTCTGCAATGGCCACAGATGCTGTTGCAAGCAGGGAAAATCATGATTGTTGCTGTCCACTACTTGTGTCACGCTGTATTGGCCCTCAGGACCTTGTTTCAAGATGCTTTGTGGCAGGATAATACACTATTGCCCTTCCCCATCTTGGGATGGAGCATCCCAGCAGGTAGGGCTGAGCAGGACACACGTGGTCCTGCCTTGGACCAAGCAGTGTGACAGCAGATGATTGACATGGAGATGGCTGAGTTACAGGAACAAAGTGTTCTGGCTGAAGCAGCCAAATCTTTGGGTGTGAGCACCTACATTCCAGCACTTGGAAGGGGTAGGAATCTCACCCTGTTTCGTGCTGCAACAGCATCAAACACAACACCCATGGAAAGGATGAAGCATCCAGATGAGGCAGCAGTGGGTTCTCCAAGCCTCTCAGCTCCACAGGAGTGGGATGTCTCCCCAGTGGAACATGAGCTCTCCACTCCATGTCTCATTTCTGGCCATCCACCAACACACAGAGATGGCCTTGGCCAGGCTCTGAACAAAGTCCTTGCAGAAAAGCTTGGTGTGCTGTTCTGTTAGTTTGCTACTCCTGCCTTTGGCAGCTTAAAAAATAAATCACAGTGCTCTTCCATTGCTTTAAGACAACAAAAAGAGCTACAGTTTAGGATTTAGGCTGCACTGTTTAGCAGGTAAAGAGCTCTCAGATGTTCATGCCACTCTGTACTCCTAGATTTGCAAGGGAATAGTCTCATCTCCTCTACTGATTTTTCAGAGAAGAAAACCAGTTTGTATTTAAACTGATCTAACATAGAAAATACCCACTTCTCTGGGCTTTGCTGTCTGGGAATCAAGACAAGTGTCCTCTGTCTGGGACAGTGTGGAGGGTGGGAAGGCAGAGAGAGCAGCTGCACACTTATTAGTGTGGAATGAGAGGCTGAGAGTTGGGAGGAAAGAAAAGAACAAATGCTAAGAACAGCTCCAGAGAACACATTGCAAGTGTTTAGCACTACAGAGCTTTATAATGCAATTACGAGGCTCATTGAGGTGCTTGTGCTGGAATTAAAGTGCAGCATGTTCAGCCAGCGGGCAGAGAGAGCCCTGTCGGAGCCTCTCCCCCCTGATCTGCACCTTCCCCCGGCACTCAGGAACGATGCTGTTCGTTCTTCCACCAGAAGCCATTACAGAAAACCAACCAAAAAAACCCCCTTTGCTCAAAAAACATTTTCTTTATGCATAATTGCCCACGTGATGGGATTGTTTATGTTCTGCAGAGCCTCAGCCTCTTCAGGAGCTGCTTCATCCATCTCTTCTTCCCTGTCTCGTTCCGTGAATCAAAATCAAAACCACTTTTCCCAAGTGGGAGAAGCACTGCTGTTATTTTCCCTGCCATATGCTCCCGAGACAGCTCCCAGCTCTGCAGCAGATTATTCACGAGCCCAGATGCTCCGTCATCCGTTGCCACCTGAAATGCCTGAATCCCAAGATCTGTTTGCATGGCATGGGTGCCCAGTGCCTGGAGGGACTTGGATGGCAATGCAACGAGCTCATAATTATTGCAACCACCAACAAATGGGCCAAAAATGACCGTTCCTTGTTATCCATGCAGGGATTGGGGGGGAAGAAAAACCAAACCAAAAATGCACACGGTTGCTGCATTTTTGCCCTCTTTCAGCAAACAAACCCCTCGCAGAAGTGTCAGCAGTTTAGGCACAAAACCTGCAGCCTGGGGGACTGTGGGTGATGGTGTCAGGAACATGCTGAGCAACATTCAATTCTTGCAACCAGGCCTTGGTTTAAAGGGGGAAAAACATCCCAGCAGCAGCAATAATCCCTTAAAACCTTAACTCCAACTTTCCAAAGGGCAGTTGAGGCACTCGTGCTTCCAAAACTCTACAGGCACAGACTCTCAAATGTACTGTTTGTGCTGCTACTCTTGTGCACCCAGGATTTGCTGCTTCGTGGTAACTGGGCTGCCAGGATATTTCTTTGGAAGATAATGAGAACATCTGCTGCTCCAGCAGCAAAACCATGTCCAGACTCCAACAACAGGGCCAGGGAGAAGCAAAATACCCGAGTGCAGAGCAGGCAGGAAGATGTGTCCCCAGCCAGGGAGGAGCCGCCCACGGCTGAAAGGTGTTTCTGCTGGTGTCCAAACAGCTCCCTGAGCCTGCCAAGCCCTGCCAGCCCCAGACCTGCCTCCTGCCTCTCCACCTGGCCGTGTCTCAGGAGGGAATTAGCTCTGGGAACTGCAGGACAGGCAGCACCTCCATAGCCTGGCCATGTCCTGGTCTGCAGAGCTGAAGACCCCAAATGCCCCACAGGGCAGGATGCACTGGAGGTGCAGGGGTGATTGGGTGCACACTGGTGTGTAACTCCATATTTGGCTTGAAATATGTAGAGAATTGCTTTAAGATCTTCTCCTAAGGCGAGAATGAGGGAACTGGGGCCACAGCCCAGCGTTTCCCAGTAATGACTCACACAGGAAAGGCTGCAAACCCACCCCTGTGCATCAGTGGCAGATGGGACTGTGTCCGGGTCCTCCAACAAAGAGCCTTAGCAGTGCCCTTTGACAGATTTGGGGTTCATTAGCATGAACAAGCGTGTTCCAAGCAGAATCCCGGGATGGGCAGGGATAGCAGGGATTCTCCCAGCGCCAGGCAGGGCTCTTGGAAAGGTGCAGCATGCAAGAGCTGAGCCAGGCAGCGCAGGGCAGAGGGTGAAGCCATGGAGCCCTTTGCTTTGGGAAGTCGAGGGGAGTCCTCCTTCTTGAAACTGCAGCTTCTGGAGCAAAGGAGCCCCTCAGAGGAAACATGACATGGACAGGTTTGGGTGGAGATCTGAACCTGGGGGAATGCGAAGCCAGTACTCACCAACGGAGCAAATGTCTGTGAAATGGTCCTCACCTTCTTCTGCATGAATCAGGTCATTTTTGCTCTTCTTTATTGCAGCTCTTTTCAACACTGTGTGCAAATTAAAAAGAAAATGCTCTGTGAGGATGCAGAGTGGATTCTCTCTCCCCCTCCCTTCACTCTCCAGGGCCAGCATTTCCTTCCCAATGCCAGCGTAGAGCTCTCACACAAGGGCAAGCCAGAGCAAATCGGACAACCTACAACGTTGCAGGGCCGAGTGCTTCAATGTCAGGGTCCTTCAGTTGTTTGACCTTCCAGATCTTGAAGGTTTGCCAGGAACGGGGCTGCGCCCTCACGGTTCCCCCAGCAGATGCAGGAGGGTGGGGGAGTCACTGCAGCTGCTGGAGCTTTTAGCACAGCAGAAAGGCTGGGCTGGGTCACTGGATCTTTGTGAGCCCCAGTGGGTTAGGAGATGAGTGCTTCCATCCATTAAAGCCATTAATGCTGTTTACAGTGGGCACCATTAAGGAGTCAGCATTTACAGGGCTCAGTTTAAGCACCGAGCAGCGCCTGGAGGAGCAGAAATGCTCAGTGCAAAGCAACGGCCACAGATCAGGGAGCAGCCTCTTAATAGCACCCAGTGTACAATCCCTTCCCTCTGGGGCTGCTGTAATTCTTTGAAAACACAATTCTTCCAACAGCATCTTTCATGGGGAGGCCAAACATCCCTACAGTGTTTTATTCCGACAGGGAAAAAGACCGGCAGCCTCAAAGGCTTGGAGAGCTCTGCACTGTCCACCTAGTGCACGAGGGGTGAGGCAGGAACAGTGAGGACACTGGTCCCATGACCACCTACCTGCAGAACCTCGAGAACTGGCAGAAAAAGATACGTTGATACAGTTTGGTAACAGGTTCAAGACATACAGTAACTAAGCACCGTTTTCTAGCAGCAGTAAGACACCCCACGGTGTGGTGATACAGACTGGTCAGAAGGCACACACAGCAAACCCACACACTCTGAGCCACTGGAGTCTCATAGAGAAGATCCCCTCACTCTGCACATGGATTTCCCTGACAGAGAAGTGGATGTGCTGCTTCCTCCATGGCCAAGGCAAGTGTTGGTTCTTTGGTCGCTTTCAAACACCCAGAGCATCACCTGGGTTCGGAGAGGCTCGAGGAGAAGATGATGCTCTGAGCCTGTGATCTGGATCCAGGCTTTTTTTTTTGGCAAATAACCACTTTTGCTCCTTTCTTCCCCACCCAGCTCTAGGCTGAATCCTCAGTCCCAGCAATACTGGCTTTTGGGTCCTCCAGGCTCCATCTGTCCCATTACACTCCAGCATGTCCAGGGCCATTCCCAGTGCTGGAACATAACCTGCACTAGGAGTAAAATTTTACAACACTCTCTGGCATGAATTGAGCAGCTTCTTTATCTTCTCCCCCAGATAACTCCTACTGGTGTTTAGCAGTGTGCCATCTCTACAGGCACCCTGGATGCAACAGCCCTCTGTTTTGGAGGCTGAGAGGATTTACCAGC
This sequence comes from Platyrinchus mystaceus, assembly GCA_035041135.1. Taxonomy (NCBI): domain Eukaryota; kingdom Metazoa; phylum Chordata; class Aves; order Passeriformes; family Tyrannidae; genus Platyrinchus; species Platyrinchus mystaceus. Next base: position 9,195,057 of record JAWWLV010000040.1, read on the forward strand.
ATACATATGGGCTGCTCCAGCAGTTGCTTCAAAGCTGGGAATGTTGTCGGGCTCCTTTAGTTTAGCAGGATAGAAGGAGCCTTAATATCTCTGGGTCTTGACTTGTCCCCACCTCTAGTTTTCTTCCACCACTCAGCTTTCCAGGCTACTCCTCCAGACACTCAGGGCTAAGAGCTGCACCCACGTGCCGGACGAACTCCCCCAGTGCACACAACGCACACACACACACGAAGACTGGCCAGGCACACCTCGAACCCTGACCTCCTGCAGCCCCAGCTCTTCCATCCCCCGAGTGCTCCCCAGGTGCAGGTCACCAGGCTGGCCAAGGCGGACCAGCAGCCGGGCACCTGCCGCCCCAAAGGAGCCGGAGCAAGAGGGTGCAAAACCACCTGGGAGACGCCACCGGTGACCTGGGCACGGGGGGCTGTGGGGTGAGGCTGCCCCGCTGTGCCGCCTGAGCCCCTGGTGATTTGCAATCCACTCACTGTTGTAGCTGCTGCCGCTGCTAGTCTCTGCCGGTGCCGTGCCTTGGTGGATCGGCCCTTCCGAGGCGGCCCTCCCTGACAGTGAATGGGAGGAGAAAAAAAAAGAGGAGGGAAAAGGGAGGGGGAGGGGAAAGGAGGAGGAGACATGGGAGGACGAAAGATGGTCAGAAAAGGGAGAGGGAAGAATCTTTAACTGAACTTTGACTGGCTGGCGCGTCCTACGAGCTCATCGCTCTTGGAGGCACAGGGAGGGCAGGTCCTGTGGCCTCGCTCAGCTTGGTCCCTCCAGCCTGGGTCACACGTTGGAAGGTAGGATCACCACACCCTGTTATGTCTTACTGCTTACAGCTAACAGGGGTCTTAGTCTCTTTGTCAAATCCGTTTGGAAAACCTCGGTTTGGAGCCCTGCCTTTCTCCTGGTCAGTGCGTTCCTCCTCTGGCATCCGCTCTGCAGCCTAATCCCGGCCACGGCCTGGGGGTGGGACACAGCCAGCCCCGCTCAGACAGGCTGACAGGTGTCCCTGTGGTCCCACAGGCAGCGTAGGGACCGACCCCAAGGGCAGATCCCCACCCCAGGGCGGTTTCACATAACTGCTCATCATCCACCTGCAACCTCAAAAACACCCGATACGGGCAAAGGGACTCTGCAGCCCGATCTCTGCCAAGGGCATGCAGGAGTGTGTTCCTCACACCCTCCTGGGCACAGTGGAAGGCCGTGGCACTGTCCAGCAGCTGAACCTCTCAAGTATCACAGGAGGAAAACGGCACAGCAAAGGCACCTACCGTCCAGAGGAGATTTCTCTTCTGCGTTCTTGTCTTCCTCCGCCAGCATGACCTCCTCTGGAAAAGGAAAAACAGCAAGGCTCAGCCTCGGATTTATCATAACCCTGCTCTAAAACCAGTGTCCACCCACCTTGCCCCGTTATATCACCCAGTTACACCCAGGCTGGGGAGGAGAGGATGGCTCAGAACATCGTGTTTCTCCTCCTGTGCCCCTCTTGCACTGGGGAAGGATGTCAGACAAACCACTGGGAGATGTAGCTCTTCCTGCTTGATATCCCTCTTCACAACCACCCACCCACTCCAGTTTCTTTACCCAACTATCATCCACAAGGGACTTCTGGACACTAAGAACCTTCCTTCAGACCCAAGCAAGCCACAGGACGGTCCCTCATGCCCAGGCACATGTGAGACACTGTTTGAGAAGTGAGAGATGCTTCCACACCCGTTGCTGCTCTTCTGTCTCCATCAACAAGACCAGGACTCAGCCCAAGGGTAACAGATCTGTTTTATGGCACAGAGTAAGACAAGCAGGGCCAGCTGCTGCATGTCAGCAGTGCCACATCTCAGGAGACACAGTGGCACCAGAAAGCCACCACATCGAATCTTTGTCCGGTTAAAACCCACAAGGTGCAGGGGGGAGCTCTGCTTAGCACAGTTCAGTCTGTGCAATGCAGGAACACCACCCTCTCTTTCCATTCACATGTAAACTCCAAAACACAACTTTGTACTTCCCTAAAGTAAAAAAAAAAAAAAAAAAAATTCACTGTAAAAAACAACCTCCCAAAACTGAATCATTTTTATCCGAGTGAAAGACAATCAAGTTTCCTGAGGTTTCACAGTGCAAATGTCATCACCCAAATCAGTTTGCAGAACACACCGTGCTGTGCCAGTACTGGAGACCACGCTCAGAGCCACAGATTTTAACCTGCTGCTGGAAAAACTATGTGAGGATTTCCTAAAGGACAATCCAAAGCAAACAAAATACTGAGTTGGAAGCTGGTGAACTGTACACTTCCTTCTATAATTGCAAATGACAAAATCTTCCACATGCTTGGCACAGATATAATTTGACTAAAACATCTGACACCGTGTTCCCACCAAATTTTGCTTTAAAGTCCATTTAAGATGGTCTAGATTGAAGGGTAACTAAAAAAACACAGGGAATAAATACAAACAAACCACAGGCCAAACATCAAAGTGTGGAGCTAAGAGCTGTCTAGAAGAATACCAGAGGGATCAGCCTTATATAAGCCTATATAAGCCACACAAGCCTTATATAATCTCTTTATTAATCATCTGGGAGAGAGAGGGAATGATACATTAATAAGAGAGTAAATTGAGAAGCCTGAAAAATAATATCCAAGGATTGAGGGAGGCTGGAAAGCCAAGCAGAAATAAGAAAGTGCAAACTAGTGCATGAGAGACAGGGAGGAAAGGAGAGCTGAGAGAGGGTTAAAAATGTCAGGTGAGTTAAAACTGCACTTTAAAATGTATAAAATCCTTCCAAAAACCACAGTACACGTCAGGTGTTTTTTGAGGCTTCTTAGGACAGGTCAGAAAAGTAAAATGGGCTCTTTTAGACAGTTCAAGAGACTTCTCTGTCAAACCAGCACTTCTTCAAAAGTCTTGCCCAGTGAAAAGCTGTGCTGATGTTTGGGGCTAAAAATATTGGAAGGAAATAAAAAGCAATTACCAATGAGTATGACTGTCCTAAAACATGAGGAAGGGATGGCTTGGACATGGAAACCCCTTCCCAAGGGCTGCTGGTGTCAGTGGATCCTCACCTACAAAGTACAGGTTCTTAAGAGACAACTCTGCAAAGCAGCTGAGCCTCTGCCCCAAACTCAGAGCCCTGAGTTGGTGCCCAAACACATCTCCATCCATGAACACATCTCCATCCATGAACACATCTCTATCCATGAACACATCTCCATCCATGGACACATCTCCATCCATAAACACATCTCCATCCATGAACACATCTCCATCCATGGACACATCTCCATCCATGAACACATCTCCATCCATGGACACATCTCCATCCATGGACACACCTCCATCCATAAACACATCTCCATCCATAAACACATCTCCATCCATAAACACATCTCCATCCATAAACACATCTCCATCCATGGACACATCTCCATCCATGGACACATCTCCATCCATGAACACATCTCCATCCATAAACACATCTCCATCCATGAACACATCTCCATCCATGGACACATCTCCATCCATAAACACATCTCCATCCATGAACACATCTCTATCCATAAACACATCTCCATCCATAAACACATCTCCATCCATAAACACATCTCCATCCATAAACACATCTCCATCCATGGACACATCTCCATCCATGGACACATCTCAGCTGGGCTCAGTTTAACTGTTCCCTTTACAACCCCCGGTTCCACCTATGAAATTCCCTCAATCCCAACTCTCCACCCCCATTGCCCCCCAGTTCTCTCCATCCACAATCAATCCTGTGTGTGCCTTGAATCCTCTGGGAATCCCAAGGAACACATCCACCCTGGAAGGGCTTCACATGGTTTTTAGGCCCTGCTAAAAAGCCAGCTCAGCAGGACACTGAGCTCTGCTAGGAGGGGGTTTAACCACACAGAGGATCAGAAACTGCTTTGCCTTCAGTCATCACTGGAACACAGATCCTGGGAGAGGATAATTGGAATGCTTGAAAAACCTCCCAAACCAGTGACTCTACATTAGAAGAAATACTCCATAGAGAGATGGCATCAGATCAGCAACTTGGAGCCTCCAAACCAGGATATCAGAGTGAAAGTGTCTCAGCAGTCACAGGAATTGCTGGTCATTAAGTACTGGAAGGACTGGAAATAAAGACAAAGCTGGCACTGAGGAACTGGAGGGTGAACAATACAGGCAGAGCAGCAGAGAAATGGGGTGCCCCTTCTCCTTGCCTTTGGCACAGGGAGAGAGGACATTGTGGGCTCAACTAACTCAGTTCAATAGGCAACAGAAGTTAGGAAAAAAAGGAAGAGAACTGACTTTAACTGTCAGAGTTGGTAAAGAGAAAAAAGTGAATAATAATACAGTCCTTAGACCACCTGGACCAAAGGACTTGTTGCTCTGTTTCTTCTAAAGAAACCTGAAAATTCCTAAAGCTTCATCATGCCAAGGGACAGCACTGAAGTTACAGAGAGCTGGGAGAGAGAGGTTAAACCATCCCCACAGCTAGGAGACAGAAACACTCTGAATCAGTGCTGTGTGAGAGAGCTGGAAAGAATTAAAAGGCAAAAGGCACACAGCTTGATTAGCCCTGAACTGAAAGACTTCTGAGCAGAGTGTTTTCAAAATGATGCATGTCCTTGGAAGATAAGAGAAACATCTTCAAAAGAATATTTGTGGGCTTATAAGCTCTTTACTCTGTGCAGAGAACTTCTGGTTGGAAATGCAGCATGACAGCCTAATGGATGTTACAGTTTTGAGGAGTTTAATGGAGAAAGTGGGGGCAAAATCATTTGCATGGATTACATTGCTTGGCTTCACCTCTTTTTAATTCCTCTGAAAGCCACAATTGCCTTTAAAATGAATTGGGATGAATTTTCCCTTGTGGGGTGGGGGGGAGGCCCTGGCACAGGTTGCCCAGAGAAGCTGTGGCTGCCCCATCCCTGCAAGTGTCCAAGGGTGGATGGAGCTTCCGACCCAAACCAGTCTGTGATTCTGTGATGATATAATTCAAATTACAGAGAAGGCTGTGAGACACATTAAAGACACTTAAGAGTAGTCAATAAATGGTAAACATGATGTGAAATTAAAATCCTTGTTGACCAACAGGAGGTAGTGCAGAGATGGAGTGATTTTAGTCACTCACATACTTGGTCTTAAACCAGTTACAGCCCTTGAGGTAAAAACCTGAGCACTACCAAGGCCAAGGAAACCACCTTCCAGCTCCAGCAAACGCTCAGAATGTGTCAAATATTACAGAGCAAAAACAATCTAAGTATTGAGATGCCATTTGATGAATCACTGGAATGCAACTTTTCACTCTTCCTACCTTGCATCAAAAATAAATGAGAAAAACCAAGCAAACAAAATGCTCAGGAAGGTTGTTATAAGTATTAGAAGCCTGGTGAACCTTCCATGGGAAGAGAGAGGATGGAGCAGATTGGTTCTGTGTGCTCTGGAGCAAAGAAAATAAGAGGACACAAGGTAGACGGAAATTAAAGAAAGAAAAGTAATTAAAAGAACCACAAAGTGCTCTTCCTCTCACTGCAGAAAGGATTTAAACTGAGGACAGGACACAGTTTGGTGGCTTGGTTTATTTTTTTAAAATCAAGCCAACTGTTAACATGTGGGACTCTTTGCTACAAGAGTCAATGAGGTCAAGGATGTGAAGGATTTAAAAACAATTAGATATTCACATGAATAATAAGAAAACCCTCCACAGTTCCATCAGAACAGAACACCAAGACTTTTGCTCTTTCCTTTATTGCATCTCCCTGCCTGGGGCTGGGCCTGGAGATTTCTACCCGGGCTGGACTGTCTGTGTCTGTCCTTCTTCCTCCCCCACAGTCCCACACAGGGAAGAGCAATGATCTAGTTTGAAAATTCCAGATCATTTCCCAGCTGAAATCCCGACTTCAGAACAGAGACGGGAAATCCCTGTCGACGGCACAGTCCCAAATTTCAGAGCCTGAATTCTAAACACTCCACTCTCTGTTCTGCTTTGCCTTCATGCTGCATTTTGTATTCAAAGATTTTATTAACACTGCTAAGCTGATTTTAATTACTGTTATTATTCAGCTGTACTAGGAGGCTTTTTTATATTCCCATTGTATTTTCAACAATGCCTTTACAGAGTATTTTTATTATTCCCTGATTCAGCTCTTTTGCACACACTTCCCTGTTCTACAAAACCTTCTGGATCTCGTGTTATTAAACTAAATCAAAAGATGTGCATTTTACAGCAGTTTTACTCCGTGTTGATGTGGCATTTATTCAGCCCTGGCAACTCAGAAATAGAAGAGCCAGCCATTCCCACAGGGATGCAAAGCTGGAGCAGAGATTGATTGTACATTTTATAACTCTTCCAACTCAACTTTAACTCAAGTTCAGCTGATGATATCTGCATGATGATCTCTGCATGGCTCTTCTTGGCAAAACAGGCACCAAAATGAAAGCTTTATCCCTGTAAGGGAATTGTCCTCTTTATTTTACAGATGGGAGACCGGGATTCAGAGACCAAAAATCACAGGAGCCTTTAAGTAAGATGGCACTAAACAAAGAACCACAGTGCACTCTGCTCCAGCCACTGGACAAACCACTCATTAATTTGAATTTGAGGTGGCTGAAAACATTGAGGAGATAAATTATAAATGGAAAGTGATTCTTTTTCTGATTCCTCCAGAATCACAGAATGAGGGGTGGCTGCCTGACTGAGGGCAGTTGCTGTTGAACAATCCCAGAGAAGAGAAGCCTGACAATAAAACTGGCACTCAATTGTCCCTTTGTGCAGGACTTAATGGGTTTGAAGCACCACATAAACAACTGCGACTTCTTCCTCTTTTACATCTGAAAGCGTCAGCCCTCCCCTCTGGCCGGCTTGTCAGAGCTCCTGCCCAGATCTGCAGAGACCTCGGCAAACCAGAGGGCTGGGAATCACCAGCTATAGGAATTCAACAAGGGAAGTGCCGGATTCTGCCCCTGGGATGGGGCGATCCTGGATATACGGACAGAGTGGGAATGAGAGGCTGGAAAGCAGTGCCAGGAAAGGGCCCTGGGGGTTGTGGTCGATGGCCAGTTGGCCATGAGTCAGCAGTGCCCTGGCAGCCAGGAAGGCCAACCCTGTCCGGGGGACATCAGGGAGGGGATTGTCCTGCTCTGCTCTGCCCTGGGGCAGCCTCACCTGCAATATTGGGGCAGTTTGGTGTGAATATACAAAATAAGGAAGATATTGAGCCATTAGAGAGTGTCCAAAGGAGGGAAGGAAGAGTGTGAGAACTCTGAAGGCACTTGGTGTGTTCAGCTGGAGAAGAGGAAACTGAGGGGAGACCTCACTGCAGTTCCAACTTCCTGGACAGGGGCAGAGGAGGGGCAGGACTGAGCTCTGCTCTGGGGGGACCAGGGACAGCACCCAGGGAATGGCTGGAGCTGT